>JBAMAV010000636.1:0-600000 GCA_037043315.1 Amiota communis
TTTAGACTGCAGAATTCGTAAAGCCAGAGCTGCCTTTGGACAATTAAATAGGTTCTGGCGAGAACCGAATATCCGGCGAAAAACCAAAATACGAGTCTTCAATGCATGCATAAACTCGGTTTTGTTATACGGTTGTGAGACATGATTCATTACCAGTATCATTGTCAAGAAGCTCCAAACATTTGTTAATCGATGTCTCAGAAGCGTATTACGTATATGATAACCCCGAACCATTAGCAATGTGCGCCTTTGGGAACTTTGCGAACAAAAACCAATCGAGATTGATCCGCAAGCGCAAATACGGTTGGTTGGGTCACACGCTGCGTCAAGATTATGATGAGATACCGCATGCAGTTCTGGAACACAAAGCAATCGATCCAGAGGCAGACCTAAAATGACCTGGCGCAGGACGCTCAACCGGGAGATCGGAAAATCTATCATCAAGTTACGAGCAATGGCGCGAAAGAGAGAACATTGGAAAACATTTGTTAATAACTTATGTGATAATTTCTTTAAATTATGAATATATTCCTAATAATAATAAATACATAATTGCATTTCTATAATCAGAATTACATGATTTTCTTATAGTACATTTTTAAAGGAATTCAATGTTGTAACAGAAATATAACGAATGGAAAGAATGGAACAAGAAAAGTCTAATATCTAATTAAAAAACCCAACTGTCAAGAACGCCTTTACCGACCTATTCTTATAGCGATGACAAAATGTGTACAATCTCAATTTTATCAAAATTGGTTTGGTGGTTTAAGTACGAATAGGTGTTAAGGTAACCGCATTGTTGTTGCCGAATGCAGTAGAATAGGAGAATAGAGAGGCTTGTGTACCTCTCTCTTCTGTTCTATTGCTGTACGCTCATTGGTTGTGTGAAGCCGTGTTATAGAGTTTTCGCAAAGAACACTGTTTATAGAGAAGTAATTGTACTTATTAGCACTTTGAAAAATTAATGCTTTTTCTAGAATGCGGTCGATTGTGTCCTCTAGTTATTATTATTTTGTAGGTTAGGTTAGGTTAGGTTAGGTTAAAGACAAAGGACCATTATTGGTCTATGTGAGATCTCTTGATCAGCCAAGCAAACCTAACCTAGGTTAGGTTAAGTGGCAGCCCTCAGACGAGAGGCTGACTTAGGTACAAAAAAGAGTTATGCCCATTGTGATACCAGCAAAGAGTTGACACGGCACCCCTTCCGATGCGAGGAACCATTTGGATTCCGAAATGAACCTGGCTATGTCCCGGATTGGTAGGAATGATAGTTCGGTTAAGCTGGAGAGAAACCCAAAGCATAGGTGGTTCCATCTTCTTCTGGTGAGGGATGGACACTGACACATGAGATGAAGCACAGTCTCCTCTTTCTCTTCAGAGCCGCAGCTGCGGCAGAAATCGTAATGAGGAAACCCAAGTCTGCCAGAATGTTTGCCTATGATGGCCCGTTAGTACGTTTATGGTCTTGCTTATTGAAGTTCTACCGAGATTAAGCAACTTATTTTGTAAGTTTTTTATCTTAAGTAAGTTTTAGAATATCCCCTCCTCTCCCTGTATAAGCACAAATAAGAAAATGTTGAACCCCCACCCACTAAATGCAGGACGTAGTCCTAGATTTTATTTTTATTATTTCTCCCATTCACTTAAGTGACTTTGGGGATCTTTTGCTAATGAACTAAGGAATATCTGGTATTTTTTTTAAAGCCGTTTTCCCTCCTAAAAACCAAATTGTGTAAAAGTGAATGTTCGAATGTGAATGTTGTTACTCATGTTTCGCTCGCTACTGTATAAGTTTGTACAACATTTTAAGGTTAACAAAATGTGAACCCATATATAGATAAGGGGATCTGAATTATACGAATCTCAAAACTATTCCCCCACTAAATTTGTTGCTTGTAGCTTGGAATCTGCTAAAAGAAATCGGAAGTGTTGCATTGTGATAATAAAATGTAACTAAAAGATCAAGCTTCCAAATATACTAAAAAATGAAGTCTATTTAACAAAAAACAAATTGGAATTTCACTTTATAAGGCAAAAAGCAAACATTAAAAAGAACCATTATTATTAAATTTATGGTGATAATGATGATGGTTGTTGTAGTTGTAGTTGTTTTTTTTTTTTTTCTTTCTTAACTACTCGCAATTTTTGGCTATTTTAGCAAGAACTCAACTGGGTCAGTAGACTAAAGAGAAACTGAATTATGATGACGAAATGGTAAAAAAAAAGAAAAAATCGGTTAACAAAATGTATGCTGATGTGTGTGGCAGATAAGCAAACAAAACAAGAAACCAACCAACTAACCAACCAAATGCGAAAGAAGAATGTTGGAGGAATGAAAGAAATCGCTTTGAGGCAAAGAAAAAAAAATAGTAAAAAAATAAAAAACAAAATACATAAACAAAAATTGAAATCTCTTTCATACTAAGTATAAACAATACTATTGTACAATAAAATGAAGAAATTGAGGAAGCAAGAGGAAATTCAACTATGTAGTATGGTAATTATAAAGAAATTTGGGCACACTTCATATATAAGTATGTATATGTATATATCAATAAATATTATTGTATTATTATTTAGTGATTTGGGAAGGGGGACTACCGGCAAGAGTCACGGGCCTGAGGATCCCGCTTTCCCCAAGTCGCATGCCGATGAATGCGGTGGACCTAGACGTAGGTGACCAGGAGAATGACCTAAGGGCTCAAAGGATGCCTTCTCTTAAGTAATACATAAAGCAGTTCCGGAGTAGTCATAGGAGGAAGGTTTAGTGGAGACACCAAACACGTAAACACGACCGTGGCTTTAGGTCCAAAGGGATTCCTCCCAGCCACATAAACAAAAAAAAAATAATAATAATAATAATTTACTGCTTTTGAAATTCAAAAAAAAAAAAAAAAAACAAGATTATGAAATCTGGGAACTTGTCTTCTATTTTACTTTTTGTAAACGAAAAATAATTCCAGGTCTTATTATTAAGCAACTTACTCCAATTCAAAACTAAATGAAATGTTTTGCACAATAGTTTATTTTAAGATTTCGTAGATATTACAAACATTTCTGTAGTATCTCTTTAACTAAATCATGGGTAATAGCTCGTTCATTTGAATGCCAAACACAAGCATAGAAGACATTTCAAGGTCTCTTTCCATATACACATACCTAATTCCTCCATTCCTTGTTGCTTAACCAGTTATTTTTCAAAAAACTTTCTAACCTTTTAAGCTACTCTAACAAATTGATGATGGTGATCTTTAGGTGACGGCATTGTTACGAAACTTCCATGAGAGTTAGCAAAACTTCTATATGTTGCAACAGTACCTTTTAGTAACATTGGAAATATTGTACTATTATATTATGAATTCATAAACTCTGAGAGGCAAACTTTCCGTTGCTAAAGTTCAACTTCCAAATGCCTGTGTTTGAGTAAATTTTTCTTAAAGAAAATATGTACATACTTACAATAGTTTCAATGACTAATAAGACCATAGGTGAACATTATAGGGTATTATTAAATTAAAGAATTCAGAATTCAGAATTCATTGCTGGAACTTTAAAACTAAAAGTAAATAAATCAACAATGGCAACATTTAATTGGAACTGCTGACTTTGGTAATATGGTTATAATAATGATGATGATGATGATGATAATGATGACAATAACGTTTCTGATATTTAGCACAGATACAAAGCAATAGTAACAAAACATTATAACAATAAAAAACAATTAGCAACTAAAAAATATTATTAGTGCATTAAGTGAGTGGGTTTCTACCTAGAAGAAACTCAAAGAGACTTGAACAAAATGAACAACAATGAATATGAATCTTTGAAAGAATCTGATTCTGAATATGAAACTGAAACTAAACTATACATAGTAGAGAATTGAATGTCGGTATTCCAATTGCCATGCTAATTATAATTCTATTTTATTCTATTATTTCTCATAGCGACTTAAAAACATGCACGCGCACATTTCTATTGCATAAATGATTAAAAAAAAAACGACCAGTGAATGAATAAATGTATGTATGTATACCATAGAACAATGAATGGTCAGATAGATAGATAGATAGATAGATAGATACACGAACGAAACAGCATCCAGCGGACCGATCGACTTACCGACCGACCGACTGAATGAATGGAGAGTTGAGCAGAAGATCTAAGTACCAATCATCGATCTATTCATAGTTGAACGGTGAATGACTTGATGATTAAAATTTGGTAATTTGTACTAAAAAACAAAATCTCAATAATATAAATCAATTCAGTTCATCATTACAGAGAAACGAAACGATGCTACTTATCAGTAAAATAAATTTAATGAATTTCGAAGAAATAACAACAAAATAAAATAATACTAAAATATAATATAATCTATATAGTACTTATGTAAAGAGAATACATGATAACAAGTCACTTATAGTAAGTGATGGATGATGCATCTTGCTTCCTTGCATTTGATAATTTTAGAAATTTTTGTGTGTTAAAGTGTTTCAAGGGTACACTAAACTAGTCCACCCAGTTGATTGAATTGATATTTTCAGTGCTCAAGTTATAGATGATTCTCCCTACAGTGAGTGACACTCTATGATGAGATGTGTTTATGATGATAAGAATAAGTAAATTAAATTACAATGATGAAAAATATTATAAACTAAGCCAATATTATACGAAGAAGATTCTTTTAAGAGTTCTGATGGTTTAGTGTTTTTAAAAAATATAGCTCTCCCCAAGCTTGACCAGACATCTAGAATGTGATCGACAGAGACCGTGGCTCCGCATGTACGGAGTTGGGGCGATGCGCCGGTGAGAAGATGTTGATGTGTGAGCTGAGTCCGATACGTAGGTGGACAAACATAGACCACCGTTGCTTTGATGTTTTTGATAAAAATGGATGCCAGGATTGTAGTTCGTATACCGATGTTGGAATCCTTCCCAGTTTGCCAAAGACTTTGTGCGAATAACTTTCGTAAGATGCTTTTTTATGTTTTTGTCGTCCATGGGGTCCACGTATCGTTCCCTATTTGCGTGGGCGAACGTACAGGTTTTCAAGCGCTTCAGCAGTGAATACAGAGCAGTGTTCGGGAAGTAATCCTCCCGATATTATTTGATTAGTGTTACAACAACTGCAAAGGAAGTGTTGGTGCTATTTTTGGAGCCGTCTGTATAAGTTAATTTTCGGTCAGAAAGTTTTTCAGTTGAAGTGTGGCTTCAAAAACTCTATCCTTTATGGCCAACTTGTTACCTATAGATCTTCATAACTTTTCGTTTTTTAGACACTTATCTGTGGGAGTTGGTAGGATATTCATATCTATGGTTCCAATGAAATTTTCCGGACGCAGGAGATGTATTTTGTTCTAAAAACATAACTTGCAACTAATGAATTTGTCCGCCCACGAGAGATATCCGACTGAGGGAGATGTCCGAGACTAGAGATTTTAGTGTATATACATATAATTCCAACTATATACATCTTATATGAAGATACATATAATAAAATCATAGGCTTTACAATTTTTGTTGTCTGTTTATTTGTTCGTTTGTGCGCGCATCACATAAAAGCCATTCATTATATTCAAAATCTAATTACCGAAAGATAAGAAGCTTTATTGTGAGTAACATTTAGCGTTTATTTCATCAAAATCGACACACAGAATCAAAATATATAAATTTTTAATAGAACCAAAGACTATTTAACACAATATTCTCTGGCTTTGCAATGAGGAAGCGAGCGATGGTACAATAATTTATTGAAACTGAGTAATGCACTCTTCATTTTTTTCTTTCTGTAAATGTTTGTAGTCATCAAAAGAATAGTCTACATAGAAGGCAGGACAACGTCTGCCCGGGTCAACTACAATAGTAAAGAATATATTTATAGATTGAACGAAACTCTTTTCCTCTCCACAAATTTTAACGATTATCTAAGCGGATACTCATGCAAGAATGCAATGAGTAATGATAATCTTCATTCATACATTGTAGTTTGAGATTCTATGGTATATACAAATTTCAAACTTTTTGGGTCTTATAGACCGTTTGTTGCTCTTCGACTGAATGCAGCCAACGCTGATGGTGGGTGGTTTTGGCATTAAATTAACGATTTTTAAACGACCTCTTTGAGTTTATGGTTTTTGTATGTTCCTAACAATTTTATATAGCCTTCAAAACTCGTTAAGGTATCAATTTTTCTTTATATGTACCAACAGAAATCTGCGTTTTCACTAAGGCGCGATTCATGCCAAGCGAATATCTCAATTATTCAATCCTTGAACTCTTTGGGAAAAATGATATTAGATCACCATATCATTTTCAATAAATACAATTTAATTATACATACGTGTATGTATGACATATACATATATATTCCCTATGTCGCCCATTGTGGGTTTTACATCTCTATACATACCTCTTTAACTTTAAGACGTTTTTCCTCAACGGTTGGATCAGCTGAAATATTCTCATTGTTATCCGGAGAGCCACCACCGATGCCGCCACCCATGGGTAATTGTAAATGATTCACATTACCAACGGGTATATTGTTGATATCTAAGCCGGCAGCTGCTTCCATTGGATCATTATTATTGATATTTTGTTGGTGTTTTGCTGCAGCTAATGGGGCAGCATGATGGACAACAGGTGGTGCAACACCTTGTTGAGGCTGTGCTTGTTGTGATTGCTGTTGTAGTTGTGGTTCATCACCATCATTATAATCAGCAACTTGTGGTGCTGCATCTGGATCCTCATGTTCGGCAGCAAGTGGTGCTGGTACTGGTGGTAAGGCAGCTTGTTGCGGCTCCTGCTGTTGTTGTTGTTGTACATCATCTTGCACATTCTTTTGCAATTGAGGTATATCAAGTATTTCACCAAGTTCATCCTTAATCTTTTGTTGTAAACGTTGACGATCACCAACAAAATGTGGATCAACATCACGTGGTGCATGGGCTGCTAATGGTGGTGCCGGTATAAAAATCTCTGGACCAGCTTTTTGGAAGTGCTTGTAAACACTAAGGACACGTTCGCCACCGAAATTATCCGGCAATAGAAACATGCCGCCAAAACATAGGAAGCACAATGTTGCTAACACTAAACCGATAAGACATTTTTCACGTGTGTGGAAATTCGATTTACGTGCAATTGGACCAATGCGATACATGATTTGGTTGTTATTGTTGTTGTTGGTTTTGGGATTGTTTTGCAAAAATTATTGGAAGCACAATTTATTATTATGTCCGTTGGTATATTTGACAATATTTCGAGAACAGAAGGAGTAGGAACTGGCACTGATGATAATAATAATGATGACTCTCGCTGGGCTTGCGTTGCGTTTCGTTGCGTTGTGTTGTGTTGTGTCCTTGTCCTTGTGTATTGACGAACGAAGAAATGAAGCAAGGGGTTAATAAGGGTTGGTGGTGGTAGTTTATCGATTGCCGGCTTTTTGTATTCTTTTTTTTCACACACACAAACACACACTCTTTTTTTTTTGTTTTTGTATTATTATGTTCTTCACTTCACTTTGATATGATATAGTCAGTCACTTGCAATTGTTGTTGTTGTTTAATGTTATTTTTAGTTCGTTAAGAGGGGTAACCAAATGTAGAGGAAAATTCGCAAATAGGAACGACGAACAAACAAGCGAATCAACGTAATGAGGGAACAAGAAAAGAAGAGCAAGCAAAAAAGCAGCGGCAACCAAAATTGTGGGAGTAAATTTTTATTATATTTGCGCGCAATCCAAGATTTCTTTTGTTATTTATTATTGTTTTTATAATTTTATAGTTGATGCTGCTGCTGTTGTTGTTGTTATTGCTGTTGTTGTTGCTGATGTTGTTGGGGTCTCCTTTTTATTTTATTTTTGTTTCTTTTTCTTTTCTTTAACAAAAATCACTTCACTTGCACTTTTTTTACACTAAAAAAATTCCCTCCTGAATTTTAAAATTCAATTTTCTTGTGTGTTTTCTTATAAGAAATACTTATAAGATTTAATCGTGATAACTAGACAAAAAAAAAGATTTGTTAAGAGATTTTCTTATTATTTTTCAAAAAAAAAAATACCAAACACGCGAATTTACCAAACGAAAAAGAAAACATTTATTTTTTTGTGTTGCGAGCACATGAAGATGCGACGACGTCGAAGGAGATGACGACGATGGCAACGGCGACAATGGAGACGGCGAACAAGTAGTTAAAGAAGCCACCGCGACATACGAAAAATCAAATAAATTTTAAGTAAAAAAAAAAAATACCGCGACGAATAAGAAGAAGACACGAACGAACGCAACCACAAGCAAAAAGCGACTGCCACTTTTAATGGAGAAGAGAAGAAAGAGCTCCAAAACAACAAAACATACAAAATACACTATCACTCACACAGCCACAAACAGCACAGCACAGCACACCATACATACACACACACATGCACACAGGTATAGTAACAGTAGCAAGTAAGCTGTGCGTGCTCTTATATATGTTTATAGACAATATATATGGGATTTATATGTACTTACATATTAATATACAACAAAAAAGGAAAGAAGTTGAACAGAGAAGTAGGAATGTTACTATAATTTTTGTTTTTGTTTATTGGTATTGTTAATGCAAATTAAAAGGAGAGTCAGACAGTTGATCTATCAGTCAGTCAGTCAGTCACTCACTCAGTTAGTTAGTTCATCAGTTATTCTGTTAGTGAGTTGCTTCTTAGGCGGCATGCAAACAAACTAAAATAAACTCAATAGCAATAACAACAAATTTACCGTTACCGGAGAAGAAGAAGCTTTACTAATATTAAATATTTTTTGTTTTATTGCTTTTAGAAATTGGTGAGTGGAAAGAGATAGAGAGAGGGAGAGATCTTTGCATACATATTTAGTTTTGTTTGGTTGCTTTTGTTGTAGGTGGCTGCTGGCTGTCTGACTGGGATTGACCAGAAAGTGATTCGTTTGTTGTATTGTACATTTTATTTATTTGTATCAAATATCGTCGTTCGTTGTCTTCTCCGTTTCTTATATGCATGTTGTTTGGTATATATGCATGTATGCATGTATAAAGTATCTAAGAAATAACAAAACTATTCATTCCATTCACGCACTTTATCGTTTCATTAATATTCATCATTCGTTTGCACAATTCTCTTGTTACACGTGAAAATAACGCAAAAATCGTTTAAAAAAAATCACGGGCGTTGTTATTGTTGTTGCCTTTTTCGGCACTTTACCAATTACAACATGCTGCTTCTTCAACAAACGCCATCCACCAAGCAATTTGCATATATTACAGGTAGTGTTGGAAAATACTCATCGTAATCATATGTTCGTTTCTATGTGAATGACAAAATTTTACAGAGCAAGAAGAAGAAGACTATTTTATAATTTGGTAGTTTGCCGTCATTTGTTTGCTTGTTTTTTTTTACGTTTATAAACGTTTGATATAAAATGCCTAAAGATAAATATCATCATCAACGTAGTCGCCAACGTAGTCAAAGTCGTGATAAGCAACGTCGGCGTTCTCGTGAAACTATTAAAGATCGGGATGAAGAACATAAACATCATGAAAAAACTGCAAGAAATGCAAATAATAAACCCCGCAAACATCGTTCCAGCTCTTCATCTTCATCATCGTCGTCGTCGTCATCATCATCATCATCATCATCATCCTCTTCTTCATCTAGTAGTTCGTCAAATGCTGATACAAAGCAACCTATTGCAAGTGGCAGTTCTGCAGCCAAGTTAATAAAAATTCTTGAACAGCGTCGCATGCGTGACTTGGAGCAACGCAAACGTGCTAAGGCTGATCTTAAGGCAAAAGAGACACCTGAAGAAAAACGTTCACGTCGCTTACACGAGAAACAAGCAAAAGAAGAAAGGCGCCGCCTGCGCATGGGTTGGGATAATGAATATAAGCAATATTCCAATGAGGATAATCCATTCGGTGATTCCAATTTAACGTCAACATTCCGATGGAGTAAAAAACTACAAAAAGAAGGTTTACAGGATGTCTCCAATAAAGCAGTTGAAGTGCTCTCACTGCAAAAACAAATGGAAAATCGTCGTGAATTGGAGAAGGTGAAGAAACGCCGCATGGAACGTGAACTAGAGCGTCAGGCACGCGATGAAGAACTACTACTGCAACAAAGAAACAAAGAGGCTGTTCAATTTCGAGAATGGGAACGGCAAGAAGATCAGTTTCATTTAGAACAAGCGCGTCTACGCAGTGAGATACGCATACGTGATGGTCGTGCTAAACCAATTGATTTGTTAGCAAAATATGTGTCGACTGCCAAATTGGAGGATGCCATCGATATGCATATGCACGAACCATATGTACTACTCAATGGACTTAGCATTGATGACCTGGAGGATTTGTTAGTTGACATTAAGGTCTACGTTGAACTGGAAAAGGATAAAAATATTGAATTTTGGAATGATATGATCATCATAGCCGAAGATGAGCTGAAAAAACAGCGCAAGCAACAACTTATAGCGGAAGGCAATGAATCAAATCGCCGTGATGGCATTCACCAGAGTGTCGTCAAAGATGTGGCAGACATTTTCCGTGGAAAGAATGCAACACAACTGGATGAGATGCGTATACGAATTGAGTCGAAAATCAGTCAACGTTCCGAAGGTGTTGACATTAGTTATTGGGAAAGTTTACTCTCGCAACTAAAGGCGCATATGGCACGTGCGCGTTTGCGTGATCGCCATCAGGATATATTACGCGAAAAGTTGCTAATATTGAAGAAAGAACAAATTGATGATATTGATAATGAGACAGGCAATCCCGAAGCAGAAGCAATAGCACCTCAAGAAGAGCCTATGGACACTTCTGAAACGGCAGATAAAAGCGAAACATCACCAGATCGTGAGCGTAGTTCCAGTCCAATTGATTTACTTCAAATTGCCCATGATCTTTACAATACGGGAGGCTATAGTCCAATCTACTTGGGTGATGCAAACTTGGAAGAGGATATTGAATTACTCAGCGATACTGAAGACGAACGTCTCACGCTTCAACAGCGTGTGAAAATTGTGAAATGTAAACAGGAACAAACTACTGATGCATTGACAGCACAGGAACGCAGAATGTATGCCGAAGCACGTAAAAACATGCAAGGTGACGAAGCTGAATTCTCAGTGGAGACAACGATTGAGGCGCCCGCACAAATGGCCACTGACAAATATCGACCACGTAAACCGCGCTACTTCAATCGTGTTCACACTGGTTTCGAGTGGAATAAATATAATCAAACGCATTACGACATGGATAATCCACCACCCAAAATTGTGCAAGGCTACAAATTCAACATATTCTATCCGGACCTCATGGACAAATCCTTAACGCCGCAGTACTTCCTAACACCATGTGAGGATAATCCTGATTTTGGTGTACTACGCTTTCATACTGGGCCACCCTATGAGGACATTGCCTTTAAGATTGTCAATCGAGAGTGGGAATTCAGTTACAAACGCGGTTTCCGCTGCCAGTTCCATAATAACATCTTTCAGTTGTGGTTCCACTTCAAGCGCTATCGCTATCGAAGATAAGGATATGTATTTGTATTTGTTTTTCTTTATATTTCAATTATTAAAAAATATAATTATACCAATTTTTTTTCTACACTTAACAAGATTTGTCTAATATTTATATGTTCACATAATGCTGCAGTCCTTAATTGGTGCCTCTTCCAAACGCTTCACTGGTTGTCCCACAGCAGCACGCTGCACATTCTCCAAGACGCTTTCATGTTTGGGAAATGCAAGCGTTTGTAGTTTTGAATGCACTAATGTATCGTCAATTTTAACTTCGAAAGCACCACGTCTACCGCGATGGCAGACAACTTCAGTACCGGGCGCCATTTCGTTTAAGAAATTTTGTAGCATCTGACACTGCGATGCAAAATTACAAATGCCACTTTTATGATGATGAATAATTGATAGATAGATTATGATGATGGTAGTGTCTAAAGCAAATACTTACCAATACTCCACATCCACTTTGACCATTGTTTGTCTGTCACTTCTTGTTCTGCATTCAATCTGATGAATATGAAATCAAACAAACACCAAAAAAAAAATTATGTAAAATTCAAAGAAAGTTATTGTTTTGTTTACAATCAATCAGCTGATTGCTATGACCGACAGTGCTATAAAACGATAATACAGTTAAAGCTCACAATTTGAAACCACTTAGTAATTAAGATACAGTCGGACTCCTCTATAACGAACTCCCTTACAGTGATGTCTTCTTTTCTATAATGAAATTAGTATTTTAAAAACAAGACTACAATTTTTTCATATATTTTCCCTCACTAAAGCAACCTCATTTAGAGCTTTTCACAAATAAAAAACTTTGCCAAAATGTTGGGTCTTCATTAACTCATCGGTGTTAATCAAACGGTATCTTTTAAAAACCCATGGTTCAACGATGAACTATTCAAGAGAAAATAGAATATAAACAATTCTCTAAAGCAATGTTATAAAAATTTTGAAATATGGAAATTGGTCACATACCAAGGAGCACTTGCTATTGTACGTAACATCATTGACTGATACCTTTGCAGTATCTTAATGTTTGAGTTATGTACTTGCTGTTTCCCACAGCTGCATTGAATATGTTCACACCGGTTTCAGAACTGCCTTATATAGTCGAACTTTGTTTTCTGGGCTGAGTTCAGACCATGGTCCAAGAAGCCAGTACATCTTTCTGTTTTTTATTTTATTTTCCAGGTAACCTTCCGGTTCAGGTGCATTTCCAGGTATTTGACGTTGTCGCTTTGGGATAGGGATAGGGGAATTGTTCAATATTACTGGGGATAGTTTCCACGCTTTAAGGTGAATGTTGTTTGGACTGACTTTTGTGTGTTAACTAAAATTTTCTCTTGTTTCAGCCATTTTTCGTCCATGAGAAGTTGATTTTACAAGTGCTGCGATGCAATTACATTATTTTCATTCAATGCAATTATCGCTGTTTCGTCTGTATATATTGCAACCTCAACATTACTTCCCACTGACATATCTGCAGTGTATATTGTGCATAGGATGAGGCCCAAATACCCTTCCTTGGGGTACACCAGAATTAAGTAGTTTCAAGTTTACACCCGACTGTTAAACATAGAAGTGGCGACCATTGAGGTAAGATTTAAGAATCAGATAGTATGGTGCAGGAAGCCATTTCTTATAGAGCACACCTGGATGCCACACTCTATCAAATGCTTGTTGGACATCTAAAAAGGCAGCAGCACAATGTCTTTTTTCTTCAAGTGCACCCATAATACACTTGACAATTCGGTGGCATTGCTTAATCGTTCCATGTCCTCTTCTAAACCCAAACTAATGTTCAGGTATGATGATAAGTTCGTGCAGTACAGGTACGATTCTTCTTAATAGTATCTTCTAAAATATTTTAGAGCTATAAAAAACCAAAAAGAAAAATACTTTACAATTATCAAAAACAAATTTGCAAATTTGAACAATTCAACTGACTTTGGAATGTAATCCGAACCTGTTATAACTAAGTTCTGTTACAAACTTAAAGTTTAAAACAGATAATTGAATCAGAAATAAAAGCAAACTTGTCAATAATGAAGTGAGTCAACGACCCCAACAACTTCGTTATAGAAGTGTCCGATTGTAGCTCAAATTTTCGAATTGTTCTAATTTTTTTACTTTTTTCAACTAAAAGCAAATCAGAGTAAAACAAATGGAATCTTTACACTCTTCACGGGAGTGAATAGTATTATAAGTTTGCCATGAAGTTTGTAACACACAGAAGGAGACATCGCAGACCACATAAAGTGTATATGTATATAGTTTTGATCAGCTCGATCGCGTTGATTTAGCAATGTCCGTCTGTATGTATGCACACTAGTCCCTTAGTTTTTGAGCTAGAGAGCTGAAATTTACCATACGCTGCACATTTGGCGAAATCAGCCGAATCGGACTGATTAGTACTTCCAATATAAACCCCAATTTCAATTAATGTTCTTATACGAAAAAGTTATTTGTTTTTTGACTTATCGAATTGAAATTTGGACCCTATAAGTTTCTGATCCATGTTCATCACCAATGTAAATTTGAAGATTCTAGGGTAACCAGAAGGGGTACTTCCCATGCAACCCGCAGGAGCGTAAAGAGTATTATATCTTTGGCATAGCCATTGATACCCTTCTTTTTGGTTTTTATATATAGGTTAGGTTAGGTGGCAGCCCTCCTACGAGAGGCTCACTAGGCACAAAAAAGAGTATGGCCCATTGTGAGACTTTTATATTTTACGGATTGTTTTTTTTTCTGATTTTTGTTATTAATAAGAGATTGGACCACACAAGAGATTGGACCACTTAATTAGATTGTTAGCGCTTTCATAGGAGCAAAGGAGTGGTCCATAACAATAATTTTCACTTTGTCTGTCAATGGCTTGATGATTACGACATCAGAAGAATGTCCTATTTCGTCTGATTCTACTTTGTTCGAATATGTTATTTCTTGGAGAACTTGATTGCTATCTATAAGTATTTTTCGTCAGAGCAGCGATTTATTTTATATTCAGGAAACATTCTCAAAACCAATCAAAATACATACATACTAGAACAGAAATCAAAATTACTTATATGAAAATGAAAAAATAGTATTTGCAGCCGTATAGCTCTCGTAAAAAGCTCAAGAGATACAAGTAGTGCTAACTCGGAAAAGTATCCATATAATCACTTGGTTTTTAACAGGACATTGTAGAGTTATGATACATAATATGCGAATAAGTCCCAATGCTGAATGTAAATTTTGTGATGAAGAAGAGAAAACAGTAGAGCAATTGCTATGTCATTTGGACAAGACTCCTCTGATATCTAGGCAATTTTGATGATGACCTTGACCTAATCTAATGGCACCTATCATGAACCTGAAGTTCAGAGTGTCAGAGCGTCGTTTGATTGATTTGATTCATAACTCTCGGCTTTAATAACTGGAAGCATTTAATTTTTGATAAATCTAATTAGTGAGCTTCTACTGTATCTTGTTGGGCTTTTCGTATCGTCAATCTTATCATTTATTCAAGAATACATAAGTACGTAAATGCAATTCATCAACTTTCTAGTATAATAAAATAAACAAATATTATTTCTGTTTTTATTGTATTTAATACATGATCAAGCAATAGTTGTTATGAAACAAAATTTTAGATCGATTTTGAATCTATTTTGCTTGTCATGCAAGTCTTTTTTCTATTTTTCTATATTGAATACTTAGTACTATTTTTGTAAGTAAGGAAGGGACTTACTACTCTGGTTCCCGTCGAATAACTTTAACATATTCATTACATGAAATGGTCTCATAATGTGACAAGGGTTGTGGGGAGAGTGATACATAAATGCCGAAAGTGATTTTTCCATTAAGTTCACGAGCGATTGTACGCATAACTTCAGGTGATTTTTCTCCAGTATGTTGATTGACGCATATCATTTCGCAACGCCTGCATGGGCCATCAACACGGAAATGGAAATCATTTATAATCATTTCGGCGAAATCGGTTTCTTCAAATGGTGTCTTTGAATCGATTATGATGTTGGCACGGAAACGATCTATGGTTGTGTCTATGGGTTCATTTATGGTTTGCAATTTTTTTGCAACGCAACGAACTGAGGCAACATTGAGAACTAAATATTGTGCATGATTTGCAAAACTTGCTGTTCGGTTAGGATTGGAATTTTGCTGATGTATCAAACGCAGACCTTCAGTTTCAAGACAATAGTTTATCCACTCCGCAACTTCATCGCCACAGTCTACTCCACATACAGGGGTGCGGCAAACTTTGCTTGTTCGCACAGTTGATGAATTGTTTTCCATTTCCAATGGTATTGCTACATTTGGAATTCCTTCAAATTCCAACTGAAGTTCATTACGAGCAATTATAATATGGGGTTTTATCAAGCATAGACGATTATGTTGCTTTTGTGTTACAGCCACACCGTTTCCATCGACAATCATCCATTGACGATCGTATTTAAAGCCATGTTTGGTTATTTCCCAGCTAGAGTCAATCTTAAAAGCAGCACAAGATTTTAGCGGATATATGTGGAATTGTATAACTTTGGGTTGCATATTTTCAGATATGTATTTCAGATTTGGCGGTAACTCATCATGGGACTCTTCTATGAAACGCAGGCGATCGCCCACCTTAACGGTAACATAATAATTATGTATCATGTTAAGCAGACGTTCAACATCCTTCAGTTTCGACATATAACCAAAGGAAACACGCACAGCACCCGATGGGACACCATTGATTAAGTCATTGTAATCACCACAAACACGACCAGACTCATATTGCTCTATGACTGTAGCATCACTTAAATTAAGATATGATTTGCATGCTCCCAGATTACAAAAACAACCTGTACGCAATATTATTTTATGCAATGATGCTATGCAAGCAACTTCTCCATAACCCACATAGGTGCCAATATCATTAAGTAGGTTAAAGGTAACAACTCCGCCTTGCTTCGCACTATCGTAATAGCCACATTGGTTATAAAATTTGACAACTGGCTTCCCATTCTCATGCCGGAGTTGGCTCATTTGTTCATAACAATATTTTGCCAAGATGAAGACATGTCTTGAAATGCGTTCAATGCTACGCTTGGACGGAGTTGCTTTCACTAAACGTTCTATAGTATTAAAGCCTTCAAGTAGCCCAGCAATCGATAGAAATGGCAAAGTACCATCCTCGAAGCGTGTATGGAAAACACTACGATAAAGTTTCGTATTCATATCCGTAAAGGCAAAATCAATGGTACCGCCACCATAGTATTTCTTCTTCATCACTTTCTCAGCACGACTATGTACAAGTAAAGCTCCAACGCCAGTGGGATAACTTCAATAAAGAAAATAACAATAAATTTAGAACATAAATATTTAAAAGGTAATGAAACTTACCCAAATATTTTATAAAAGGAAACGCATACAAAATCCGGTTTATATTCGGTTAAATCCAAAAAACTTGTGCCTACATAGGCAGCTGCATCCAAAAAAACATAGTGATTATTTTGATGTGTAACATCTTCGTCTTCTTCATCCGAATGTAATGGTATCCCATGTTCTGCCAAACCGTAATTCTGTATACGATCTATTAATGCCAGTGGTAGTTTATATCCACTAAAATTACACTGAGCTGAAAACACTACCAATGAATTGCCAGCACCAAATTCATTTCTTAATGAATCATTTGGCGGATCACAACATAAATTTGCCAATAAATCATCTTTGGTCAGCATAAATTGATGCTTTGTATTGACAATCTCACGCATACCCAATACGGACGTATGATTATCTTGGCAATAATAAAAATTCCCTTTCAACGCATATCCATCAGTATTTTTAAAGCTAAAAGATTCTGCTACCAATTTGATGGAAGCTGTTGCATTGGCCGTGAATATTACACTATATTCATCTTCATGTGTATTAAAAAATTCCAGAATTCTATATTGGAAATATACAAAATTTTTTTCATTTTTAATGAATATACATAAATTTTCAAACAAACAACTTACTTGAATCGCACTTGATCGACAAGATCTCCGGTGGCAGTACTAGTGTGCGGGTTGCAAAATAAAGATTCTTGTAAAGTTTCCGAAGCATTTTTAATTTGACTTGCGGCATACAACGTTGAACCCATATGATCAAGGTATACAGTATCTGAAATATATTCAATTTATTGTGAAATTTTCATTGAAAGCTGTCTGTCTTGACGTCTCATTCAACACGACTTCGGTTTATACCATTTTTTGTTTAACACGCTTAAATTTTTGGAGGATTTGTTTTTCGATTTGTTGTGTTCAATAATAATGTGAATGAACAGAAAAAACAGCATTTGGATTTAAGGTGTCCAAATATCAATACACTTCTTCTGTGCAGCAATGCATCAGGAGAATTTATGGTGAAGCCTATGCTTCTTAAACCCTCATGCATTTAAAGGAGAAGATAAGAGAACATTACCGGTTTACTGGAAAGCAAATTCAAATGTTTGGGTAACTGCAGAAATATTTAGAGACTGACTCCTTAATTGCTTCGTACAGAAAGGTAAAAATTTAAAAAGAAAAATTTTGACTGTATAATGCTCCAGGACATTTACAAGATTTAAGCCATCCTAATGTGAAGGTTAAATTTCTTCCACCTAATACAACATCATTACGACAGCCGATGGATCTGTGATTTATACTTTCAAGACGTACTAGTATATTAGTTAGTATAACCGACACGGATTCTATTGATGTAATGAATGCCTGCAAGAAAATTTCAATTAAAGACTATTGGTATATTTTGTCGTTAAAGGAGCTTAAGAAGTCAATTTACATTGTCAGAATTTGGACTAGATGAAATTTTATATCTTGCTCACTCAATTGAAGATGGTGGCTGTCTAGGATGTTTAAGTTGAAAGATTACAATTAATATGCAATTTACACCTAAGCAAATGCACATCAACTACTGACACGTATCAGATTCGACAACAACCACAAGGAATATGACGTCATTCAGGGGTTGTTGTGGTAGAATGTGATGGGGATCAATAGTCGCATCAAGAACTGATGTGCCTTGATATGAAAATTAATAATGGTCAATCGAGACTTTTTCTGCCAGTGTCACCAAGTTGTTCCTAGTGCTTCCAGGTTTTTTTTTTTTTGTGTTTTTCGGCTTGTGGCATCACTAAACAGCAGCTGATGGCACAAAACATTGTTAAGTAAACCATAAATTGACAATTTTTTTAAAAAAATTTAATGAAATAGGTATCAGGAATGAAAAAGGGAATTGCATGAACTATTTGCATATGTTGCAAAATTTAACCAACGTGCTCACAAGTTCCACGTCTGTGTATAACCAAAACAAAAAACAACTGTTCGTGATGCAAAATATCCGGTGTGAACGAAAAACCCCATCAATGTGATGTACTTTGGTGTAAATTGCATATAAGCTTTGCAGTCAAGAAAGCAATCAAACAAGTTTTCCAGGCACGTAACCCCCCCGTGTTAAACAAGGCCCACCAGTATACTTTTTAGGCATAAACATTGTTGAAAAAAAAATTATAATCCTTCAAATTAATGGAAAAGTTGGATAGATTCTCTCACCAACCAGAATATATTGATAGATGGATCCCCCCAATAAAAGATTATATTTTTATAAAAAAAACTCATCATTCAATAATATATTGATGATAATTTTTAATAAAATAGCATAGAATAGGTAAACAATTCAAAACAGAAATAGAAGTCAAAAAATAATCAAAATAAATACTATGATTCACATAATACCATATGAAGTGTATCAAAGTTTTGATGAAACTAAACAAACAAACTTGTTTTTGTTTTGATAAGATGATGGGGTAAAGTGTTTTTGAATTCTAATAATGATGTAGCTGTTTTTAACTACTGTTTTTTGTAATTCTGTTATGTTACAGTAACTGCATATTATCTACAGTTATTGTCATTGTTGTTGCTATTAGTGGCAAAAAGCTTTTATTAAAAATATCAAAAATAAATACAATTGTTATATGTTTTGAAAATTCTCTTCCAATAAATGAAGGGTATATAAATAATTATAGGTTTGCTATAATTTTATACACACACGCAATTAAATTGTTGTTAGTGTTGTATGTATCTGTATTAAAATAATTAATAGTATTCATCATCAGTAAATGATTGTTCCCAAACTTCATTTTTTTTTTACTGTTGAAAAGAAATCCAGTTATATATTAAAAGAGTATAGTACAATAGTATTACCTAAATACCACATACCTATGTTCATATAAATATTTGTTAACTCACCTCCCAAGCGTTTAAATTCTGATTTCATCGCTTCTCGTTCATCTTGACTGAACACCGTCGTTATAGTTGACATTCTAAATTATTTTAACACAAAATACTGAGATAAAAATAATGACAAACAATGAAAAATTAACACAAACAAAAAAAAAACAACACACTCAATATTATTATCTGCGTCCAACTTCGGTGAATGTCAACCGTCAACTGAATCACCGGCAACAACTGACTATTATTATAAGCTTTCAAAGTATTTTTACCAACACTGGCATTATTATCAGTTTTAGTGTTTTTGCTTTCCGATCGGATCGATACCTTTAATTGTAGTAAAAGCGAGCATATTGAATTACAGCTGACACACAGATAAAAACGATCTTACAAAGTTCTCTCAACGAAATATCTAGAGATGATTTCAAAGAGACAATAATACAAGGCTACAATTCGTTAGTAGACCATTAGGCTTTCGATTCCAATCTTTTGAGAAAAAAAAAAACATATTGAAATGTTCATTTGTTCACACATGGACAGGATTCCCGACCCTCCCGAAATGCCCGGGAGTCTCCGGGAATAATTTTCTACCTTCCGAGCTCCCGGTCCGCAATAATTTCAACGGTTTTTGCTAAAATACAATTAATAATCAATAACACAAGAACATATTAGAACAAAAGAAAAAACCAACTTCAAGTAGCGCAAATGGAACACGCATTATTAAGGATAACTCAAAAACTGGTCAGATCTTTATATGGGACCACATGACAAGCACCAGCTTTTCAATAAAAAAAGAATCATTAAAATCGGTTCACATAGACAAAAGTTCTAAGGTAACAAACAGATAACTACTAGACAGATCTTGATCAAATTTATATGGGACCACATGACAAGCACCAGCATTCCAATAAAAAAAGAATCATCAAAATCGGTTCATCTAGAAAAAAGTTCAAAGATACAAAGTTCAACATACATTAAAAAAAAAACATTCGATTTGATAACCTCCTCCTTTTTTAAAGTCGGTTAAAGGTAACATAAACACTTGGCCAGTTAGATGACAGTTAACCGGCATAGTATGATTGATTTAAAATCAAAGCTACCGACCAGAAAGACTGATCAATTTTATGATACATTTTCTTTGGATTTATTAAAGCAAAAGACAAAATTCAAAAATGATGCCAATAAGTTTCTTACATCTTGTTTAAACTATTTACAAAAGTGGTATAACTTTGAAGATACGGAATATCAAGCGATGAAAATTTTATCTCTTAAAAAACCAATCACATGGGCAGGCATTACTAGACTTCTGAAAAATTGACTTAGATCTTGTCATACTGTGCAATGAAGTAGGAGTTTTAAGAAAAATGCCACTGCATCTCATTGAAGATAATCGAGTCGATATTGCATGGGTTGACTTCTTTGCGAAATCAAAAGCCCGAAATGCTTGCCCTGAATTGAAAAAGCTTGTCCCGTTTGTTCTCTCCATTCTTGTTTCTAATGCTTCTTGATGGAACAAGTTTGAAGCAAGGAAAGGAACTGGATGAACATATCGTAAGTAATTTCAATTTTTCATGTAAAACCTTTTATGATTATGTGCTAAAAAACCATGAAATATTAAATGCTTCTCGAAAATAATGTAAATAAAAATTAACAAAGATTCTCCCGGGTCGGATCGTTCCAGAATTGGTAATTGTGTTCTTCAAAACCCAACCTTTTACTCACTGTGAAAAGCCTAGAAAAGTGAGTTCTCTTGGCACATACTGCTGAATTGGCGTATTTAAGAGTTTTCCCCGTAGACACATACTGTAAGACCGGTGTCCGTTTTATACCCATCTGTATAGCACACATGGGAGTCAGAGTCAGACTTGTCTATCTGGAAATGTAACATTAAAATTTTGATTCCTGTCTAATTTACAGCACTTATAGCAGATAGATGAAGCATATAAAATGATCAGTCTAGTAATAGTCGTGTACAGCCGTACACCGTGACATTCATGGTTTCAGTCCCCAATTCTTACCCATGAGCCTGTTGTCCATATAGTTGCCCTAGGCTTGTGAATTTTTGATTGTGTGTGAATGTTCCAAAAAATTTTCTCATCAAGTGTGACGCCTAAGTATTTCACATCTTTAGAGAAGGTTTTTTTTTCACCCTAAGTCGGGTCTTAATTCTCTTTCTTGTGAATGAATATTAAATAAATATTTATTTTGTTACACTAATGGTAATCTTCCAGGTTCTTTACAAAATATCGTATTAACTATTGAATATTTGTAGACCGTTCGAGATAATTTTAATAAGTAATAAAATAACTGCAACCTGCTAGGAGAGGATAGCTGCCCACCCCTGCCTGTGCCTGGCTAGGCCCTTGAAGTTTGGTGCTTGGAAGAGGTAGCAAGCTGTGGCGGATATTCTTAATTAATTAAATATGATTAATATTCTTTGTGATGTGAGTAATAGAATCGCAATTTTAAAAATAACAAATATTTTCCACCGGAAAACACCCTCATATGGGTGGTGGCATGCCATGGCTACAATAACGTTGAGAATATGACATATAGACCAATTTTTGATTCGCCATCCCTGACATATATTTACATTACTTCAACTACTACTTCAAATCAAGTAAGCGAGTAGATACAAACTTGAGCAGGACTCGAAATACAAAATAAAAAAAATTGCTCAAAGCTAATTTTCTTTGTGAAACATACACAAATACATATATATTTCTCAAATCGAGTGTTTATATTATTATTTTATATACATATGTGTGTAAATTGAGTGTTTCAGTTTTATTTATTTATGTATTATTTGATGGAAATTGACAAATTTTCTACAAAAGAATAAATAAATTTGTGTAACGAACATGCGAACATGGAGAAGTTTATACAAGAAAATCTTTCCAAATTTCTAAATTGTGATATTGACAAAAAAATCATGAAGTAAGTGCATATATGTAGTATATAACTTTATATATATGTATATATATATTATGTATATACTAATTTACATAGAAAACTACTCTATTAACGGCTCAAGAAGATAAAAATGATTTCGTATTGTTTTCTTTTGCCTTATAACTTGTTCTTCTTCTGTGTGGTGTCACAACTACTATAATAATATAATTAATAATATAAAAAATGTAAAATAAGATTTGAATGAAACGTGAAGCCGCATAACGAATGTGAATCGGTAATTTTGGTCAAAAGTCAAAAATCACCGAATTTTTTGTTTTATTATTATTGACCAACACTTTCATATACGATCAGCTGTAATGCAGAAGAACAGAAGAGCACCACAGATGGCCTGCAGGTATGATCAGTTTGCTAGATTGTAGAGCAGCGCTCGCTAAACATATGTTAAAACATAGCATAGCGATTCCACAAGTATCAGTACTATTTACTGATATCTCTGAATACGTCTTTAAAAACCATGACAATTTTACAGACAAATTTTATGTACATGAATTTCAACCTTTTTTTTTTTGTTTTAACATTATCAAATTACATAAGTTGCGTGAGTTGAACGAAATTACCTTAAAGAGGATCTATATCATAGGAAAACACCTGTTTGATTAGCTTTGTTATTTATTTCATAGGAAAACACCTGTTTGATTAGCTTTGTTATCCGCTAAAGTCAGGTCCAAATACATACATACATACATATATGAAAAAGCAGTGTCTTCAACATAACTTTGTTATAAGTAGTAGGTAATTTTGTTATTGTTTGGCTACAATATCACAGCATAGTCTCAAGTGGCTATTAAACGATGATACATGCTTTTCACAGACTTGCGATTTGATACTACACTGTCAAACTTGCTCGGCATACTTCAGTATATAAAAATGTTTAAAGCAGAAACATTGCAATGAAGCGTCAACTTTTAGCTGATATATGAAATACTATTACAAGAAGAGGAAGATGAATATAAAAGAAAATTGTTGGTGAAGGAATGGTTACAAAAAAGAAACAAATTTTCCCACACCAATTTTTTGAGGGAATTAGAAGTAACCACTCCTTAAGACTATTGAAACTTTTTAAGAATGGATAGTGATATTAATGACAAGTTATTGCGGAAATTGGTCCCTTTTATTATAAACCAGGACACTAGATATGAGAGAAGCTATTTTGCTACTTGAAAGATTATTCACCACTTTATATTTTATGGCAACGGGCGAAAGTTTTGCCTCCTTAAAATTTAAGTATAAGCAACATCATCTATGAAACTTGCAAAGCTATAAGTAATGTTTTGAATGATTTCATACATGCTGGTTGGTTGATTACCGTGTCTGACTCGTATCGTCTGGTTTGTCAGCCTTCTCATTTCCCTCAATGCTCCTATGGCTGGGAACCTATAACATGTAAGAAGTTGTTTTAATAATTTATTCATAAATCAATAGTTCACTTTATCAAATCAAATATATAAAAATTAAAACAAAATTCATTTAATTCCAAATTAATCAACTAAACACTACTTCTTACTATTGTATTCACACTACTCAAATTCCGACAATTCAACAATGCAATATACATATCCATCCACATAAGGTAATGACAGACTTGCTATTATTACACGATGAATTTGGTATGGCATCATACCAAGTCTGCAGGCATGTACAATATCATCGTTTAATAGCCGCTTCATCACACATTTACCCTTAATTTACTAAATGTGGTCGATCCTCTCAATCCAAAATTTGCCATGCATGTTTACCATCTATGCCCAGCTTAAACCATTCGCTACAAACATAATATTAACACATATTGTGAAACTCTAACCACATTAATAGGAATTTTGTTTTGTATAAATAAATAAATAAATAAATATGGAGAATTGGATTTCTAGTAGTCTTTCCAGTTGTCTAGACTGTATTATTAGTGATGAAATGTTGCAGTAAGTACATACGATATACATACACACATACATATTGTATATACATACATACTATATAGTATAATCACATTTCAACAAAAACCTTTATTAATTTGTATTTCCTTAGAACTATTTTGGCCATTAAGGATGACGATGAATTTGATAATTACTTTAACAATCTGCTGAGTAAAGATAATGAAGAGCATCAATTGTTTTTACTGAACTGCAGGCGTTTGCTGTTGAGTGGAAAACATTCACGTAATGCGAACTGGGACAAGAGTGGTAACAAATCACAAACGACTAACAAGAAACCAGTGACACCACTTCTTCTTCCTAGTGGTAAGAAAAAGAATAAATACAGTAATCTGTATGCCAATGATGGCAAGGTTGTCACAGATACAATTCTGTTGAAAGGACGTCGCACCTGTCAGTGTCAGGCTACACAGCATAAACTTATCAATAATTGCTTGCGTTGTGGACGCATTGTTTGTGCCCAAGAGGGCAGTGGACCATGTTTATTTTGCAATGAGCCAGTCTACACAGTGGAAGAGGAGCAACGTATGCCGAAAGCATCATCATCAAAGGTGCAAAAAACAGCAACAACAAGCAAATCACCCAAGGAACAAGGCAAAAAGCAGCAGCAGCAGCAGCAACACAAAAAAGGTATACATACATGCTTATATACATATGTGGTCTTTGGCTGACAGTTGCCTTGTTGTACTTTCGACCGCTCATCAGTATCAATTAGGGGGCCATCTTTCACCGGTTGATTATACTAAAATGGGTTTGCACTCTTGACAATTGCTGTCCACAAAACAGTTATTTTGTCTCATATAGACTTATATTCTTATGTCCGATAGAGGTGGTGGCTTACTTTCTTGAGTTTTCTACATAAGCTGTGCTCTACCACTCACCATCAAATCTCTATTGAATTATACTTTTCACGGGAGTGAATAGTATTATAAGTTTGTCATGAAGTTTGTAACACACAGAAGGAGACATGGCAGACCACAAAAATTCAGCCATGTCCATCTGTATTATTGCAAACTAGTCCCTCAGTTTTTGAGCTAGAGAGCTGAAACTTTGCACATAGGTTTCTTTTTACCATACGCTGCACATATGTCAGAAACAGCCGAATCGGACTACTAGGGGGGTACCTCCCATATTAACCCAAAATAAATGACAAACTTATAAAGAGTAAAAGTACAATAAAAGTGCCACTCAAACTGTGTGCTTTGTCAAACTGTAACAGAGAGAATATAGTGTGTAGAAAGGAACGTTGGATGCAACCCGGAGGAGCATGAAGAGTATTACATCTTTGGCATAGCCAATGACAGCTTTCTTTCTAGATTTATTGTCATTTAACTGATCTCTGTTTCCTTTCACTCCATACTTCATCTGTAGGTGCCTTGCAACAACAACAACAACAACAGAAGCAACAACCACAGAAGCAACAACAACAGCAACAAAAGCAACAATCACAAGAAAAACAACAACAAGTTGGAAAACAACGACGTAATAGTAAATCTCATAGCACCGAAGATGAAGATTTAAAAAAGGCAATTGCCCAACGTGATCGTCTTTTAGAATACGACCGCAATAGTGAAAAACGTACAGTTGTCATTGATGATGAACTGGATTACTTTCAGGTAAGCATTCATTTCGATCGATTCGATTCACTTCGCTATAGGAGAGTTCTTCCGATTGTAATAATATTGTTATTGTAATTTGCAAACATCTGTAGGAAAACTCAGTATGGCTGACGGATGCAGAACGTGAGAAATTCGAACGCATGAAACAAGAAATGCATGACATGAAACATGGCAGTCGTATAAAGCGTAAAATTAAAGTTGATTTTGCTGGACGTGAAATTCAAGATGAGTTGCCAATTAGTAAAGAATACGAAGAAGGTGTACTGCGTGAAATCGCGAACATTGGTAAAGCATCTAGTACAAAATGGGTGCATAATCTTCAGTGTGGCCATTCCGATGTGCCATTGGCTCCCAATCTCACTGTAGCTCAGCCATTATACCAGCCAACTGGCAACACATCCAACCAACAGCAGTCGCAATTGCCCACTGAAAGTCTAGAAAGAATTTACAAACGTGTCCAGGACAAAGAATTACTGGAAATGCAAGATATGCGTCAATGTTTATCTATGCATCAGCCATGGGCTTCGCTTTTGATAGCCGGCATTAAAAAGTGAGTATTGTTGCATTGGAAAGAAATTCCAGAAATATTGAAGAACAAATTTTAATATAATACAGACATGAAGGTCGCGTCTGGTACAGCGAACATAGGGGCCGTCTTTGGATTGCTTCAACTGCCAAGGAGCCGAGAAAAGATGATATCGAAGACATGGAGCAATTCTATCGTACACTTTACAATGGTAAGTTAAAATCTATTTTTAATCTTTAAAGATCAAAATATGAGTAACAAAATATTATACCATATATTTTATAAGTGAGCCTTAGCCTAAGAAAATAAAACCTTCATTGTGATAATTTTCTTTATCCACGGATGTAATTTCATCATTTTTTGAAGATGTCCGTAGCCGCGACTTATATACCCACATACAAATATTTGGTAGTTCGATTGTTTCAGGAGGAAGTCTTCAAAAACTATCAGCTTTATTTACAGATTAATTTTTTTAGGACTCAATAGAATCAATACAATTGTAGCTTTGCTTAATGAATGAAACATTATAATTTTAATATGAATAACTTTTTTTTACAGAACCCAATATAAAATTTCCAGAACGTTATCCCACTAGCTGCCTATTAGGTTGTGTTCACGTTGAAACTTGTCTGCCACAGGAAGAATATCGGGATTATTTCGAGAATGGCGAATCTGACAGTCCATATGTTTTTATATGCTCACGTCCAGAACAACTGCCGGTGTTGATACCCGTACAAGGCGAACACAAGATTTGTATGTTAAATGTTGATTTTCAATACTAAAATAGTCTTAATAATACAAAATATATTTTATAGATGAACTACCCATAAAAACGCACAATACGGCATGCAAAATTCTCTTACGTGCGCGCTCTGCGACCAAAGCTTAAACCAAATATATTGGTTTATCAAAACACATCATGGACAAAACTACAATATGTTCAAAAAATATTCCAATTTTTCACAAAAACATATCCATGAAGACCGAAGTTCTTAAGCCACTTTTGGTGTTTATTATTTATTTATTTTTCTTTAGTATGATTTGTAATACAAAAATGATCTAGAAAAATTCATTTAAAGCAAGACCATTTGTTTCGATTTACCTGTAGTTGGATAAGTTTCGAACCGCAATTGATGAACTTAAGTTAGAATAGAAGCCTTACATTGTGCCATCATGCCAGTTAGATATCCTTAATTGAAAACAAGCCAAGTTGCCCTATGGTAAATTTGTTAAACTTTTCAAATCTTTAAAGAAAGACTTCAAAAGAATTCGGATCCGTCTTCAACAAAAACAAATAGAGAAATTATAATTTTTGTGAGCCATGGGCCAGTGAGCATGAGGTAATTGACGATTTATGTTTTTTGAATATCGAAATTCCCACAGTAATGGCCAGAACAGAATCGGTTAATTATTGATTCAGAATTGGACAAATTTAATGGTTTGGTAAAGTACGAGGAGTATGGAGTGATGGAGATGATGATAATAGGACCGGAACAAATAGCAGTGTGTCCGATGAGGGGGCAGTCATGGACAACTTTCCAACAATTTGCTGATCATCAGCTCATCGTATTCTCAATTAGTGCATTCAAATGCAAGCTTTCCGGGTGCCAATAACATGAACAATCGTGACAACTTTAATCACTCTGCACTTGTAAGGCCAATGCAAGTGCCTTAGTTCCAGCTGATGTCGCTGGTACATCAAGCTTAACACAAACCCCCAGTGTATCTGCTTACGGTCATCAACATCAATTTACAGACTGCAAATTTGAATACCTATGATAGAGGCGAAAATGTTGTTCCATCGACATCTCCAAATGTAGCCATAAAGTGTTTTGTAATGCGTACGCAACTTTACTGAGTATGTCACCTTAAGGGCAACTTATTGCTACGCCACTTTCCGTGTTGATAAACCCATCTAGATTTTAGATTTCCAGATAGAAAGAGACTCTTAAAGGGAAAGTGCACATTTTCAGAACATAGTTTATTCTCTTACTTAATATACACATTATTACAAATGAGAGACCAATGTAATATGTCCAACAAGATCAACTCTGCAATATAAATGCATTGAAAAATTATCCAAAATAAATGTTCTTTAACTAAAATACTGCTAGTAAAGATAATAATGATTTCGGGTTACTATATTAAGCTCATATTGAACCAAATTCAAACCGACTACAAAGCCTCTTATGAACCAGTCTGTGCCAACCATGGCACTCAATACAAACAGTACAGTATACATAGATGTGATCATTAAAATTAAGTTCCATAATAAGGCTGCTAATTTCTTGGTTATCAAACCTGTCATTAGTTCCATAGCCTTTTGATATACTAACTAAGATAAACAACGATATTCAAAAATAGGGTCTGCAGTCCGGTGCAACTCTCTCTCTCCTAGTAAATGTAAAACCAACTACTACTGTCCAAAATTGAATACGGTCTCCCAATTTTTGGTTGGGACGCCAAGTCTCACCTAAAATTATTTCAACCTGCTTACCACACAGCAGCTCGACGTAGCATCAATGCCTTCCCGACTTCGCCAACACGGTGTATTTTGGCAGAGAGTGGTTTGCCGTCAAACCGAAAACTTCGGCAAAACTCATTCCTAAATTGTTTTGCACTCGAAATAAGTCACTGCAAAATGTTTTTCGTAACATATTTAATCAAAAGGAAAAACATAAAGTGCAATCTACTTTGCGACGTTGTGCAGCTGTTTGCAAAGAGTTTGACATTCAGTCATCACCTAAAACGCCTACTGTTACATCACCACCATGGCTTCAGCGTCCTTCCTCAACTATCAGCACACTACGGCAATTTCCGAAAAATGACACCAGTGGTGAAGTCTTTCGAAGACTTTTCACCGAAGAAGTAACCAGGTTAAAACTCAATAATTGAAAATTGTTGTTTACAGATGGGACAAAAACTGAACATGTCACAGCTTTCGCTTGTGTTGACCAAGACGATTCACTTATTAAAGCAGGTCGGCTGCCAGGATACTGTTCAGTCTTTTCAGCTGAAGCAATCGCCATTCTAAATGCAGTGCAAGTTGCGCAACAAACCAGAGGGAAATGTGTTATTTGCACTGACAGCCTCTCAACGGTCGATGCTATCAAAAACATTAGTAACCGGAACCATACGATTTGCCAAATACGAGACGCCTCTATCAAGTCACAAAGTCATCACCGGAAATGAAATGGCCGACGCAGCAGCTAAGCTAGTATCGCAGTCACCGTCAGTAACCACAATCCCTTCCAACGAAACAGACATGAGCAGGACAATCATAGACAACCTGCAATCTCGTCAATATGAAGACTGGCTGGCTTTTCAACACAGGTATAAAACCGTTAATCCACACCTGGAGAAACCTGTCTACCCGACATGCTGTTCTAAAAAAAATGCGGCTACGGCATCACCCACACACATCATCTAAATAGGGAAATGCGCCCACCGCGGTCAAGAAGATGTGACAACAATACATATTTTGGACAGTTGCACTCAACTACACAGTATCAGAAATACTCTTTTCCCTAATTCCAAGCCCTCATCATTCCTCTATCCCGTTACAGAATCAAATATTGGAAAGATATTCTCCTTCCTGAAAAATTGTCGCCTATTAGATATAATATAACTACTTTATTTTAAGAAGAGTCGTAGGCCCTAGCAGCTAGTGCTCTAAGTTACATATTAGTTCTATTATTATTTTTTATACTCTTCACGGGAGTGATTAGTATTATAAGTTTGTCATAAAGTTTGTAACACACAGAAGGAGACATTGCAGACCACATAAAGTATATATATTTGTGATCAGCTCGATGAGACGAGTTGATTTAGCCGTCTGTATGTATGCAAGCTAGTCCCTCAGTTTTTGAGCTAGAGAGCTTGAATTTTGCACATAGATTTCTTTTTACCATACGCTGCACATTTGTCGGAACCAGCCGAATCGGACTACTAGGGGGGTACCTCCCATACAAAACCCCATTTAAATTATTGTTTTTATTAGAAAAAATTTTGTGTTCTTGAACATATCGAACTGATATTTAAACAATATAGGTTTCTGATCTATATCCATCAACCGTGTAAATGTCATGATCCTAGGGTTACCAGGAGGGGTACCTCCCATACAAACACCCCTTTAAATTAATGTTCTTAATAGAAAAATTTTAACGTCTTGCACTGAAATTTGGACACTATAAGTTTCTGATCCATATTCATCAATCATGTAAATTTCATGATCCTAGGGTTACCTCCCATACAAACCCCCCATTAAATTAATGTTTTTATAAGAAAAAACTGTTTGTTTTTTAACATATCGTACTGAAATTTGGACAATATAGGTTTCTGATCCATATTCATGAACTATGTAAATTTCATAGCCAATGATAGCCTTCTTTCTAGTTTTAATATAAATAAATAAATATATAATCTGAACAAACGCTACTGCCAGATTCAAGGCTAGAAGTAGTTATGTTGTGCTTGCTCACTTTCGATCTTACTAGCTTGTCAAACTCTTCTGGCATCGCTCTTATTTACATTTTCGAATTGTATCTACCTTATACTTTGGTGTGAACACATTTAAAGTATGTTCTTGGCTTTGCTTTTCTTTGGATTTAAAACTAAACTTAAGCACTTATGCCATATAATACAACAACATAATTGACATGATCAGTTTGACTGGCCACAATATCCAAGAATATAACATTTTGGACAATACCACCATCGACTACATAAACTTGTGATTCCATGACGGAACTGCCTTTTAGATGAATTACAACTTTAGTTATTACATTATTAGCATCATTATCATTTGCAATTGCTTTGCCTGCTGGTGTTGAAGGATAGACAACTTGGACATTAATTTTGCCAGCAGTTGCATAGACAATATTCTTTACAATGTATAATGATCAGTGGCTGTTTGATTTAAAGCATCTTTAACAGCTCGAGTATGAGATAAGTATAACAGCGAAACCTGCTTATATTACCAAAAAACTGGCAACACATAAGAACAATGAAACACTTAACTTGACCATATTTCTTGCTAAATGCTAACTGATGTCTGACTGAACTGAATTGAACTGATACTGATATTTAATGGCACCGAAATTATGAGGATGACATAAACAAATACAACAAAACAGAAACACAATATGAGAATAGCAATTGATTGATTTCTGTTCGTCTATTGTTCCAATGAAAAGCAATTATAAATATGTACTTGTATCAATTTACTTGATTTGTTAATACTCAATCATGGGTAAAACTCTGATAGGACGGTGTGACGTGACATGACGCAAAGCGATAGAAGACGAAGACAACAATCAACAGATGATAAGATATTAATAAGAAATTGTTTTGTTTTCATTTGTTACATATTATTTGATGAAATTAATACTTACAATTATTTCTTAGCAACTACTATACTACGTATGTACCACGATACTATTTTCTTCTCTGTTTATGTTGCTGTTGTACTCCTTGCAGGTCGCCATAGATCAATTAATTTCAATACAAGATAACAAATTGTTATGGCATGCACATATATCCAAACACAACTTTTGTAATAAGCATTGAGTATTTCACCAATTGAACATTGTGGCTCTGAAGCAACAATATGTTCATATACTTTTTCAGTGCGACTGGCCACATCTTCCCAATTGTAAAGCATAGCGACAATTTCATTACATTTAGTTGGACCGAGAATAACTTTGTTTTCATCAATTGTTTTAATATGAATATCATTGCCGATCTTTTGATGAATAACGGCTACATTTTTTTGTCTGCAGTCTTTTGTCACTTGGGTGAATTTGTGTTTCTTCGCTTTTCGCTTCTGTTTGGTATAGTAACCCTGAGCTTGCTGATTTTCATGATGGTCCTGATGATGTTCTGTTGCTTTTGTTGCTTTACGTATATTCGATTCACTGACATGATTCATTCTTTTGATTGCAAGTAAAATGCCATTATGTCTGGCTCAGCAAGTATGATGTGACTTGGTGGTAACACCTTGGGTATTACACCAACACGAGTTGAAACCACTTGTAGACCACACGAAGCAGCCTCCACAATTGCCATGCAATAGGCTTCTGTGAATGATGTATTGACAAAAATGTGACCATTTATAAGCATATTGCGTAGCCTGCTATGATCTACAGCACCAACAATTTCAACACGTTCCTGCATATTAGTTTTCTTCACGAATTTCTTCGAGTAGATCACGTTTGGGACCATCGCCCACAATTATAAATTTAATGTGCGTTGAGTTTTTGAAACGTGGTATTACACCAGCTAACAAATCAATACCTTTCTGATAAACCAGATGCGAGATGCGACTACAATATTAACTGCAAAAGAATAAAGCAAAAATAAAAAAAAGGAAAACCAATATTATGTACAATATGTAAACTTACTTGTACCATCAACAGGTCGTTTTATTATATCAAGTGTAAACATGGCACTGTCAACAGCATTTGGAATAACAGAGACTTGCTTCTTTGGTACACGGGCACGTAGCACAGTATTTTCCTTTCCTTGATACAAATCATTTAAGATTAAATGCAACAGTTTAAGTAAGCAAACAAATCTTACCTATGTGAGATACACATATACAATGATTGACGTATGACAAATTGATTGCCAACAACTTATTAGTAATCATGATGATCCGTAAATACAGTCTAAACTTGTAAAGAATACTTGTATGTATACAGTCAAACAAAATTCATATAAAGCACCCGAAGCACACGCACATTTAAGCCCAATAAAGTTGCCACCAGAAGTGTCTCATGTGCAAAAGCACTAAACGCCGAGTAACCGTGCACAATATGAATGCATTCACGCAGCAAAACACATCGGATCAATGGCAAAATTACAGAATGCGGTTGGTAGTATGCACTGATTGTAGCAAACCTTAATTAGCAGATAGTAAACTTTTAGTCCATTGGTGAGATAGCGTACATCTGTGCAATCGCCATAGGAATGGCTCAGAACGACAACGTGCACTGACAAAAATTGTCACCTTAGGTCCTCGAGCAAGTAGCACCTATGCAAGATTATAGATGTGTTCTACGACACCGCCAATGCTTGGGTAAAAGAAATCGGATACCATGCTGCGTATAGTAATAATAAATTTACAATAAATATCATTAATAAGCAAAGTTTCTGATCTAAACATTGTACATTGTGCACTGTGCATATTACATTTTCATTCAGAACTCACCATATTCGTCGCATTGTGCATGAAACATAACAATGACAATGGCAATGGCAATGGCAAATTATAAGCCATCGAAATAAATTAGACCAACAATAATTTTATTTTTTAAAATAACCCGCCAGTCTTACTTAATTTTGCTTGACCGACAGCTGATTTTTATAAACAAACAACAAGAAAATCGCGAATAAAGGATGAATGAAGGTGAAAAAAATGTTTGTTCATCGGTGTACGCGGGTGGGGAAGCTGCAAATTGTTTGACCTTTATTAAATTAAAGGTCAAAAAATTTTCTACTTTCTTTTCCCCGTTTCACCGTCAATATAATCATTAATCAATAAAGGAATATAGACTGGACAAATGCAACGCGTTCTCTTTCTATTTTTTTAACCCAATAACAAATTGTGTGCAATGTTCCTCGAAATTTTATTTTCACATACAATTTGTTGTTGGGTAGAGGGCGCGCTGAATTTGTTCAGCATATAGTCTTTGTTTTTCACCAGATTTGTGCAGCGCTGCCATTTCGTGAAAAATTCATATACCGATAACAAAATATCGGTTTTTCTTTCGCCCAGTTATGTGTTAAATAATTTTTTTCTTTCTTAATTTAACAATTAACATAACATAACATGAAAATAAGTGAATACACAATATCAGCAAACTATATTTCACAATATATTTAGGGTCCTCACGCAGTGACCTAGAAAGTTGGTTCGTATGAAGCAAACTACATAGCAGACGCAATTGACGGACTCTACGTAAAAGTTGGTCAAACTCAATTTTACCAAGCGTCGACTGCATTCGGAACTAAAAAGAACAGTTCCGTGAACCATAAACAGCTATGTTGAACGGCAACAAAAAGTTTTTGTAAACGTCAAACAAGTATTATTATGTTTTGGTGAATGACAAACATTTGATTTTACTTATGTTTGTTTGTTAAATAAAATTTAGTTTAATTTAAAGTTGCATAAATATGGAAGAGAAACTAATTGAAGATATAAAGAAACACAATTGCTTATTCGACAAAGGCTCCCTTTAATATTGGAACAAAAAAACAAACTTTGTTCGATTTAATGACAATGACTAAAAGATACCTTCATATTTACATACTATTTATCTAAACAAGGAATTCAAATAACACTAATGTTTGCCTTTTTGTTATACTGACAATTATAGTAAGTGGATGTGATGAGTAATTGCAATTTGAATTTCCCTCTCTTTTCTGTTTACGCAGTCGACAGTTGGCGTGTTATTTGACGTATACGCAGTCGACGGTGTTACGTAGTTTAAGTTAAGTGCATTTTTTATTATTTGTTGTACAGCGCTGCCAGATCACGAAATAACCAAGTGGTTGGGCAACGACATAACGTAAGTCTATCATTTCCTTCCTTCAAATCATAGTAGACCGTTGTCGGCTGCATTTGTGTAAAGACTTCAAGTTGTGCACATCAATTTCGACGCATGTAAAAAAGTGAAAAGAAATAAGTGAAGCAAGTGATTTAAGTGAATTCGCAATATATTTGAGTTCTTCGTAAATCTGAATAGTGTTTGTTTCATGTTACATTTCTAATTGAAAAACTAAATTCATTTGCATTTATGGGAATATGAAATTGTAAGTTTGTATCTGTCCAGGATAGATTTGCCGTAATTTTTGTAACTGAATTTAGTGAAATGGACGCGAATTCGTTAAACCGATTTAAAGAACAATCGAGAAACCTATAGAATAAAAATATATTAAATATATTTAGCAATATCAGCAAAATCATTCATCATCTTGTGTTTATATAAAAATTAAAAAAAAAAAATTTCTCATTTCAGAATTAATTGATTTTATTAATAACAAAACTATATAAATAACAGTTAACGTTAATTCAATAGACAATAAAATAAATTTCCGACAATTAGGCTTTTTTTTATTTTTATAACTTAAGGGTTACCATTTACCATATTAGTTAAGTAGGGTTACACAAATTATCCAGAATTTATTGGTGTTTACAAGGTGCAAGTTATCACTACCTTTGATTGGTCAAGGTAAGTGAAATGGCGACGACAAAATTGTGTTGCGCCTTGATTTGATTATAAATTTTTATTTTATAATTTGCAGGTAGAATAAACATTACGGCGTATTAAGAATATTATATTTTAAAAGCTGGTGCGACATTTTGGGTGAGTCCAGAACTTTTATTGTACATATGTATTTCATTTTTCTATCAATAAAACGAACAATTAGCTAGTTTCTTCCCCATAATCGGCATCCATATATCAGAAATTGGTCAGCAGGTCTGGGTTTTAAGCTAAGCATATGCTTGTCCCGATTAACTTAACGATTTTAATATCACTTAATGTATTTTGATTCGTAGTTTACTAGTCTTTGTTGACGACAAAAAACATGTCCATATTTCTAAAGAATAAAAGCTATTAGAATCATCATCATCATCATCATCATCATTATAACTAAACCAAGAATACACAATATAAAAATAAAAACACTTGGTGATTGGTGCCAGCTTTTGTGAGATTCAATAAAATAAACAAATATATTATTTTTTCAATATAAAATGACATTCTACACCACTGTTTGCAATATATGTATATATGTATAAACAATTCTAAGTATAAGGAGGAGTAAGATTTCGTAAATGATTCAGAATTTCTTTGTGATTTGTGGTGCTCAATGCAAGTTGTCACTTATTTTTTCTTCTAATTGTTAGAATTCTAAGAAACTGGAAATAGTACTAGTACAAGCCCGTAGTGGGGATACATGTGTATTCCTCGGAACTACAGGATTGTTATTACAAATTAATTGTACGTATTAAGCTGCTATACAGGGCGAAACACACAGAAGCTTTATGGCCAGCCCATTTAGTTCCCTGATTGTAAGAGACGTTGTGTATGTCACTCCTAGAAATTATCAAATTTTTCTAATTCCTCATCATCATCATCAAAAGAAGAATCCAGCTCCATACGAGTGCCAACCACTATCTTTTACAAATCCTATTGTTTCTGCTCTCACATCTCTCCAAGTTTTATTCTTATCGCATCAATTAATGAAATTCACAATAAAACACTTTCTTTAGTATGCAATATTTTCCCTCAATATTCTTTCTCTATATAGTGCCGTTTTAAATTGTATATACTCGTACATAATGCATTCATGTGTACAGTTGTCAATAAATAAGATTTTCTTTTCTTTGTTAGTAAATTTACTATACAATTTTATACTAAGCCAGCCATTGATCATAAATCTAGTAGTTAGTCATCCATGCCTTGGGATTATTGTCATAATGCACTTCAAGGGATTTCAGTGCTCCGAAGCAACACGGATTTCTTAAGAGTAAACTTAAAAAAGAACGAACGGATCAGCACAAGAAAAATCATTTTAAATAATTTGTTTTGGGTTTTTTGGAGTTTGGCATAATTGGAACGAAGATCGATCGATATATTTTTAATTGATTTTTAACTGACAGTGTTTAGACTTCCTGTTGATAAACAGATATTAGTAGTATTCTTATTGTTCTGCTTAGTTGTAGATTGAAGATAAGTTTTCTATCCATGGTTAATCCAAAATACTTTATGCTGTTTTCCCAATGAATAGGTTCAGAGCTAAGCTGTAAGTTGGACAGTTTGGTAGGTAGCAGGGCTTTCGCTTTTGAGTGAAATATAATGCACTTGCTTTACTTGTGTTTATCATGATTTTAGGCTCATGAAAATACATACATATATGTAATGTTTTTTTCAATGTAGTTGCATCCAGAGCAGTATAGAGCAGTATCATCAGCGTATATAAAGATACTGTAGCAATCAGACAAAGGAATGTCATGTCCATATTTTATTGGACACTTCACTCAGTCCATCTCAATCCAAAAGAATCTATCACTCAGAGAGTTGTTGATGATTTTTATTAGATACAAAGGGGCACCGATGTTTTTGAGTTTGAGAATAATGCCTTTGTGCCACATGGTGTCAAAAGCGGCTATAGAAGTTTTTTCCTGGATTAGTTGTTAGGTGATGATCTGTAATACATTTATTTATTTAAACTTTATTTGAGGAATTTTTGTATCTCCTAATATGATAATTTAGGACTAAGAAAACGGTTTTGGCTCTTACATACTATATGTTTATTTACCCTTCCCACAAATGAAAGAAGGGGGATGGACGATCATTGCGACGGATGATGAGATGAGTTACTTGTGTTAACAAGAGCTCTGGCTAGTGGATTAATATGCTGTACAAGTTTATTCTCATAGGTTTGTTTTCGCTTTGAGCATTCATCTTTTACCAGCGGTACATTAAAATCTTGGTGGATGTCTACATTTCTGATGTACCACGGAGCACCTATTATTGTCCTAAATATTTTGCATTGAGCACTTTGTATAATATCAACATTTCTCGCACTTGCAGTGCCCCATAATTCTGAACCGTATGTCCAAATTGGTTTAATGATGGAGTTATACAGAAGAACCTTGTATTCAAGTCGCAAACTAGATCTTGCGTTCATTAGCCTGTGGACACTTAGTGCACTAAGCTTCATCTGAATTTTTTTTTTTTTGATTCAATGTACTTCCGCCTATCTAGGTGAACACCAAGATAGGTTACCCCTTGGTTTGAGGAATTGTAGCTCCATTTAATGATACAGGAACGCAAGTCTTTGCTCATTAACTTTTATCCTCCAGTTAGAAAGCCACTCTTTAATCATTTTAAGATGATTATCCAGGTCTGATGCAGCTTTAACTGGGCAGCGATTTCGACTGATTATAGCTGTGTCATCAGCGAACGTTGAAGTGGCAATTCGAGGATTAGTTGGTATATCTGCAGTATATATTATATATAGAATAGGCCCCGATTTGTAATACATACTCCTGCTCTATCCTGTCATATGCTATTTGTTGGATATTAGCATTGTTGTACAATAGATAATTAAAATTATAATATTATGCATTAATTTGTGTTAATGAAGAACAGCAGTGCCAAGTAAGAGTTGTATAAGTATCTCAACTATACGCATATGTACATACATATATGTTTATACAATAAAATATATTTTTGCATAAATCGAAATTTATATGATTTATCAATTGACCTTGGTCATCAAAATGACAAAACATATATGCAACCAACATCTTCATAGTCTCTATTCATTATCGCTGTTTTTAAGCTGACGCCAAGTTTTATTTATTTATTTTTTTTTGGTACCAAAGCAATGATAATAATAACAACGGATATATAATGTTATTTCAATTATAGAAATGTTTATTTATGTTTATTTTTTTTTTAGTTTCTTGGTTATAAAACATGCCATATAGTCAAAACACTCTCTCACGATGGACATTACCTTACAATTTTTCTTTACAAGAGTATAGAATTTCTTACTCTTCCTTCCTCATCAATATTATTATTGACGTTCATTATTATTATTATTATTATGCATCTATTTATCGCAATCTACATACATATGTATGTATGGTAGTATCTTCACTTTCCCAACAATAAGACTTCTTGAACAAAGCTGTTTTTTTCTTTTTTAATATGTCAAATCATCAATAAAACCAGCAAGTAGGCTAATCATTGGCTATGCCAAAGATGTAATACTCTTTACGCTCCTCCGGGTTGCATCTTAGCATCACTAAATTCTATTTTTTCTAATAAGAACATTAATTTAAATGTTGGTTTGTATGGGAGGTACCCCTCCTGGTAACCCTAGGATCATGAAATCTACATGGTTGATGGACATTGATCAGAAACTTATAGTATCCGAATTTCAGTTCGATACGTCAAATATCAAAAAACTTTTACTAATAAGAACTTTAATTCAAAGGAGGGTTTGTATGGGAGGTACCCCCCTAGTGGTCCGATTCGGCCGATTCCGACAAATGAACTGCGTATGGTAAAAAGAAACCTATGTGCAAAATTTCAGCTCTCTAGCTCTGAGGGACTAGTTTTGATACAGACGGACAGACGGACATGGCTTAATCAACTCGTCTCATCGAGCTGATCACAAATCTATATACTTTATGTAATCTACGATGGCTCCTTCTGTGTGTTACAAACTTCATGACAAACTTATAATACTATTCACTCCCATGAAGAGTATAATGAACATAAAAAAGCACAATCATATGACGCATTTGGTAACGCAACCTTGAAATGTTTAATGTATTGAAGCTTCTATAACCGGGCAATATACCTTCACAGTGAGTAGTGTCCAGTTATGACAGTTTTTACTGTATTTTGCCTTCTGATGATTACCATTGATCCTAACACAGACAACTTTAACAAATATTATTAGAATCATGCCTACATTTATCAAAAATCAGAATGCGATAGAGGACACTTACTTTAATGCATTTGTAAAGATTTAATGATGAGCAATAAATGTTCTTTGAATGCCCGAGATTGGTGTCAAATTATTGTAGATGGAGAAGAGGGGGAGCACTTGCTATGAAAGCAACATCCGTCCTACCTGAAGATACCCAGAAGACCAAAACATCCGTCAATGGATTCAAATCGACGGATATAGCTCACAAAATGAGTCTTATGAATTTCCCACCAGAACTAACAAAAATTATCCTAAGCTTCCTAAAAAATCGGTAGTTTGTTGTCCATATTGGCAATGCCAAGTCCCAGGCCTTGGAAATAAGAGCAGGATATCCACAAGGTTCTTGTCTTTCACCCATCCTTTACAACATTTATACCTCTGACTTCCCTATACTAAGAGGTTACACTACCTCAATCTTTGCTGATGACACAGCGGTCCTATGTTCAGAGACCCTAGCTACCGACATTTCTGACAAGCTTCAGACAGCTTTTGACTGTCTTGTTTCCTATTTCTCGAAGTGGAAAATATTAGTAAACTCCGAAAAAACGAAGGCCATATTTTTTACCAGAAAGCGGAAAGACCTCCCTAACAGTTACATAAAGCTAAATCATGTCAACGTTAAAAAGGAAAATAGTGTTAGGTATTTAGACTTAATCCTAGGTAAAAAGCTGACATTCCAAGAGCACATCACACATAAATTAAGCTTGTTGAGAGGGTACACGCAACTGTAGTTAGAATGAAAGCCATATTGAACTGATGGAAGAACATTTTTTTTTATTTATTTATGAAGCGCTAAGCAGGTCTCATTGTGCCCTATAATGCGCTTTGCTTCTGCGTAATAAATATTGCCAGGTTTTTACTTTTAATTTATGAAGAAACAATATTAAATAAATAAAATTTTAGTTACTCATTGCCTAGGGAGGCCGGGAAGTCGTCTGGTGCGCCCAAGGTGTTGTCTGCTTCATTGCAGCAAAGATCCAAAATGAAGCCTCTTGAGCTTCCGAATTGGAGTTACATCAGTCAGTGGTCTAACCAAGCAGTTGTTGTGAGTCATCAGGCGGTCATTGTGTGTGAAAGGCGATCTGGTCTTCTACTACCGCTAAGTTCATATCTGCATATAAGGTTGAGTTCCTTACGTACCATGGACATCCAGTTATAAGGCGCAGTGACTTTTTCTGCAAGACTTGCACTCCCTTTCGTTGGGATTTAGCAGCAATTTCCCATATCTGGATGCCTTATCTCCATACAGGGGCAATGATTTGAGCATAGACTGTACGCTTATTCGCGAGAGAGAAAGAGCTTCACCCGATAAGTAGCCAGTGTAGCCTTTTAAGTTTCTTTCGGCAATTATGTAGCGCCGACGTGATGTGCTGACCAAAAGTAAGCTTTTGAGGAAGAACATTATTTCCATAGATGTGCGAATTTAATCTTGATTTTAAAATTCACTCAAAGATTTTAGAGAAGCCGCACAAGAGGCTGATTGGTCGAAAATTTTCTGGACAGTCTTCATGTTTTCCAGGCTTGGGGATCGCTATAATATTAGCTTCTTTCCAACTGATTGAAAATAACCTGTGGTAAAGCATTTATTGAAAAATTGAAGTGCATGTTTAGGTAAATGCTTTAGGCAAATGTTTGGTATGTTATCTGGACCTGGACACTTGTTAGTTATAAGGGATCGATCCACATGTTTGATATTAGCAACTGTGCCAGGCAGCTCTACTGATGTTATATAATTGTCAAGCGTGTTGTAAGAGCTATTTACTAGCCTTTACTTAAAACAATGACCTTTTCTTACCTAGTATTGAAAACTTAGTTATTGTAACGGAAACTAGGAATAAATTATTTTTTGTTTCTTAGCGAAGTTGAGGATTTTTAACTTTTTTGGGTATGGCTTGATCGTTTGCACCATTTACGCAAGATGTCGATACGTGATATTAGAATTGAATTCTGTTATGTTTTCGACGCGATGGTTGAGGAAACGCTTATAAGTCTCTCGTTTTAGTGGTAATATAGAGATTGCTTACATAAAGTGGTTATGGTAGATCTGATTTTACTTATACATAATAGATAAATGATCGGATGAAAGGTCATTATGAACTATTGGTTTCGGAGAGAAGATGAGGAGTGCTTGTTATTAAAAGATCAAGGGTAGAAGGTTTAACTTGTTAACATGATGGAATATACATAAGTGGGATCCCTAGGGTGTGTTTTACAAAATTTACTTTGCATAGAGAGCTCACATAAAGTGTTGCCCCAGAAATTAGCCCTAATGCAATTCCTTTATCGGCTACGGCAGTTTAGATTACCACCAACTAAATAACTATCTAGGGATGAGGTGTAACTTTAGTATATCTGATCTAAACTATTCTTTTTTGTGCTTAGTGTCATTTAGACAACAAGAATTCGTCAAACATTTCACGGAAGAGCTGGGGAGAATATTAATTTCTTGTGCTTTTTATTTGAGAATTTATTAGTATTTTTTTTTTCATAAATACACTTTTATTTTGACCCTAAAATAATGATCTTCTTTTACACTTTGTATAAATAGGACCCGCGCCACTAAACATTGGCTCGCTCGGAACACTTGTTGATGTGTTGTGACCAAATAATGCCCCCATATAGGAAAAAGAATCCTGTATTTGTGCTTGTTCACCTTCCACCACGCGTTTTTCCTCTAAATATTCCGTAATTTCGGATTGAAAGAAGAGCAAGATTCTAGTGGTTACCAAGTAGAGAAATGTCATTTTCTCCTTCACTATCACTTGTATCGTATTAGTGAAGTCATTGTGTCACTGAAATATACATGTTCATTGTTTATACAATTTTCATTTTTTTCAAATCTTGCACGCTTCTCATTTGAGTAACGTGAACTTGAAGATTCATCTGTTGTAATGTCTACAAGCAAATCCAAAATACGCTCTTAAGACAATGTATTTTTAAAATTTCGAATTTTCGAACAATGACAAATTCATGGCAATTAACACCATTAATCTGTGTTTTATTTCAAAGTTCTGTACCCCTTTAAAAAACACCAATTACAAAGAGTACAGAGAAGTAGGTAAGTTTATGCATTCGAGATATTGAGAATATTCGAATTCGCATTCGTGAATATGGATGGCAGGTATTCGCATGTTTAAAAATTGACATTCGTTACATCACAACTTATGACCTCCTCCTCCTCGTCGGTAGTTCAAATAGAAAGACTCATGTTCTGTGATAGCATGATAATGAAAGCTTAAACTGACTTCAATGTTCTATATGCATACTATGTAGCTGTAACAAACTATTTATGTAACATTTCACAATAAGACATAAGACATTGTACAGGTATGGGATTTGAACAAATTGTCGAAACCTTTATTCTTTCAATATTCGACTGTTTTGTCATACTCATATTCATATTCAAACATAAGTACTATACATAGTATATTTAGGTATATATATTTAGATTTATAGTATTATACATTTAGTATATTGTACATAAATGTTTATCTTACAAATTATATGTTTTCGACTTACATATTGTAAGCACATATTCGCGTGATTGAATGAATTCATATTTATGGATTCATTTGATTCGTTACAAAAAAATCGTTTTTGGTTTGTTATCGATAACATCAAAGTGTGTGGTGTGTTATAAATTGTGAATTGCTTTTACCATTCACATTGATGGTTGGTGAATTGGTGAAATCAAAAAAAAAAAAAGTGTGCGAAAATTTTGTGAAGAGGAAGAAAAACCAGCAGCGGAATTTTTTGTCGTACCAAGCAAGCAGTGCAGTAAGACGAAAGATGAGAAAATTTTACATTTGGCAGTAGAAAATATATAAAAACAAAATTAAATAGTGAAAACAAACGTCAAACGTCTTAGAAAAATAATGTAAGATTTTACAGAAATCTGAAATATATTTTTTTCGAGATTGCGATTGCTACTACTGAGCTTCTGAGACCGAATGCTGTATATTTTTTCTTTCGGTGGTGAACCATAACCCAAGAACAAGAACAAAAAGTACAAGTGCGTGGAACGAGCCAAACCGAACGACGAACGCATTGCCTTGCCAGAATTATTACGTATAATTTGAACAAAAAGAAGAGAAAAAAAAAAATACACGCTAAAAAGAAGAAATAATAATAAGCAAATAAGAATAGTGACACTAACAGCAGCAGCGCAGCGCAGCGCCGCCAATAGCGAAAACAACAAAATACCAACAAGAACAAAACACAAAACAACAGCGAAGACAAAGGATTATTATAAAAAACAAAAAAAAAAGTGCAACAAAGTGTGACAGCGTCAACGCTGCTGTGCAGAATTTTGTATTGAACGAAGCGTGGCGGGGTAAGATGGAAATAGAAACCGAACAATCGATTGAGGCAATGGACACGCAAGAGGTCGAAATATTTACAAGCGACCTGCAACAACAACAACAACAACAGCAGCAGCAGCAGCAACAAACACAGCAGCAGCAACAACAAACACAACAACAAAACCAACAACAACAGCAGCAGCAACAGCAAACAGCGCAATTAAACAAACATCAGCAATTAATACATCATCAATTGCATAGTGTTGGAGCTGTCACTCAATTGCCCAGTGAGAACGGTAACGTGCCACCACAACAACTACTTGCCGATAGCAGCACTTCGTCATTTTCCAACGAACAAGAAATGACCTCCATTGATGAAACCAAAGACGATCAGTTTCGTTCAGAGACAACATTTTCGTACACAGTTGAGAATATCTCTCAACTAAAGTCACAGCATCTATCACCACCTGTGTTTGTACGCATGTTGCCATGGAAAATCATGGTCATACCAAATGATAGAGCATTGGGCTTTTTCTTGCAATGCAATGGCGAAAATGATTCACCGACATGGTCATGCAATGCAATTGCTGAGCTGCGTTTGAAATGCCATAAAGCGGATGCTCCACCATTTACACGTGCCCGCATTAAACATTTGTTCTACTCCAAAGAGAATGATTATGGTTATTCCAATTTCATAACATGGCAGGAACTGCAGGATGCCGATAAATATTATGTGCACAATAACAGCATCACACTTGAGGTATATGTTATTGCTGATGCACCGCATGGTGTTCTATGGGATTCAAAGAAACACACTGGCTATGTTGGTCTCAAAAATCAGGGTGCCACTTGCTACATGAATTCATTGTTGCAAACATTGTATTTTACAAATCAACTACGTCGTGCCGTTTACCGTATACCAACAGAAGCGGATGACAGTACCAAATCGGTGGGTTTGTCTTTACAACGTGTCTTCCACGAGCTACAATTTGGCGATCGTCCTGTCGGCACTAAAAAGCTAACCAAATCATTTGGATGGGAAACACTTGATTCATTTATGCAACATGATGTACAAGAGTTCTTACGTGTATTGCTCGATAAGCTAGAGTCAAAGATGAAGGGTACATGTTTGGAGGGAACCATACCAGGTCTATTTGAAGGTAAAATGTCATCGTACATTAAATGCAAGAATGTCGATTACAACAGCACACGCTATGAGACATTCTATGATATTCAATTGAATATCAAAGACAAGAAAAATATATACGATTCATTTCAAGATTATATTGCTTCGGAGACATTAGAGGGCGATAATAAATATGATGCTGGTGTACATGGTTTACAGGTAAATAATTAAAATCGAATCCTGCATGTTTGTTTCATGCTTGCTTTACTTTGTGTTCTGCTATGCTATGCCTAGGCCTATGCCTATGCAAGCTGACTGACACTGATCTCGCTCTCCCTTTATCTCTTGTCTGACTTCTTCTTTGACATAATTTCTTTTTGTTTCTATAATTTTATAGGAGGCTAGCAAAGGCGTCATTTTTACGTCATTCCCCCCAGTTTTGCATTTGCATTTGATGCGTTTCCAATATGATCCAATAACAGACAGTTCGATCAAATACAATGATCGCTTCGAATTCTATGAACACATCAATTTGGATAATTATTTAGCTGAAAAGGAGAAAACACCAGCCGATTACGTTTTGCATGCTGTTCTTGTTCATTCGGGTGACAATCATGGCGGTCATTATGTGGTGTTTATAAACCCAAAGGCAGATGGTCGTTGGTTTAAATTTGATGATGATGTTGTGTCCAGCTGTAGGAAATTGGAAGCGATTGAACAAAATTATGGTGGCATGGATGATGACATCTCATTCCATGCTAAATGCAGCAATGCATATATGTTGGTTTATATACGGAATTCCGAATTGGAACGTGTACTCAGTGAAATACCGGAACATGAGATATCCAGTGATCTAGTTGAACGTCTTGAATTGGAAAGACGCATTGAGATTGCACGTCGAAAGGAACGCAGTGAGGCTAATCTCTATATATCGGTACACGTTATTCTCGAGGAATATTTCGAAGCGCAGCAAAAGAAACGTCTATTTGATTTGGATAAGACACATCAACGTCCCTTTAAGCTTAAGCAAACACAAACTGTTGATGAAATGATGGATACTTTCGTTAAGGCATTCGGTGTACCGAAATCACGTATGCGTGTCTGGAATATGTGTACTACACAAACACAGAAATTCATGTACTTTGATTTTCAAGCTGAAGGTAGTCGCAGTATAGATCAAATTACTTCGTCCCAGAAACCGTGGATCATATTTTTAGAATTGGCCAGACCGGATACTGTAAATCGTCCATTGCCGCCATTTAATCCCAAGATGGATGTTTTGCTCTTCTTAAAGTATTATGATCCACGTTGTAAACGTCTAAATTACATTGGTTGCTCTCAACAGCCATTGACTCGACGGCTTGCTGACATGGTTCCGGAAGTGAATAAACATCTTGGTTTCGATTCCGATACAGAGCTAACTGTATTTGATGAATGCAATGATAAAAAGATAACTAACTTGAATGAGCCACTCGATAATGTATTGTATTTGCATCAAGAGAACCTACAGGGTTATATACTCATTTTTGAAAGGGAACATGTTGATATGAAACTTGATTTACCAACGGTTGAGGATTATTTCATGGATTTGGTATATAGAGTGGAAATAACATTCTGCGATCGTTGCAATCCCAATGAACCGGATATCACAATTGAGTTGTCTAATCGCTATACCTATGACCAAATGGCTCAGGCTGTTGCCGAGCGTCTCAACATTGATCCACAAAAACTTCAGTTCTTCATGTGTATCAACAGTTATAAAGAAACAGCTGGCAATGCGATCCCCTACACTTTTAAAGTAAGTTTTTTTAAAAACACAGTTCTTAGAATTGTTTTATTTGATTTATTTCTGCTTTCGTATATTTTGTAGGGTACCTTAAAGGATCTTGTCGCTTACAGTAAACAGGGTACATCCAAAAAGCTCTTCTATCAAAGACTGTCGCTGAGTATACATGAACTTGACAATAAGAAACAATTCAAATGCATTTGGGTTTCAAATGATTTAAAGGAAGAAAAAGAACTAGTCCTTTATCCAAATAAGAATGATACAGTCAAAGGTTTACTTGATGAGGCTGTCAAAAAGATTACCAATTCCGTCGATAATAGTCGAAAGAAATTGCGGCTCCTAAAAGTTGGAAATCATAAGATTGTGACCATGTATAAAGAGGATACACCACTTGATTCATTGCAAAAGTCCAGCGAATCACTATCGAACACAACACAAAGTACACAAAAAACCTACCGAATTGAAGAGGTGCCACCAGAAGATTTGCAACTAGCTGATAACGAAATGCTTGTGCCTGTCGCACACTTTAGTAAGGAGATTTTTAATTCATTTGGTGTGCCATTTTTAATTAAGGCTCGTCACGGTGAACCCTATGGTGCGCTCAAGCTACGCATCCAGAAACGTCTTAATATCCCAGACAAGGAATGGGAGAATTATAAATTCGCCATTATCTCAATGGGACATTCAGTTGATGTCAATGATAATACACCAGTTGATTTGGAAGTTTATAGATCATGGACTAGTTCTCAACTACCATATTTCGGGCTTGATCATATAAATAAGTCAAGAAAACGCACTTCCTTAAATTTCTCTGAGAAGGCGATCAAAATCTATAATTAAAAAAAAGAAAACAATATATACAGAATAAGAAAAACCACAAAAACAGCAAAAAACAAAAAAAAAAAAACAAACAAAAGAAGAAGGGGATTTATGAACAACACGAAGAAATAAGAGACAATGGAAATAAGGAGAGAAAAAAAAAAAAGCTATGATGATGGAAATTAATAAGAATAACATAAACAGAAGTAAAGAAAAGACAATGAGTCTTTACACATTCACTCATTCACTTACTATCATCAACAACAACAACAACATAAAGAAAAAATCAGAATCAGTAATCCAACAATCCATGCAAAGGATATATAGTAATACAACTTATTTTCTTCTTTCCATCAACAAAAAAAAAGGAAGATTAAATAAGCATGATAGTTACTGTATGTATATACATGGTTATCCTCCTCCATCCATCCATCTCGCTCTCATCTGTATAAGCAGCACTGACTGACTCTCTTTCTTCTTTCTTTCTAATTCAAGGTTATTCAGAGCTTTGTTCTTGCTCTTTTCTATTTTTTTTATCAAAGTTTTATATTTACGTATACCTATATATTTTCTATAACATATACAACCAAAAGGAAACCGAAACAAAAAATCATTATATTTCTTATTTAATGCACGCGAATCAGAGTTCATATACTAGAGCTTGGGATTCTAAGACATAAAACAACAACACCAACACAGCATTCTCGTTGGTCTTTAATCCAAGAAGAGTGTTTTTCCTTATATAAAATCAATCAGTCAGTCAAAGTGAGTCAGTCAGTCAACACACACAAATGAATGGATAAACTTGGTCGCAATCGCAATCGAAAGAAAAAAAAAATAATTCAACAAACAGCAACACACCTCAATCAATGAATAAATGAATGAATGGATGGACATTATCAGCATCTCATCATTATCATCATCATCATATTAAGAAAGACGGATGTCGAAAGAAAATTTTCAAAACATAAAACAAAATTACTAATAATGCTATTTATATAAATATATACAAAAAAAAAAAAGAATACAAATATTTACTAACCAACCAAGCAACAACAACCAGATGAAAAAAAAGATTTTGGATCAAACCAACAACCCCCACCCCACCATACACACACACACACACATACACACACTTATTATTATTATTAAACTTTTAAAATATAAACTGTTTATGGAAAAACATCAGCTATTGCATTTGCAATCAAGACACACCAACAACACCACCGCCTCTTACTTCATCAAACCCATACCTTAGTCCTTTTGGTAGGCTGGCACCCAAATGGAATGAGCTGAAAGGGATCAACACAACACAACACGACACAACACAAGACATACCACATCAACCACCATCACATAGTATAACATGTAACATGATGAACAATGATGATATGATGAATGAGAACCATTAAATGGTTAATTGTATTTTCTAGATTGGTTGTTGTTTTGGTTGTTGTATACCTAGTTGTAGATCTACTATTATGGTATGGTGGGATGGGGTTGTGTGGATTCTAATGATTGGAATGATTGTTGACTTTTTCTTTAATAAACAAAAAAATTATATTTTTTTTCGGCAGCAAAGCAGCAAAAGCAAAAATCCATAAAAATTTTTGTTCTTTGTATATTTTTTTTTAACTATAAATTATATTATTATAAATAAACTCTAATTATAAAAATGAGATGTAAAAAAAAAAAAAAACACAACAAAAAAACATATAAAACATCTAAACCAAGAAGAAAAAAAAACGAACGTGTTATTCAATTTAATTACTACATATATAATTATTTACTATATTATTTTATTTTGTCTTATCTCTTTCTCATTAAGGAACATTTTTATTATGAATATTTAAGAAAACAAAAACAAATTCACTCACCAACATGTTAAAAACAAAAAACACAAAAAAATAATGTTAACTAAAAAAAGAAACCCCCTCCCGCTTTTATTAATTATTATTACATATATTAAAAACTGAATACGTTTGTAATAGTTTTTTCTTGTTTGATCATGCTGATCGTGATGGTGATGGTGATGATGCTGAAGTTCACTCCTCATCAGCACAAGTATAGATAGAGTACAGAAGAGATTAGATTAGATTAGATTAGATTAGATTAGCTAATCTCATCATCTATCTTTTTGTCTTAATGTATTGGATTTCTATTCTATTGAATACATATGTATGTGGCAGGCAATAAGTCAAAGTAGTAGCTTAAGTCGAAAAATCTATATTTTGACATATTGCCCATTGTTTCAATGTTTTTATTCTCAAACACACTAAAGTAAAATGCTATAAACTATGTTTTAGTCGAAATACGTGCTTTGAAGCGGTTAATAATGCTAGCAATCAAACTCAATTTTCGACTTATTGCCACATATATGTATGCATGTAGATGATGTGACTTCACAGAGTAGAGTTGAGAGTAAGAAGATTGTTGTTTGAAAATCAAAACAAAAATTTGAAGTATTTTTTTAATCATAAAGAATGAAAGCAAAAAGAAAAAGAGAATCTTTTAAATTATTCTATTGAAATATTTAATATACTACTACAATATATGTATATACATATATATAATTGTATTTGTATATATTAAATATGCATTCATAATATTAAATTTAAATTTTGAATAATGTAAAATTCATATTTTTTTTTTTAATTTTATTAATTGTAGTTTGAAATTGTTTTTTTCTATATACATATATACTACTACATACTATATATTTATATATAAATAAATAAAAAAAAAAAGAAAAGAAGAAATGTATATAAATAAATAAGCATTTTGTGCGCGATAAAAATTTATTCATATTTTTTTGTTTATGCTACACACACACTCACACACACACACATCTATAGAAAATGACAAAACTTGGAAAGATAAAAAGGATTGTATCTAACAACAATTATGTAATAATAATAATAATAATGTAATGAATTAATTTGTTTAAAACAATTAATTTGTTATAATTGAAATAAAAATCATATAAAGTTTATTCAAAATTAATGAAATGAAAAATAATAAAAGAAATCGAAATAGAAATACTAGAAAGAAAACAAAAAAACCTTAATGCAAAACGAAATTAATTCTTATTTTATATTTATATTTGATCGAGTGCGAAAATATTAATTAATTAATTAACACAACAACATAAAAATAATCAAATGCTAGTGTCTAACAGTAAACTAACAATTTATTCTACGAAAAATATATATATTATTTATATACATATAAAATAAAATCAGAAACAGAAGCAAGAATAAACTATACAAAAAAAATAAAATATATATATACATACACATACCTACGTACATACATACATATATGTAAATAAAAATATATACATATACAACATTACTATATGTATATTTAATTATTAATGTGAATTAATGTATGTGAAATCAATAAAAACTATGTGAATGGTAAAAAAAAAACAAACAAACTACTTTTGAAGTACTAATATACAATAAGGCTATGAATACGTGCTGTCATGTGTATATTTACACATATGGGCATTTCCACAGCATCAAACGTGACAGTCGTACGCTTTTAAAGTGGAAAAACAGTTAGTGTTAGACACATTTTCTTTTATTTCTTTAGTTTATCTAATAGTCCTTTGTGAGCACTACATCTAGTGAAAAGGTTGATTCCAGACGTAATTTTGGTTCTGAAGTACAGGCAAAATAAAAGCGATTCAAACGTGACAAAAAACGGAAGTGGGTTTCGTGGTCATCGACAAAAATCCAAAAGTCAGCGAAACCTTCCAAAAAATTTTAGTGCAACTAATTTTAAAATATTAAGGAATAATGTCACTTTATTTAACATTTGGTTTTATCAAAAAAATCTTCTTTGATTCTGTTTTGGTAAAAGATATTTATAGTGATTTCATACGTGACATATATTTCTCCACTATGGTTTCTTTCAGGCAAATGTTCATATATTTTTGTTATTAAGCTTTATTTATTAAATCAAATAACAATTATTGTTGAACTATAACTAATATCAATTAAACATAGAACCAATAAGTAGTACAAAATTTTATAAATATTTCTTAACAGAATTCGCAGTACGAGCTGCTTTAATTTGATGACCGTCACATGAAAAGCTGTGTAGTTTTTGGATTCCCTGGATATTTAAGAAGTTTTTCCATTTTTAAACTAATTGTAGTGAATTTTTCCTAACCTGGTCCGAAGAGATGTACAGAATTTGAACACCTTTAATGCTATTATTTGCACATTCGTAAAAAGAAAAAGCGTCACATAAAACCAGGTTTCTCGTTTTAGTGAGCTGCCAAGTTGCGAAGTAATTCCATTCTATGTACTTGCATTCGAATTCTTCTAGAAAATCGAAGAGGCTCGAAACGATAAATTTGTTTTTGAACAGCGAGCATTCGAAAATTTGTGTCATATAATCCATCTTCTATTGTGTTGAATTTAATTCAATATCAATCAATTATCAATGGAGTTCTGTAGCGACAAAAATAAATAGTAATCCGATGTAGAAGCAATACATATTATAAGGTAGTTGCATTTAAACAACATCCCGACCAAGTTCCTGGAGCTTCTGATGGCTTACCAAAGATTTTTTTTTTTTTTTTTGATTCTCCAAGGAGGTGTAGATCTTCCAAAGATCCTAATAGACCGTCCTATTAGAATATACGAATCACCGGACAAACAGTCTCTTGTGGTGCCTATGTACCACACCGCGGACTGGCTCTTTTTTCAACAATGACGATTCCACCAATAGAGGCATTACTTCACCAGGAAGAGCTAGGTTAGACCACTCTTCTGTTTATTTCCTCATCATGTCTGCATCTTTTTCCCGAATGGTCTGGTGCATTAAATCCTGGGCAGCTTTGCAGTGGTTACGGTTAATTTAAATCAACTTAACCATTCAGTTTATTTACCGTGATTTTATACATAGAGCACCGGACGAATGCTGTGGGTTGGTCGTTGCTCCCAGCAGTCCTTTGGGCATATGATTTTTGTTACCACCACACGGTGGTCTAGTTGTTTGGTGTTTCGCTCTGAATTAAATAATTTTCCCAATGAGAACAGCTCATCATGATCCAACTCACTGACACTAGGATATTCAAAAACCTTCATCATCATAGTATGTAGATTGCACTCGCTTATAAAAATTCAGAGTATTTAACTGTTTTCATATTGACATTTTTTTAAATTTCTATCAAATTTAAATAATTTTTACTTTTATCATTTCTTTTAGCAAAATGTCCTCTGACAATAAGTTAAGCGAATTTGAGCCATCATCTTTTTTGGAGCAGTACGTTTTCAATATAGACCAAGATTTCGAAAAATGGGAGTCCAATGTTTTTCGTTTAAAGAAAGGGCTTTGGAAAGTTGTCGTAGTCCCCCACGAAATAACTCTCGGGATTTACATAGAATGTGTTCCAGGTCACGGGGACATGGCTATTTGGTCATGTCTCTTGAGTGGACTAATACGCTTAAAAAACCACATTCCTGGCCAGAACGAAATGTTTAAACAACCAGAGCACTTCACATTTAATTATACTTCAGCGCAGAATACTACAAAGATTGGGTATGATAAGTTTATACCATTGAAGGAACTTTATCATCTCAATAATGGCTGGGTAAATAACGGCACACTGACATTGGAAGTCAGTCTGGTTGCTGATTTCGATCATCAGAAACTGTGCAATACTAAATATGTTGGACTTGAAAATCAAGGTTTTACATGTTACATGAATTCGGTATTGCAAATTTTATTCTTTACCAATATTTTACGTGGAGCCGTTTATCAAATCCCATGTGACGTTGATGATAAGATGGCTTTTTGCCTTCAACGCATTTTCTTCGAGATGCAATTTGGTAATCGAAGCGTTGACATTAGAGACTTTATATATCTCATTCCGGGCTTATCACCAAATACACAAGAAGATGCTACTGAAGCATTAAGAAAATTAATCAATCACCTAGAAAATATCATGCTAAACACTCAGAACAGTGGACTGATTTCTGAAATTTATAAAGGAACTATCCTATCATATATTATATGTACAGAAGTAAAGTTTACGAGTTTACGCTATTTAGCATTTAATGATGTTCAACTAAACGTCCAAGGATTCCAAAATATCTATGAATCATTTGAAGATTATATTTTTTGCGATATATTAGATGGCGACAATAGATATAATGCCGGTAAATATGGATTACAGGTATGTACATATATTCATTTCTAAATATTGATTAAATTAGGTGTGTTTCATAATCATAAAGTAACATTAACATTCTTATTGGGTTCGCTCTAAGTCCTGGGTAATTGAAAAAAGCCTGGATAAACGTTAGCGTAGTCAATAAATATGGTATATTAAAAATCTATCTGAGATTCTCGGATATTTGTCACTAAATGTTTTTATATTAATAAAGATGAGTGTAAGAACTTTGGAAATTACCTTACCATAAGATTGAATCAAAACAAGACACACAATCTAATATGTTCTTTCATGTTACATGCTTTATAAGTCATAAACTGAGTCGAAAATTCTTAATAAAGGTAATAGGCTTTTTAGCAACACATGATAATATTTCAATATTCATTGATAACTTTATTAAAAGGTGGTCATCAAGTTTTGCCCATTAAGCCCTTTGTCTTACCCATATATTCCCCAATTATTCTGTAAGGGATTTAAGACCAGAAAACAAGTCGGGATCTTTCCATATTGGTGTCAGATAATGCCACACAACTGCAAATTAAAGACACGCCTGTGGGGCTTTGATAATTTTATATATTTTTAAAAGGTTATAGATTTGGGGACCGGCCAAATTGTGAATTTTGATACTTTATTATGCACTGCGATAGCCAAATTGGTATGTATATATGGTACTACAAAGTCTAGTCTTGGTAGTGTCAGTTTTCTGCCAATTGACTATAATATCTCTTGTATATGTACAATTTTTTTTATACATGTTCTTCATTCGACAATACGTTTTGGTAATACGATTTTTTCAGAACACTCACTGATCTTACTTTCAAAGTTTTTTTATGATTATGAAATATACCATCTATACTAGATGATATGATCTACGGAAAATTTTTTTTTTTTTTTCTTTTACACAGACGGCTCTCAAAGGGGTGGCGCTAATTGCATATCCACCAATCATTTTTTTGAATTTGATGCGTTTCCAATATGATTATGTTACATATGATCCAGTAAAATACAATGGTCGCTTCGAATTCTACGCAACTATTAATCTTGATAAATATTTGCTAAATAATACTAATCAATATGGGGATTACGTTTTACATGCTGTACTTGTGCATTCCGGTGCATTAGATTGTGGTCATTATGTCGTGTTTATTAATCCAAAAGGGGATGGTCGTTGGTATAAATTCAACGACCATTCTGTGACGGAGTGCACAGAAAATGAAGCGATTGAACAAAATTTCGGTGGACAGAAGCAATCATTTGATTTTTTCTCTAACAGCAGTGCATATATGCTGATGTATATACAAAAATCACAGTTGCATCGTATCCTTATGGATGTACCGGAAAACGAGATTCATCTTAATCTTGCTACACGTATGAAATTAGAGCAAGGCTTTGATGACTTAATGCTGAAGATGAGGCAAGAAGAAAAGGAAAAGAGGCGCATATCCAATGCATGGGTTCCTCCTACACTTGCAGATAATTCGCTTAATGATAATAAGATCAGCAGCAACAGTTTTGCAACCGAACCAGATGTGAAATTTTCAAAAGTTATATCGATCTTATCACAACTATGTGTCACAAGTGATGATGCGCTTTCGTCAGATACATTGAAATTTGAAATGTCTTGGATTTCTGATGATTTTAAAATTGAAAAAAATCTAGCCATTGTAATGGGTATCAATGACACTGTACAGAATCTTCTCGAATTGGCTATTAGTTTGATTCAATCGGTTGAAAATATTAAAACCGAAATGAGATTGTTAAAAATCGAAGACCATGTTATTGTCGAAATTTGCAAAATAGATACTCCTATAAGTTCTTTGATTCATCCCGAAGAATTGGTAACCACCACCACCTCTGATGATATTGATACTCCAAACTTGCCAACTTATCGAATTGAAGAAGTACCGACCGATCAGCAGAATTTGACATCATTTGAGTTGCTTTTACCTGTCTTCCATTATGAACAAACCATTTTCGATACATTTGGTATGCCATTTTTCATCAAGGTCAAATGCTGCGAACAATCTATTGATATTGAGAAACGCATACAAAATCGTCTTAATATGACTGAAGAAGAATGGAAAGAAATAAATCTATATATAGTTATAGATGACGAATGTTTTCCACTCGAAGATATAATATTTTTTGATGAAAATATGCTGCCACGTTTGGGTGTTAAACATTCATCTGATTAAGTTGTGTTAATCAGAATCACAGTACAAGCTACGAGAAGCGACAAAACAAAAAAAAAAAGAAAACAGATACAACATCAAAATATCAACTTCCCTTCAACATCATCATATGTAGCTTTTTTTTTTATTTATCTAGTTTTAGGTAATAAGATTCCGTCCTATCATAACCAAAAATTACTGTTATGAATATACTAAGTACGACCAACACAAAGACAATAAGTATCTTTCACAAAGTGAAAAAATTTGAAAATTATTTGAACGTCTTAATGTTCTAATAAAATTGTTGCTACAAGCCTTAAATTGTGTTTTGTGATTTTTTCGCGATATTTGTGATTTTCAGGGTCCGAAACCAAATTCTCATCCGCCAATTATATGTGGAGTACAAGTGTTAAGTTAAAAACCAAAACTAATATATGGCAGATATATATATTAAGGCTCGCTCTAAAGCGACAGATGTGTAAATTGATTTCATCAAGTACTGTAGGATAGTGTTGCGCACAAACCATGATGCTGCCTTACTTAGCAAGCCTGTTCTTTCTGTATGTTTCTAGAGCCAAATCGTAGCCATTATTTGCCTGTTAATGAGCCTTTTAAGAAAAATTTACTGGTTTGGCGCAGCAGCCAGGGTTTAACTATTGCAACTTTGCGTAGCAACATGATCTAGGTACTAAACTTAGTCCACCGTGAAGTCACATTTGAAAGATTTACTGACGATATTCCAGCGCTCAACCGAAACATGGAATCGCTGTAAGAGATTTTAATTAAATAATTATGCTCACCGTAGAACGCATGTGCCATTTCTGCATATGTTGCCGTTACCAGCAAAACATTGGGATGGATCATCCTTAAAGGCCGGAATGTCTGCAATAAAAAGTTAATACATCACTGTTTGCCCTGTACATCCATAAGGCTGATGCCAGAGTGGCGCTACAAGCGATGCTATAATATTAAGTGATAACGTGCTATGAACCTCTGCATGCTTATTTAAATGTGAAAGCTTAAAAGGTGCCAGAGTGTGAGCGAAGCGACAAGCGAGTTGAAACAAAGACTAGTGAGCATTGCTCATAGCAATATATATGTATTATCGGTTCTCTCATAGCATCGCTTGTGGAGCGCACTCTGGCATCAACCTAATTCTTACACGAAGATATGGGTTCGAGTATGAGCCCCTCACCTGTTGAGATTACTACTAGTCACACTATTAAGTGGTTTCCTCTGATGATGACGACACTATTCCGTCTTGTTCGTGGCAAATCTCGGCTACCAAAAGAAAGTCAATCTAATCTCCAACAGTTAAACGCCAGCATCTAATATCTGGAACTGTTGATCAACAACCGTCTGACAACCTAACAACTAGTACATCAAAATACTTATATGCCTAATAAAAAAAGCCTGACGTCTCAACGCCTATCCAGAAACCTAATGTTCCTAAGCCACTACCAATTTTCTTTAAACATTGAAACACATTATGTTTTTATTACTCCTTGAAAGGAATAAGACTATAACGGACATTTCAATTGTAACTGTTTTAATGTCCAACGCTGTCACTGTTCTTCATGCCGCTGCCGACTGAGCCATGGCGACGTTCCCAAATCAGACGATGTTTTTGCTTCATATAAGCCGTCTTAGCATTTGCATAACCACCTAGATCTTCATATTTGATAAACCAATTCTCAGTAGCCTTTTCGTATTGTTCCAACAAAGGCCGGCATTTAGTCATGTGGTTGGGCGCTTCGTATAACATGAATTCCTCAAAACGTAGACGTAAAATGTTAACAATCTCATTGTCTAACATACGATCGCGACGGAATTGCTGATCAGCTTCAAAGCGGCAAGCAGCGGTAATTGGACATATTCTTCGTGGATCTCGAGCTTAATGATAAAAATAAGCAGGTATTTGACAAATAAATAAATAACAGTACAGACAACGAGTTACGGTAGAATCCTTACATAAATTTGATGACCTTGTGCAATGCCAATGGTTTCAAGAATTTGGCCTGGAAGAAATTCAGATGTGTGAAATATGGAAGAAAGCACTTTGTTGCCTTGAAATGTCAAAAAAGAGCATTCGCGAGACGTTTTGCTTTTCACTTTTCATTGAAAGAAAACTGCTGCCGAAGCTCATGGAATGCTCTTTCAGATAGAACATGTCTAGTCTGGTTCCAACGATTCAAAACAGGTGAATTCGATCTTGACAACAAAAAGCATTGTAGACCTGAGAGTCGATCAATTACAAGCATTATTGGATGTGAATTCATGTGTAACGGAACAACAGCTTGCAGACATATTAGAAGTTGGTCGAGCGCCACGCAAACAAGCTATGGAAAAGATTCAAAATAAATCTGGTGCTACCAGAAAGTGAGCTGTATTTTGTGCTTCTAAATCTTGGTCAAACGGCTACAGCTGATTTGAACTGTGCACTGGAAAAAAAGGCGAAGAATGAGCGAGCAGACAAGGGAAAGTGATTTTGCTTAATCACAATGCCCAGCCGCATCTGGCTTAAGCAGTCCAGGAAACGTTGGGAAGTCTTATCCCACCCTTCGTGTTCACCAGACCTTGTCCCTTCAGACTAACATTTGTTTCAATCGATGCACCACGGACTGCATTCTTACGAAAAGTTTCATATGAATAGACCCTATATATTTAGACCTAATGTAACCACAAGTGTTGAATCTTGTACTGCAATTGCAAGTTTGAAAAAGATAATAAAAAGTATAGAAATCGTTATAAAAGATAACAGAAAAGAAATAAATTTAATATTTAAGAATTTAGAAATGAAAAATATAAACAAAATTAATAAAAAAAAAAAAAACGACGGTCCCCTTTCGCTTTTCAACACGTTGCCATAAACCTGGCAATCCTGCAATTTATACCCAAATTTACCAAATTCCAATGCAAGAAATCAGCAAGGTTTAAAAATAAATATAAATTAATTTTCAACAAACAACATGTCACAACTATTTATGTAACTGATGAAATAACAAATAATGTAGCACCGCAAAGTATATCCATCGTTAAAAATCATAACAGAAAAGAAATAAATTTAATAATTAAAAATTAAGAAATCAAAAATATAAACAAAAATATTAAAAATCATCAACAAGAAACTGATGAAATTGATAATAATAAGTCCCCGCAAAAGTATAGCAATCATTATAAATGATAAGCGAGAACAAATAAATTTAATATTTAAAAAGTTAGAATTCAGGATAAAATTAATTCAATTTAAAATCATGTAAACAAATCATAAATCAAAGAAATGCAAGTGATAATTTTCCATTGCTTTGAATTTTCTATTTCTTACAACTACAGAATGTAATAATAATCATATATAAAACTTTTGGTAATTTAAGTAACTTCAATGCTTTGAGGTTGAATACCGCACCTTTTTAAAATTCAAATTAAGAGCTCAAATTAAATAAAATAAAAGATCACCAAGTTATTTAAATATACAAATTAAAAGATAATTTATTAAAAAAAAAAAAAAATTGAGGTCTATAACCAAGCATCGGCTAGCAATAATATGGAGTTATGTAATCGGGTTTATGTCAAAGAACAATGCTTTTATGAAAAAGTGGGAAAAACTAATGCCTTTGCTATTTGTGATGAAGCAAAATATTCACATACAGATACAAAAGGAAAAAAAATTAAATTAGTTTCTGAAAATTAATAATATCGTGCCATTCGATAACTTAGCTCATTATAGATTATTAAAATATAAAACTTTAGCTAACACAATTTTAAATTAAAAAAAAAAATATATTAATGAAAAATAATAATTTTCCACAAAAAAAAAAATTTTCAAAAATTTAAAGAAAGAATTATACAAATTAAATCTTATGACTTCGTTTCAGAAGGCAACTATTTTAATATTCTTAATTTTATGTAAAATGATATAAACGATTCCGTGTTTTTTTTTTTAACTTTATTCTTGTTTTGTTACAATTCTTTTAGATGGAGAGTATGAAATTAAAATGATATTCTCAACAAATAATCACACAAGTTCTTTGATGAAGTCAATGAACCACCCAAAAAAAAAAAAATGGTAGAAATAAAGCGGTCCCAATTCAACCAACACCACCACCTTCTCCAGAAGTTATAATAAAATATGAACCAATCACTTTGAATAGAACCAAATTGGTTTGTTGTCCCAAAATACAACATATGCATTAAATCGTAAGACTTTTACATTGATGTAGAATGCAAAGATTATGAAGATTTCTCCAAGCTTGATCAGCATAAATTGTTTATTGAAATATCTAAACACATTAAACAAATTTCAATGGAAATGCCAGCAATTCTAAATGATTGCAATTTTAAATGTTATCTCAATCGATTAACAGAAAATAGAAATCTTTATTTATATTTAGGAAATTTGAAATCAAAAATATAAATAAAAAGTATAAAAAAGCAAAAGAAGAAAGCGATTTGCTAAACAATAACACACCAGTAATGCATAGAAGGAGTCAACTTCAATGACAGTGTTTACAATACTAGTTTAGAAAAGGCTAACGTACTAGCCGACATATTTGAGTTTTAACACCATCAAACTGAGTCCTACTCTGACTCGACCATATCTGAAATTGTACGAAGTTCTCTTTGTGACCTCATTGGCCCGTTAGTGCATTCGTCAAGCCCTGAAATCACAACTGAGGAAATTCAGGTTATCATTAAATCACTCTAGGTTTCTTCACAAAAATTTTAAATAATTGTGTTAAAATTTGATATTTTCCGTTAAAATGGAAAATCGCTAATATCATCCCCACTCCCAAGCCAGGAAAACCTCCCGATTCCCCAGATAGTTACCTGCCAATGAGCTCACTATGCGGCTTCTCCAAAATCCTCGAACGTCTAATTAAGACCAGGCTAAACTTACACCTAGAAAAAAATTCTATTTTACCAACAGTCCAATTCGGATTTCGATCTTTTCTTAACTGTATTCACCCCTTTGACCAATCCTCTAAATATGTCTTGAGTCTGAAAAAGTCAGTTGGCATGGTAACACTTGACATAGAAGCCGCTTTTGATACAGTTTGGCATAATGACCTGATTTTTAAGTTAATATCTTGTAATACCCCTACTTATACATTAATAAATTAATACAAAGCTTTCTAACTGATAGGTATTTTTACGTTAGTCTAAATGGAACTAACTCCAGTAGGAAGCTAATAAGTGCTGGTGTCCCCCAGGGTTCTGTGCTCTTACCCATCCCTAATAATATTTACACTTACGACATCCCTTTGTTTAAAAGATGTAGTATGCTTATTTTTGCGGATGACACAGCTCGTTATAGTATTGGAAACACATGCACAGATATACAAAATGAGCTACAAAGCTCATTGGACTCAATGTTATCTTATTTCTATCAATGGAAAATTAAGGTAAACTCCATTAAAACTAAAGCGATTTATTTCACAATGAAAAGAAAGCCAATCTTCTTGCCATGCGTTGAGCTTCAACTTAATAACTCCAAAATTAAATGGGGAAATTCAGTTAAGTATCTGGGTGTTATTCTAGATAAAAAAACTTCAATTCATTGAGCATATCAGTAAAACCCTAGACAAAATCAATAAGACTGTATCTTATACCCGTTTATCAACCGCATATCAAAACTCTCAATATAAGAAGAAAATTGCAGACTGCCCAAAACAAAATTTTGAAAATGATATTTGACCTACCATACTTCTATGCAACAACACTTTTGCATATAAAAGAAAATATTGAAACGATTGATGAGCTCATCTCTCGTGCTATAAGTAAATTTAGGCAAAAAACAACTAATATTGCACAGCTAAGTGCTGACAGGTACTTCCCATCCTAGTTTTCGTCTAGCTGTCATGAAGCACCAGCATTCCTTTAGATTTAAGTAGTTTAAGTTTTAAGTTTTCTTTTTTTGTCCAATGTTTTTAATGCCATCTTTCCTTGGGTAATTTAAATGTAATACCAATAATGCAAATAATTAATTAAGCCTAAATTATAATAACTCAGCTGTACAGTAAGTCTAAACTCTGATAAATATTAGTTGCTAGTTAATATAAATTGTTAAAATTAAAGTTAACTTTTCATTGTAAGCGGAATATTTAGATATATTCGAATTTTACTGTAAATTAACTAAATGGTATGATACTTTATAAAACTGCGACAATGAGCCATTGGCATATAATGCCATCAGTGGCATTGGAGAGAAAATTCCAGCATTGAATTCGAAAAGAAGGATCCTTCTCCTGGCAGGAAAGCAAAACATGATTTTTCCGGTGGCTAAGGAACATTTTTTATGAGAAAATTGCATGTTGATCAATTCATTGTCATCCAGTAATATCATTTGAAATCACATTCTATAATTAAAAGACGTGGAGAATCCTCAGATTAAAATTTAAGATGTAAGATGATATATGTTTTATACAAGTGAACAAAAATGTATTAAACGCTCCTCACGCACGGAGTGAACATGTCGCATTTTTTTCCAAATGACTACTTCATCTTGAATATTTCTTTCTGTATATACATGATATATAAAGATTGTTCCGAACAGTTTGCCGTTTCCTGTGATAAAAAATGAACTGTAATATGTTTTGCTTATAATGTTCATATGTACTATTTAATATAATATAATATAATTAACAAGAGAATAACAAAAAATTCCATTGTGATTCAATTGCAGACTATTTAAAAATTATAACCTAATCGTCTTAAAAAATGATGAAACTTTTTCATTTCATAAAAAAGATTTTATTTAATAAGAAAAAAAAAAATATATAAAACAAACATACGTATGTATAAAGTTTAGAATTTTCTTCGCTTTAATATTTCTGGCCTCCAGTTGATTGGATGGGAATCCTCACTTGCTTCGTCATCTTCTTTATAAATCTTTATTGTTTTATCCGCTTCACCAGTAATAAGACGTGAACCAGATTTATCGAAACACATTGCAAATATACCAGCCTCACTGTCCATTGAACCAGGTTGAACAGGGGCTTGAAATCGTTGGAAATTATATCCGGTACGCCAATCCCAAAAGAACATGGTGCCATTGTCACCACCAGACACGAGGACACCATCCTCATTGGCAGCCATACAATTGACAATAGCATTGTGGCCCGATATATTCTGCACGAAATTACCTTCGGGGCAACGCCATTGTTTGATATTATCGGGTGAAGCAGAGGCAAACATATACAAGGATGGATGCAGGACAACGCTACGAACTGATTTCTTGTGATTTGTAAGCGTGCAGACACTTTTACCAGCTGCCAAATCCCACAAACGTACAGTGGAATCATATGAGCCGGTTATGATCTGAGGATTTGAGGCTTGTGCTACAACGCTGGCCACTGTGTTTGAATGGCCAGTTAGTGTGTGTATATTCGCTTTGGTACGCATGTCCCAAATCCGAGCAGTAGAATCACGACCTGCTGTGGCCAAAACATCAATGGTGGGATGTAAAGCTAGAGAGTATACGGCGGAGAGATGGCCATGATAGTGTCGTATTACTTTGTTGTATTCCAGGTCCCAGCATTTCACTTGTCGATCTTCACCGCAACTAAACAGATAAGGATGTTTGGTACTCACAGCCAGACCACGCACAGTACTCACATGACCAGTAAGTGAAAGCTTTAATTTACCACTAGCCAAATCCCAGACTTTTATAACACGATCACCAGAACCAGTGGCGAACCACTCGTTACCTGGTTCCACAGCAATACACCGCACCCAACCAAGATGACCAGATATCACACGTGTCAGTTTCCAGGGTGCATGCCATTTTGGCTTTGGTATGGTGGGCGCTTTCTTTTGTAGAATCTGGGTATTAGTGCCATTGGTTGTGTTGGCGTTACTTATGTTCATAGAAGCACGTATCAGTGAGTTATTACCACCAAAGTTGTTTGCCTTGTCTATCATTGCATCAGATTTCGTCGTCCTACTGTCATCATTTACGCCGCCAGCTGTAATGCTTAGTTGTTTATCTTCGCCATTAGTTATGGCCATAAGTTCCCCATTTGTTTCACTTAGTTTCTTTGCTTCAGTCCCCTTACCGATGCGATTAAAAACTAGACCATACGTGTCTCTGGCTTTTAATAATTTCTGTTTCTTTTCGCTGTTGACAAAAATTTTAAAAATATTACTTTCAGTAATTAATTTCATATTCCTTCTACTTACAGCTTATCATCAATTTCGGGTAGCGTTCCTTGATTAGAGACAAACAAATCATGTGTTCGTTTCAAGGAGCGAAAAATCAATGTATGGACACTATGGCGTTGCACTTCCTCCATCAAATTTGATTGTGATTAAGGCGATTGGGCAGTTTGTTATAAGATAGTTTGCAAAAAAAAAAATAAACAAATATTCTTCTTTGGCAGCATATGCAAAACGTTTTTAGTAAGTAGTTCTGTAAAACGCAGCACTGAATTTGCCGGGGGTGCCATAAGCAACACTGAAAAAGAGTTTGTCACAAGCTCACAATATCGGTTCGATTAACATACGTATATCGATTAATTTGTAATCAATTTGTTGTTGCTATTGTTGTTTGTTGTGTTATCTTTATTTAAGTAAGCTTCGGCAACGTCAATCTAGTGTCGTTGGATTTTATTACTTTTGTTTTCACCAAAAATTTGTACAAATTTAATTCTTTGAAATGTCGGAAATACCGGGCCGCGCATTGCATTATGTTTTCAAAATAGGTGACCGTGCAAAAACTATGCACTTTTTTCGCAATATTCTTGGAATGAAGGTGAGTAAGATTGAGAATGTGATTGGCAGCAGATGCGGCAAACACTTGCACGGGTTTTTCCCAGAATCCATGATCAGATTAGATAATTATTAATTACCAGTATTAAGCAAATAAAGCAACAACTTGCTTACAATGTTTTCCAATTAAAGAAAGAATCCAAAATTAGAGTAAACATAAGAGATAAGATACATAAGTTGCGTCTGCATATACATAGACATGTAATTAGAGACTCACACAGAAAAGTTCTGTTCTCTATTTACCTGATCTAATCAATAGAAACAGTGTGAGGTCGGTCATTGGCGAGTTCACCTAGAAACCTTATGGCGTATTGTGATGCCTGGCTTGGACTGATCTCACTCTAAACGCATGAGCAGAGTATTTACATACATTTATTTGTGCAATCGTTAATTGTGCATTTGTTGATTCTAATACGTGTGAAGATCATAACTTAATACCATCAATTAGCATATACTAATCAGGTATTTTTATTTTCCGAATTAGGTCTTGCGTCATGAAGAATTCAAAGAAGGCTGTGAAGCACAATGCAATGGGTAAGTTTTGCGGTTTCAGTTTCATTATGTCAATGAAATTATCATTAAATTGAATATTAATTGCAGACCTTATGATAATCGTTGGAGTAAAACTATGGTTGGTTATGGACCTGAAGCGTCGCACTTTGTTATTGAACTCACATATAATTATGGCGTCAAAAATTACGATCTTGGTAACGAATTTGGAGGAATCACCATTAAATCAAATGAGATTTTAAAACGTGCTACACAAAACAAGTATCCCATTACGGTAGAGAATAGTGTAAGTGTCTTAACCGCTCCTGACGGTTACAAATTCTTTATTATCGATGAAGAACAACCAGATGATAAGGATCCCTTGCAAGAAGTTGCATTGAATGTCACCGACTTGGCCTTGGCGAAAAAATTCTGGCATCAAACTTTACAAATGAAATTACTTTCTGAGGATAAAAAATCCGTTGTGCTGTCATATGATGAAAATCAATGTGCCCTTCGTTTGCAGCAACTTACCGAATCCCTGAAACGAGCAACAGCCTACGGACGCATTGCATTTGCTGTGCCAAAAGCAACTCAAGAACCCATTGAGAAGATGATTAAAGCAGCCAATGGCAGAATTCTAAAGCCTTTGGTTGTCTTAGAAACTCCTGGCAAAGCAAATGTTCAAGTTATTATCCTAGCTGATCCCGATGGCCATGAAATCTGCTTTGTCGATGAAGAGGGATTCGGTGAATTGTCCGCTTTCGATGAAACCGGCAATGCGATGCTTGACAAGTACATTGGCAAAGATCCATTCCAAGACAAATGAATTTAAAGTTCATTATATTATATTATTGTTTCAAATGGGTTTCGGTTTCGGTTCCGGTTTTTACTTAAATACATATGTCAATGTATATAATACACAAGACACAATCTGAAATTATCTGCAATAAAAACGAATTTCTACAGAATAATAAAAAAGTTATATAGTATTTGTTTTTCATAAGAGATTCTCAAACAAGGTATCATCACTGCTAAATGTGAATGAAGTACCTATGTATTGAAATGCTGTGCCTTATGTTCAACTAGGCAAGTTCATTCATGACGGAGATGACAATTTTATTGTCAATTTACTAAATGTAAAAGAAGGAAAAGTCCATACTACTATTGCAAAGAGAGATCGATTTAAATGTTATGTGAAGAAATTGTATATTGAGTGTTAGGTCCACACGTGCCTAAAAAGATTGAAATTATGCAGCTACCAAATACAATCATCAACAAAACAAGATAATTTACACAATTTTCATGACAATGAAGAAGAATTTTTATAAAAAAGTTGAAAATATGTAATCTTTTTAGTTTAGCTTGAGGTTCTTGTTTCTACCAAAGACTCTGCAAAGACAAACCACCTTAGCGTGAGAACTAATTGAGTCATTTACTAGAAGTGTATCGAAGTTTGACTTAAGGAAGCTTGAGCAAAATTGCCTCCTCCTTTGCTTCTCCAACTTTTTCTCGTTCTCACATCGGCAACCCAAATTGAAGTTGACATTGTAAACAAGCAATAAAATTATTGTAAAATTTCGCTCGTTTATGAATTCGGTCAGTTGGGAAGCATCTATTCGAATCATATTTTCTGATTAGAATTTTGAATATGTGCAGTTTAGAAAAAATACCAACAGCACCCACTGTGTCATCCTCATTGGCATTCTCTGGTTAAAACTAGAAGGAAACCTCAATATTTAAAAATTGCATTAGAAGTTAAATTATCATGTCTTTCTTTGGTATCAAATGGACAAATTTTAGATTGACTGTTTGAACTAAGAGAAGAGATGAAAAGAAAGAAAATAACACAAAGGAAATATAAGTATGTACTAAGTATAAAATTCCTCGAGTTTCATTTGTTACATTTATTTTTTTATATTATTAAGTTGAACAATATAAATCCTCCAACTTAACGGCTATAAAAAACTTATTTGACAAAAAACTAGAAAATAACTGATGACATAAAGTGTACATAAAATTCGTAAATGTCCTCTTTGGCATCCGTGTACCTGTAGGTCATCAGGGTGAAGACACTTGAGCCTCCTCCTGAAGGCGTTTGTAGCCACAGCAGATGCGCAAGTTTGTTGACATGCGCACCATTACATTTAACTGTGCATTAACCCAATTTTTCATATGGCAACCTACCAGCAACTCTGCGTTATGAACACTATGAAAATATTATTTTTCCATCAAAAGAAACGCAATACAATTTAAAAAATAATTTATTTCTTATTTGACATCCCATAGTAAAGAAATAAAAAATGAAAGAAAGAAATTAAAAATGCATTATATATTTAGCCACTGTCACTACCACGGTGAAAATGAAATGGAAATGGCTTATAAATGATCTGGATTTTTCTACAAAATCCTAAGGAGAAAAAGCATCAAATATCTCTAGTATGCAGTACGAAAATTCAATTTCATTGTTCGCTCGCTATTCTAGACATACTTAAGTAGGTTCGACACAAAAGAAAGTCTCAATCAATCAATATCAAGAAAGTGTGATTTAAAGGTGAAAAATAACTTAATCTTTAAGAAATTGGTACTATAGTAACGAATTAAGCATGAATAATTAATTAATTTATAAAAAATAGATAAATAAATAAAAATGAGTTGGCATGAATCCTAATCGATTTTTATAGTGTAGAAGCCCCTTAATGGTAAATGGTACATTTATTGAATAAGTTGGCAGTCCCAGTAGTATTGACCGCTGGTCGGTATCGCATATTTTTCATCTATCGGGTTATTGCAATCATTTGTGTTTGTTTTGCATGATTATTGATTTATTCAAACGTTATTGTACGAATGTTAATTTTTTAATTTTAACTGTGCATTTAGAAACATAAAGAAACAAGAAAAATTCATCAATTGAAAATGGTAAATGTCAAAGTTCAAATCTCAACTAACAAAAGAAGTTTTATGAGACACTTAACGCCGACAATTATTTTTATTTTTAATTGCCTTTTTTAATTTAATGCTTTTCAGACACAAACAATTCCACAGACTAACCGTAATGCAGCACCGAGCAACAATGAAGCAAATGGCACATCGAACAATGTACAACGTGATGTAGGAGGAGGGGGAATTGAAGGTAGATCGGGACCTGCAGGACCTCCTCTCCCCGAATCAGCAAATATTAATATGAGTAATGCAGAATCCTTGCTGGATTCTTTGTTGGATGCCATCCAAAAATTTTGTAAGTTAATGTATATAGTTATTTAATTTAATTTTTTATTTTTATGTAAATAATTTGAATAGTGCCTTCTTGCCTTCCGAAGCCTTCATGCTTAGTTCAGACGATATAATCACTTCTCATAGATATAGTATTTGTTCACTGTACGATAATCGTCAGACATCGAAAATTTCAATTATGTTCATATGCCAGGTAGGGCGTAAGTGTATGTTTAACATAGTTGAAATGAAAACTAACGTGTTTGACGATAGACTATAATGATCAAATACTATATATGTACATACTTATATGTAGAGTGGTCGTATCGTCTGAGCTAAGCATTATTTTAATTTACTCTTTAAGGGATTCAAGTGCGTCGCATCATGACCTTTATTATGATTGAACTTGGTGGCTATGAGCTATTCGATGCAATGGCACTTTGGTGTGTGCGTAATCCTACATGGGCAATTTGTCTCTTTGCTGCTGGCATAGTTTTCCTAATGCCATTTTTGATTATATTCGGCTTTGGTATTGCCACCATGATAATGACCTTTACAGGAATCTTGGTATTAGAGGGTAAGCTATACATATATACTTACATACACTTACATACATATACATATGGGAACATGTAAAATTTTCTAATTCCATTTAAATTTTTATTTTTTTAATTTGTCCAGGCACTTTACTTACAATCGTCTCAATGTTGTTCTTTGGCTGCTTATCTTGCCTTGCTGTCGTTGTCGTCCTATTAGTTGCCATCGCTTTGGCTACCTACTTTGGCTTTGCTCATCTTTATGATTTCTATGGTGGCATGGAACGACATCGTCTTACACTTTTGAATTATGTCCAAAAGCAGCGTGAGCAAATGAGACCATCAAGATCATCACGTTCATCATCGGCTGCTTCAACCACAAGACGCGTGGCAACACAGCCGCGTGAATGACGGCGTCGACATCGTTCGGTTGGTTTCGGTATTAATACTTAAATAATGAAATTCCAAAAAACAGAAGAAAAAAAAAATACTATATTTTCACAAAAATTTCAAGACTGCAAAAATACAACCTAAGAAAATTTATAAATACTATATACTAGCTTACCACATTCTTATTTAAGTTGCATGGAATTCTTTCTTCATTTTCAATCATAGTCTGTTGTCAGACTCTGACTCAGACTCACACTCAAAATACTCTGTCCCCAAACCCACCAGAAAGCAAATACAAAATCTTAATCTTTTTTCAGTGGACACATGGAACTTTTTTAAGAATTTAGGTCAATACACTGTACTAAACTATTTATACATTTATGCATATACAACATAATATGTACTACATAATTTCATTCAGATCGATGTTAGCATATGTTTTGTGTATTCAGATAACGATACTGGCATGATGGACTAAAGGTCTCGTCGTCGCCTCGTTGTCGTCATTATAGATTAGTGATTATCAATTTGTAATGGATATAATCTACTTTACTTATATATATTGTACCACATATATTAATATACATAAATCATAAATTATATAAATTAGATTAGAATTATTAATATTAATAATGTTGATGATTTCTCTTGCCCTCAATGGAATTGGGTGTAATTTTTAAAAATAAATAATATGATTTCACTATTTCCTGTTTAAATAAATGTTTTATTCACTCCACTAACACTATTACAAAGCAGCCAATCTGTCAAATACTAGGGGTGCACATAAATCACCTTAGCTTGGTCATAGTGGAAAACCCCATTATTAAGGCGAAACAAATGCAGCTTAAATAGAAGGATGTAATGGCTCCACGGTCTCAACTTAGGATGAAGAATTGAACAAGGTTCAGTGTCACATCAGTCAGTGACTATAAATGATATAGTAGTTCTCCATAAGGATGACATAAGTATTGTCGAATGTCTGATTATATTTATAGATTCATATATCAATTATTAAACAAGCAATAATTTTGTTAGACTATAGTCATCAACGGATGGATGCCCATTTATCCTGTGATGTAAAACTGTTATTACACATTTATGTTGTTGCACCAATTTATAATACATATGTATAAAATAGATCAAGTCTACATAATTAATACCAGATTAGCATGTAATTATTGTAAATATTTTCATGACATTATTAGAACATAACTACATAGATTAGATTATTTTAGTTAGATTAGAAACAAAAGTTGTGAAGCATTTTGTGATACAATATTTATGGTTTGCATACGTACTTATACACCAGGAGAACTGTAATCAAGCTTAGTCAATATTAAGTTTAAAATTTCAGCTAAAAATTTATTGTGCTTTGCTATGTAAAACAGTATCGCGGCATATGTTTACAGTTGTGTTAGCGCTAGGTAACGTCAAACATACATGATATATGAAAACATTGAAGTCAGGCTGTGACAGTCATCAGTCGCTGTCATCTATCTCCATTTTATTCACTTGCTTATCAAATGCCGACCAGATCGCAAGTCAACTTGACTTTCCAATACTTGCGAATCAGACATTGACCAGATCTGTCGCAAGTCAACTCGACAGACTATCATAAAAACTATATACTTATATTAATTATACTCTTCACGGGAGTGAATAGGTTTAAAAGTTTGTCATGAAGTTTGTAACACACAGAAGGAGACATCGTAGACCACATAAAGCATATTCATATATTTGTGATCAGCTCGATGAGACGAGTTGATTAAGCCATGTCCGTCTGGCAGCAAACTAGTCCCTCAGTTTTTTTAGCTGGAGAGCTGAAATTTTGCCCATAAAAACCCCCCTTTAAATTAAAGTTTTTCTTAAAAAAAGTTTTTTGTTTTTTGAAGTATCATGGTCCTAGGGTTACCAGGAGTTGTATCTCCCATACAAACCCCCATTTAAATTAATGTTCTTATTAGAAAAAAGAGAGTTTAGTGATGCTTAGAAAGGAAGATTGGATGCAACTCGGAGAAGCGTGAAGAGTATTACATCTTTGGTATAGCCAATGATAGACTTCTTTCTGGTTTTATCTTAACAATAGTAGTCATTACTATTTGTCCACTATGTTACTTATCAATACATACAATAAAACCGTAAATGAGCCGTGTACATACATTAAATATTTTTTCAAAAATATAGTTTTTAGAATTTTTGTCTGTTTGTCTGTGCATTTGTGCACACTAATCTCAGAAAACTGTTTAATCAATTTGAATGCGGTTTTCTTTAATGTATTGTAGAAAGCTTCCCGTAATATTTAGTGGGGAACCGATTTTAATAATATAAAGAAAATCTATTACATGCAATAACATCGTAGAGTTGTGAAATTTTTTGTCTGTTTGTTCGTTCATCACGTAAAAGTCATCCACCGGATTCAAAATAGAGTTACTGAAAGATATGAAGCTATATTGTGAATAACATTAAGAGTTTATTTAATCAAAATCGACATACCGAATCAAATGATGTTAACAACGTTTGCCTGGATAAACTTTGGAACAATTTTAGACACTTATTTCTTAGAATTTCTTCCCTATTTCTATTCTCTACATATAATAAAATTTCAACATTCTACTTAAATACAATTCACTTTGGTGACAGTACATTAAATAAAAATGCGGACCTCAACCATGCGGCTTCGGTTATATGTATGTACTGATATAAGTTAACAATAACCTGCACTTGAGTAGCTTGAAAACAAGCGGTACCTCGGCAGCGCTGTCGTTGCTAATATTGCATATATTAGTCTGAAATGAATGAATGAAGGAAGCACAACGTGCTCTGGTTTCCTTTTCTAATTTCGGTGATTTGCAACATGCCAGGAACCAAATGCACATAGTGCAACCATCTGGATGGAAATTACTGGAATATTCAGATTCCATCAGTCTGAAGGCAAATAAATCCACACCGTGAATCTCCCCATATTGCTATAAATTCAGATTCCATTAGTTAAATTCCAAATAAACCTTTGCGCATAGTGCAGTCCTCGGAATTGGCTTATTAATTTATACAAATGACGCGCAAGGAACGCATTCCTTTGTTGCAATGTATTAGACAGAACACAAATTTAAAAAAATCGGGTCAGGTAGTATCGATACATTACCGTAATTGTTTTTGCGTGAAAAAGTTATTGTTACATAGTATAAAGCAAAGTAGAAATTCAAAATTGTTTGGATACGGAGAACTTCTAAACCACTCAACGATCGTTGGTATCCTGTGAACCTAAATATGATATTACAGTTATGTATTGTTAATGAATATTAATTTAGCTTTATTTATTACTTTTGTTATTTAAATTTATTATATGTATTTAACGCAGGGTAATGATGGGAGTAATAAGATAGTACGTACGGTTTTGCATGTCGCGGTCAGATTAAAAAAGTCCAAATTTCCCACTTTCCCGGTGGATTTTCTAAAAATTTTCATTCTTTTTATATAAAGAACACAACAAAGAAAAATCAGCCAAATAGAACAAGCCGTTCCCAAGCAATGCGCTCAGAAAGATGAAATTTCTTTGTATTTATTCAGATTTTAATACAAAAAGTCGAAATTTCCCACTTTCCCGGTGAATTTTCCAAAAATTTTCTTTTACATTCTTTTAATTGGCCTTTAACGAACACAACCAAAAAAAAACAGTCAAATAGGACAATCCCTTCTCAAGGAATACGCTAGGTTAGGTTAAGTGGCAGCCCTCAGACGATACCGGCAAAGAGTTGACACGGCACCCCTTAGTCCGATGCGGAGAACCATTTGAAATCCGAAATGAACATAGCTATGTGCCTGATTGGTAGGAATGATAGTTCGGTTAAGCTGGAGAGAAACCCAGAGCCTAGGTGGTTCTATCTTCTTCTGGCGAGGGATGGACACTGGCACATGAGGTGAAGCACAGTCTCCTCCTCCTCTTCAGAGCCGCAGCTGCGGCAGAAATCGTAATGAGAAAGCCCGAGTCTACCAGCATGTTTGCCTATGACACTCACTGCCCAGATGAGGCTATCCTTGGCCACTTCGTTAAAACGTCTATTGGGACGGGGTGCCGTTAGTCTGGGTTTTTTTTGGCATCTGGTGGTACTGATTGAGAGGGCTGTTCAGTCGACCTTTGTCGTTTCTGAGTAGCAAGTGAGGGGTTTGGGCGTGCCTCGTCGTTTTGTTGAACCCACGTGAGTGCCGCTCTATCATGATCTGACAGCTTAGTAGGGTACCAGACGAGTAGGTTCCCCTTTCGGGTTGGCCTTCTCGTTTTTGAAGAGGGAGGGAGAGGGAGAAGAATTCATGTATTCGATTCTGTTGGGTTCCAACTCAAAGCCACTATCTAGATCCGAAAGTGTAGTTACTGAAAAGAAAAAGGTCTCATGGTTATCTATGAAAATGCAGGGAGGCCATGCTAAGGTTGGCATACGCCTTCATGCGGTCGTATGCTTAGATCCAGACCAGTACTAACTGGAAGTAATACTCAATCAGACTAACTGAATGGCGGTTACCACTCCTCAAGCTACCTTTCTGACTTGGGAAGCCCTATCGGAGAACAAATGTACTCCGTCAGCATAGTTAGTTGAGTCATTGCAGTTCAAGCCTCCACACCGCGTCAAGGTGGTTGTTCTTCGTGGAAGCCAATACGCTAACAAAAGAAAAGTTAAATTTCAATTTTATCACCTTTTTAAACGCCCCTCCCCCCTTGTTGACATAGGAACTCCATGACAAAATTCCTCTAACACGCTGCACCATATTTTCAGAATATATAAATTACTTGGCGCTACGGCTTTTGAGTCACGAGATATATACAAAGAAAAGGCGTTTGTTTGTGGTCGCCTAGTGTAGTGTAATCTATATACAATATACAATATATAAAAATCATTTTCCAGTGAAGTTTGGTTCGGATCGGACACGCAGTTGTCGAGAAATTAATGGTTCAATAATTTTGTCAATATTAATAATTCATTCGTCTGATTTTTCAAATGTACTACATACAATTAAAAAGAGAACAGCATCACGCACTAACATCATGTCGAGAGCGTAGCAAAGTACGCCAGGTACGCTAGTAAATAAATATTGTATATATTGCTTCTTTCTCTAGGCTATCTTCTCTTTAATTTCTTTATGTTTAATTATTATTTTTTTTTTTTTCTTTGATCTAAGCATCATTCATAAAACATATCGTAATTTTCATTTTGCATTATTAGTAGTAAGGTTCTTTAAGTTATTTTTTCAAATATTTTGTCTTTATTCCACAGTTATTCTGTTGGTTTTTATTATATTTCGTTACCGAATAATCTGATGTTGATGTTCTCCTATCTAAACGATAAGTTTGTGATTCCAATGGTTAAATTTTTTCTTCTGAAATTACCAAATATTTATTTTATTTATTTATTTTTTTGTTTCAAATATATTTTAGTTCTCAAGTGTTCCCTTTGATATTATTTTTAACTCTTACGAGTGGAGTTTTTAAAGGTTTCATTAAATTTGATAATATCTTTCTTGTTTTGTTTTATTCGGATTTTAAAGCTTGATATTGTGTTATCATATCACTTACATTCAATAGATTTAATAATCGAGGATTCTTCATTTTGTTTCTACCATCTAACAAGATTTAGGTAGGCTCTTTATGTGAAATAAGTATGATTTTATTATTTTTTTTTTATATTTTTTATCAAATTTATTGAATCTTATTTTTGAGTATACATTTTTTTTTTAATATTATAATAATAAAAATATAATGTAATTTCAACGATATTATCTTTAATAATCACTCTCACTCTTATTAAGTAATTCATTTTTTTGAGTCAAATACTTTTTTTTTAATTTCATAATAATAATCAATCAATAGATATAATATACGAGGATTCTTAACATTGTGTCTACCATCTAACAAGATTTAGGTAGGCTCTTTATGTGAATTAAATATGATTTTATTATTTTTTTTTTTTATATTTTTTATCAAATTCATTGAATCTTATTTTTGAGTATAAATTTTTTTTTTTTAATATTATAATAATAAAAATATAATGTAATTTCAATGATATTAACTTCCGTAATCACTATCGCTCTCATTTAGTAATTCCTTTTTTTGAGTCAAATACTTTTTTTTTTAATTTCATAATAATAATCTAATGTAATTTTAATTTTTAAAGAGTAAATTGCAAGGTTATACAAATCCCCCATTTTTGTGTGGCGATTTTAATTATTAAATCTTCATCGAAGTTGTTGGCTAGATTCTTTCTTCCAGAGCTAAGGTACTTGCCACCGGAGCTCCCACAAGATTATCAAACCGCGCTAACAACTCTCCCAGCTATATTGACTTCGTAGTATACCAAGGCATCCCCGATGTCAAAATCAGCATCCAAGAGCGTGTGGATCGAAATTCTGATCATCTACTACTTATAGTTGTATTCGATTCGGCTGCAGTGATGTATCTCTCGGTCGAAAAACTTTTTAGTCGAGACAACATCATTGACGTCTTCAAAAGAAGACCCAATATGAAAATGGAAATTACATCTGGGCAGGGCAGGACATAACATCCACCAGATTTCCTCGCCTTCTTGGTGGTCCCAGCATCTTAACCAATGAGCTTCCCATCGTCCTCGGCAGATGCGAAAGATCTTTATGAGAACCCAACATCAATTGTAAAAGCTAGAATGGAATAGACTGCTGGACAGCTTAAGGTAGTACTACGGTTGCACCGTGTCAGTTTCTTTGACAACATGTTAGAAATTATAAACTTACTGAAGATGCTTTCTGTCTATAGAAGGCCACTCGTAGAATCATACCCCAGCCCGTCCGGCATGTCGCCATGGTATATGGTGCCATTCAAAAGAGGAACAGGCCAACGCTTTTGACATGCATTTAGCCGAGCCTTTTATACCCATCCACACTGCAACTCCAGATGAGCTTACGGAAAGAGAGACACAGTTGATAATACCGCTACACATGGATCTGCCTATTACCCCATTCACACTACAGGAAGTTGAAATTACTATCCGGTGCATCAAAAGAAACAAATCTCCAGGCCACGATAGAGCACCATCAAGGCGTTGCCAAAGAAAGCTATGCTTTTTTTGGTGTTTATTTTCGACGCTATTGTAAGGTTGCAATACTTCCCTTCCCAGTGAAAGTTGGCAAAAGTGACCATGATTCATAACCCTGGCAAGCCGAACTACGACCCAAAGTCGTACCGGCCAATCAGTCGCCTGCCTTAAATTTTGAACGTATGGGAAAGACTGATTGCCGCCAGGATAAGTAGAATTGTGGTCTGCTGGGGAACCATCCCGAATCATCAAATCGGGTTCAAAGCTGACCATGGGACCACTGAAAAGCTCCATTGAGTGGTTGACCACATTCTTGAAAGAATTTATTGATGTTGAACAGGCATTTGACCGCGTTTGGCACACCGGTCGCACCAAGTGGTGCTAATGTTCTAGAAGACTTGAGTTACAAAGGGAAATAAATAAATTGCAAGAATAAGCTGTAGTAAATTCATTGGAAAGTTTGGAGTCGTATCGGATAGAGTTGGATACCTGCGAAAGATGTTTGAAGCTAACAAGCATTCAGCCACATCAGAATGCTATTACAACACCAAAAGAATCAATCGCTACACTTGAAAATAAAATTCGTATGGCTCAGGAAAGTCGGATTAATGCACTTGTGAAAGTAAAGGATACTTGTATAGGGGCGAAGCTAAGCAATGCTGATGGATGTAGAAAACGTGAAAAGAAAGTTCCATTGGAGGCAATCTGAAAAATCATATGTCAATTGGAAGAAACGGGATGTTATCAATTTCGGTAGAAAAGAATGACCAGTCCTCTATTCAAGTGATTATTCGCCCTACAATATCCTGTGAATTGTTGGGAGATCTAAGTGGAGCTTACATAATCCGGGGGTTCCAAAACGTCTTGGCAGAGACTACATAATGGATCCACGGACCATCCATGGCTGGTTGCGAATTGTGTAAATTCAAACCCTACGTTCCCGGATCGACGCTGAAGCCAGTCTTCTTAATGGTTTACTGTGAAGAAGAGCTTGGTATGGGAACAAAGTCCTACTTGAAGATATTTAGTAAAATAAATAAAGAAATGCATTTTTCAAATTTTAAAAATATATTTTTTTTTTGTTTCATGTTTTTTTTTTGATTATTATATAATATGTACATACATATGCCGACATTTTGTACCAAAAAGAATAAACAAACAACAGAATTGGGATAGTCTATTTTTTGTTTTTTTTTGATAAAATATCGATCAGGAACACCATATCCAAAAAAAAGGAAAAGAAATCCAAACTACTCTAACAACTACTTATCTCTCACAAAATTACAAATTTAGAACGTTACTCACAGAAATCTCTAGATCTACTCTACTCTATGTTAATTTTGGAACAACAAATGCATAGTCTTTGCTTAACATCGTCGCTTTGGTCTACACTTTGGTTTTCGGCGACAGACTCTTTTCTTGGGTCTACGACAAGAGCGTCGCTTTCGACGACAGGATCGTTTCTTCCGTCTACAAGAGCGTCGTTTAGGTCGACATGTACGCTTCTTTCGTCTGCACGAGCGTCGTTTAGGTCGACATGTACGCTTTTCCGTCTGCAAGAGCGTCGTTTAGGTCGACGTCGTTTTCTGGCACAGCACTGATCTACATCCTCATCATCATCATCACGGTAACGAAGGCTTTGACTTTTTTCTGCCTTCCAGTTCTCCAAGTGGTTGAGAATGGATAATGCTGAAATTCCCCGATTTAAGGATTCCTGAGATTATAAGAATATAATTAAGGTTATTCACACCACTTTACTTACTACCCATCTAAAGACTTTGACTTACCGGTTTAAAAAGTTCACGTTGTTTACCATTTAGGTTATTCCAAAAAATTGTCGCATTTCGTGCTAAGCCTTGAGAATTCTCATTATGTCGTACTCGAAAAGCCCTTAAGAAATTCAAAAATGGCTTTGTAAATTGGGGAAGTTTTTTAGGATCTGCCTTGAACTTCGTTTCCGGTTTTGATTTTGCACGACGCTTAGACTTGGCGGCTTTGGTGCGCTTCCTCGTACAGGGTTCTTGAAACTCCACGTCGCTTAAGCGAACCGTTGGGTGCGATACATCTCCTTCACGCACAGCATTGGGAACCGAAGATCCAAGAGGATTTGCATTTACATACGCAATTGATGAGTTTGGTTTTTGGCTACGAACGCTGGAGCTTGACTGTAATAAAGTAGCAGAAGCAGTTTTATTCCCCGCAAGACCCCCGAGAGAAGTGGTATTCATTGATCCATTTGATGAGGACTCTAGTTGTTTTTTTCCCCCCCGACCCCCGACAGAAGTGGTATTCATTGATCCATTTGATGAGGACTCTAGTGGTTTTTTTCCAACGCACTGATCAGAACTTTCCATGGATAACGATTTATCCGAAAATTCGTTGTGGAAAATTTATTAAATTAAATAGTATGAGAATGGAATATTTGTTTTTTCACTAAATAATAATTTTGAAAATATACTGAAGCGAGTGATTTTTATTTTAGTATTTCTTAACTTATCATATTTTGACAAATGAATCGAATCTTCCTCAATCATCAATAAATACAAATTATTATACTCAACTGACATTTATCTATCTATGTATTATTATCTTCTATATACATACATATATAAAATTTGATGCATTTAAAGAGCATTCAAACCTGCTAAAGCATACGTTTCCTTGGTTTGCGACGAAATCCATCAAAACAGCAATCGTCATCAACAGAGATTGCAAAGTCACCCAAACTGCCTGGCGAGAGCCCTTACCCATGGCGTGAGCCGACGCCGATTAAAAAGCCTTTATCCTAATGACTTGATGATTTTGGAATAACTTTATGTGCATCGTAAAATATTCATTTCCATATTAAATTTTTATTCTATGCAATAACTAAAGCAAAATATTGTAACTGAGGTACTCACTCTAACTATTACTCTTAAGTCTTGGGAATTTTTGATCTGCATATGATCTGTTACTTACTGCCGCTCCAAAATAATTAGATAATAGTGTAGGCTGTGGCAATATAAGAAAGGACACAGATGATTCGATTCGATTGATTTAATCTTAATAAAATAACTGAAAATTTTTAAAGCACATTAAAATATATAAATAAGTTTGATTGACCGAACGTACCTTAATTCTTCCCACTGATAGATGCTCGCTGATGTGGAAACAAGTATCAATTGAGCGTTAAATGTCGCGATGTAATCATCTACCGAAATCTTTAAACATGGTCGAGTCACCACTCAGTACAATGTTTACAGTAAAGTGGGTGGCGCACATCGATTGAACAGTTCTGTATTACATAGTCCGACAATCAATGAAATCGGGACTATAATATCTGGATTCGAGAACTTCGGTTGATAGAAAATCTCAGGTCCCAGGAACCGATCGTAACCCACATCAACATTAAACGGTTGTCACCATTATAATTTTGTATCCATATGACAGGTTCGATGTCGTATATATCAAACTCTTTGGCGATCCAACACAATTTCTTAATTTCTTTAACAGTTTCAAGACTTTGTTTTGGTAGAATGCCCACTTATCTTTCAAACAACAAGCTTTGTATACATGAAGTTATATTCAGTCCAGTAATCTGTATATGCTTCATGCATTAATCAATGACATATCATCCTTCAGCCAATAATAATAAAAAAAAGAAATGTGTGAAAAATAAAAATACAAAAGAGTTATTTATTAGAAAGATTAATAGAACAATTTTTAAGCTCTCCGTTCTTCTCGGACGGTGAGTTTCTAACGCCTTAGCTATAGGGTTTGGATAGAGTAATATTTTTTCAGTATACCTACTGCTATGGAAATTTATTTGGTCGCCGACAAATTGTATGTTCAGGTCTATATAAAGACATGTGTTACGGATATACCAAGGGGCACCAGTAATTAGACGTAGAGTTTTGTTTTGTAACACCTGGATTTTCTTTACATGGCATGCAGCAGTGGGCCATAATTGGATTCCCTAAGACCACATAGAAGTGATGATCGATTTAGTAGCTTACTACTACTTTTTCCCTTAAGAAGCCAGTTCGGGGTCTTAATTAATTGGTGCATTTAGAATGGAGGAGTTCATTAAACTTCTTTGAGCTCTCACTTTTCAGCAGAGTAGTTTTTTTTTTGTCGCACAGTGTAATTAACTTGGATTTTATATATAAGTATAAAACATGAATTTGCTTATAGTTCATTGGAAAGTTTGGAGTTGTATCGGATAGAGTTGGATACCTGCGAAAGATGTTTGAAGCTAACAAGCATTCAGCCACATCAGAATGCTATTACAACACCAAAAGAATCAATCGCTACACTTGAAAATTAAATTCGTATGGCTCAGGAAAGTCGGATTAATACACTTGTGAAAGTAAAGGATACTTGTATAGGGGCGAAGCTAAGCAATGCTGATGGATGTAGAAAACGTGAAAAGAAAGTTCCATTGGAGGCAATCTGAAAAATCATATGTCAATTGGAAGAAACGGGATGTTATCAATTTCGGTAGAAAAGAATGACCAGTCCTCTATTCAAGTGATTATTCGCCCTACAATATCCTGTGAATTGTTGGGAGATCTAAGTGGAGCTTACATAATCCGGGGGTTCCAAAACGTCTTGGCAGAGACTACATAATGGATCCACGGACCATCCATGGCTGGTTGCGAATTGTGTAAATTCAAACCCTACGTTCCCGGATCGACGCTGAAGCCAGTCTTCTTAATGGTTTACTGTGAAGAAGAGCTTGGTATGGGAACAAAGTCCTACTTAAAGATATTTAGTAAAATAAATAAAGAAATGCATTTTTCAAATTTTAAAAATATATTTTTTTTTTGTTTCATGTTTTTTTTTGATTATTATATAATATGTATATACATATGCCGACATTTTGTACCAAAAAGAATAAACAAACAACAGAATTGGGATAGTCTATTTTTTGGTTTTTTTTGATAAAATATCGATCAGGAACACCATATCCAAAAAAAAAGGAAAAGAAATCCAAACTACTCTAACAACTACTTATCTCTCACAAAATTACAAATTTAGAACGTTACTCACAGAAATCTCTAGATCTACTCTACTCTATGTTAATTTTGGAACAACAAATGCATAGTCTTTGCTTAACATCGTCGCTTTGGTCTACACTTTGGTTTTCGGCGACAGACTCTTTTCTTGGGTCTACGACAAGAGCGTCGCTTTCGACGACAGGATCGTTTCTTCCGTCTACAAGAGCGTCGTTTAGGTCGACATGTACGCTTCTTTCGTCTGCACGAGCGTCGTTTAGGTCGACATGTACGCTTTTTCCGTCTGCAAGAGCGTCGTTTAGGTCGACGTCGTTTTCTGGCACAGCACTGATCTACATCCTCATCATCATCATCACGGTAACGAAGGCTTTGACTTTTTTCTGCCTTCCAGTTCTCCAAGTGGTTGAGAATGGATAATGCTGAAATTCCCCGATTTAAGGATTCCTGAGATTATAAGAATATAATTAAGGTTATTCACACCACTTTACTTACTACCCATCTAAAGACTTTGACTTACCGGTTTAAAAAGTTCACGTTGTTTACCATTTAGGTTATTCCAAAAAATTGTCGCATTTCGTGCTAAGCCTTGAGAATTCTCATTATGTCGTACTCGAAAAGCCCTTAAGAAATTCAAAAATGGCTTTGTAAATTGGGGAAGTTTTTTAGGATCTGCCTTGAACTTCGTTTCCGGATTTGATTTTGCACGACGCTTAGACTTGGCGGCTTTGGTGCGCTTCCTCGTACAGGGTTCTTGAAACTCCACGTCGCTTAAGCGAACCGTTGGGTGCGATACATCTCCTTCACGCACAGCATTGGGAACCGAAGATCCAAGAGGATTTGCATTTACATACGCAATTGATGAGTTTGGTTTTTGGCTACGAACGCTGGAGCTTGACTGTAATAAAGTAGCAGAAGCAGTTTTATTCCCCGCAAGACCCCCGAGAGAAGTGGTATTCATTGATCCATTTGATGAGGACTCTAGTTGTTTTTTTCCCCCCCGACCCCCGACAGAAGTGGTATTCATTGATCCATTTGATGAGGACTCTAGTGGTTTTTTTCCAACGCACTGATCAGAACTTTCCATGGATAACGATTTATCCGAAAATTCGTTGTGGAAAATTTATTAAATTAAATAGTATGAGAATGGAATATTTGTTTTTTCACTAAATAATAATTTTGAAAATATACTGAAGCGAGTGATTTTTATTTTAGTATTTCTTAACTTATCATATTTTGACAAATGAATCGAATCTTCCTCAATCATCAATAAATACAAATTATTATACTCAACTGACATTTATCTATCTATGTATTATTATTATTTTATACATACATATATAAAATTTGATGCATTTAAAGAGCATTCAAACCTGCTAAAGCATACGTTTCCTTGGTTTGCGACGAAATCCATCAAAACAGCAATCGTCATCAACAGAGATTGCAAAGTCACCCAAACTGCCTGGCGACAGCCCTTACCCATGGCGTGAGCCGACGCCGATTAAAAAGCCTTTATCCTAATGACTTGATGATTTTGGAATAACTTTATGTGCATCGTAAAATATTCATTTCCATATTAAATTTTTATTCTATGCAATAACTAAAGCAAAATATTGTAACTGAGGTACTCACTCTAACTATTACTCTTAAGTCTTGGGAATTTTTGATCTGCATATGATCTGTTACTTACTGCCGCTCCAAAATAATTAGATAATAGTGTAGGCTGTGGCAATATAAGAAAGGACACAGATGATTCGATTCGATTGATTTAATCTTAATAAAATAACTGAAAATTTTTAAAGCACATTAAAATATATAAATAAGTTTGATTGACCGAACGTACCTTAATTCTTCCCACTGATAGATGCTCGCTGATGTGGAAACAAGTATCAATTGAGCGTTAAATGTCGCGATGTAATCATCTACCGAAATCTTTAAACATGGTCGAGTCACCACTCAGTACAATGTTTACAGTAAAGTGGGTGGCGCACATCGATTGAACAGTTCTGTATTACATAGTCCGACAATCAATGAAATCGGGACTATAATATCTGGATTCGAGAACTTCGGTTGATAGAAAATCTCAGGTCCCAGGAACCGATCGTAACCCACATCAACATTAAACGGTTATCACCATTATAATTTTGTATCCATATGACAGGTTCGATGTCGTATATATCAAACTCTTTGGCGATCCAACACAATTTCTTAATTTCTTTAACAGTTTCAAGACTTTGTTTTGGTAGAATGCCCACTTATCTTTCAAACAACAAGCTTTGTATACATGAAGTTATATTCAGTCCAGTAATCTGTATATGCTTCATGCATTAATCAATGACATATCATCCTTCAGCCTATAATAATCAAAAAAAGAAATGTGTGAAAAATAAAAATACAAAAGAGTTATTTATTAGAAAGATTAATAGAACAATTTTTAAGCTCTCCGTTCTTCTCGGACGGTGAGTTTCTAACGCCTTAGCTATAGGGTTTGGATAGAGTAATATTTTTTCAGTATACCTACTGCTATGGAAATTTATTTGGTCGCCGACAAATTGTATGTTCAGGTCTATATAAAGACATGTGTTACGGATATACCAAGGGGCACCAGTAATTAGACGTAGAGTTTTGTTTTGTAACACCTGGATTTTCTTTACATGGCATGCAGCAGTGGGCCATAATTGGATTCCCTAAGACCACATAGAAGTGATGATCGATTTAGTAGCTTACTACTACTTTTTCCCTTAAGAAGCCAGTTCGGGGTCTTAATTAATTGGTGCATTTAGAATGGAGGAGTTCATTAAACTTCTTTGAGCTCTCACTTTTCAGCAGAGTAGTTTTTTTTTTGTCGCACAGTGTAATTAACTTGGATTTTATATATAAGTATAAAACATGAATTTGCTTATAGTTCATTGGAAAGTTTGGAGTTGTATCGGATAGAGTTGGATACCTGCGAAAGATGTTTGAAGCTAACAAGCATTCAGCCACATCAGAATGCTATTACAACACCAAAAGAATCAATCGCTACACTTGAAAATAAAATTCGTATGGCTCAGGAAAGTCGGATTAATACACTTGTGAAAGTAAAGGATACTTGTATAGGGGCGAAGCTAAGCAATGCTGATGGATGTAGAAAACGTGAAAAGAAAGTTCCATTGGAGGCAATCTGAAAAATCATATGTCAATTGGAAGAAACGGGATGTTATCAATTTCGGTAGAAAAGAATGACCAGTCCTCTATTCAAGTGATTATTCGCCCTACAATATCCTGTGAATTGTTGGGAGATCTAAGTGGAGCTTACATAATCCGGGGGTTCCAAAACGTCTTGGCAGAGACTACATAATGGATCCACGGACCATCCATGGCTGGTTGCGAATTGTGTAAATTCAAACCCTACGTTCCCGGATCGACGCTGAAGCCAGTCTTCTTAATGGTTTACTGTGAAGAAGAGCTTGGTATGGGAACAAAGTCCTACTTAAAGATATTTAGTAAAATAAATAAAGAAATGCATTTTTCAAATTTTAAAAATATATTTTTTTTTTGTTTCATGTTTTTTTTTGATTATTATATAATATGTATATACATATGCCGACATTTTGTACCAAAAAGAATAAACAAACAACAGAATTGGGATAGTCTATTTTTTGGTTTTTTTTGATAAAATATCGATCAGGAACACCATATCCAAAAAAAAAGGAAAAGAAATCCAAACTACTCTAACAACTACTTATCTCTCACAAAATTACAAATTTAGAACGTTACTCACAGAAATCTCTAGATCTACTCTACTCTATGTTAATTTTGGAACAACAAATGCATAGTCTTTGCTTAACATCGTCGCTTTGGTCTACACTTTGGTTTTCGGCGACAGACTCTTTTCTTGGGTCTACGACAAGAGCGTCGCTTTCGACGACAGGATCGTTTCTTCCGTCTACAAGAGCGTCGTTTAGGTCGACATGTACGCTTCTTTCGTCTGCACGAGCGTCGTTTAGGTCGACATGTACGCTTTTTCCGTCTGCAAGAGCGTCGTTTAGGTCGACGTCGTTTTCTGGCACAGCACTGATCTACATCCTCATCATCATCATCACGGTAACGAAGGCTTTGACTTTTTTCTGCCTTCCAGTTCTCCAAGTGGTTGAGAATGGATAATGCTGAAATTCCCCGATTTAAGGATTCCTGAGATTATAAGAATATAATTAAGGTTATTCACACCACTTTACTTACTACCCATCTAAAGACTTTGACTTACCGGTTTAAAAAGTTCACGTTGTTTACCATTTAGGTTATTCCAAAAAATTGTCGCATTTCGTGCTAAGCCTTGAGAATTCTCATTATGTCGTACTCGAAAAGCCCTTAAGAAATTCAAAAATGGCTTTGTAAATTGGGGAAGTTTTTTAGGATCTGCCTTGAACTTCGTTTCCGGATTTGATTTTGCACGACGCTTAGACTTGGCGGCTTTGGTGCGCTTCCTCGTACAGGGTTCTTGAAACTCCACGTCGCTTAAGCGAACCGTTGGGTGCGATACATCTCCTTCACGCACAGCATTGGGAACCGAAGATCCAAGAGGATTTGCATTTACATACGCAATTGATGAGTTTGGTTTTTGGCTACGAACGCTGGAGCTTGACTGTAATAAAGTAGCAGAAGCAGTTTTATTCCCCGCAAGACCCCCGAGAGAAGTGGTATTCATTGATCCATTTGATGAGGACTCTAGTTGTTTTTTTCCCCCCCGACCCCCGACAGAAGTGGTATTCATTGATCCATTTGATGAGGACTCTAGTGGTTTTTTTCCAACGCACTGATCAGAACTTTCCATGGATAACGATTTATCCGAAAATTCGTTGTGGAAAATTTATTAAATTAAATAGTATGAGAATGGAATATTTGTTTTTTCACTAAATAATAATTTTGAAAATATACTGAAGCGAGTGATTTTTATTTTAGTATTTCTTAACTTATCATATTTTGACAAATGAATCGAATCTTCCTCAATCATCAATAAATACAAATTATTATACTCAACTGACATTTATCTATCTATGTATTATTATTATTTTATACATACATATATAAAATTTGATGCATTTAAAGAGCATTCAAACCTGCTAAAGCATACGTTTCCTTGGTTTGCGACGAAATCCATCAAAACAGCAATCGTCATCAACAGAGATTGCAAAGTCACCCAAACTGCCTGGCGACAGCCCTTACCCATGGCGTGAGCCGACGCCGATTAAAAAGCCTTTATCCTAATGACTTGATGATTTTGGAATAACTTTATGTGCATCGTAAAATATTCATTTCCATATTAAATTTTTATTCTATGCAATAACTAAAGCAAAATATTGTAACTGAGGTACTCACTCTAACTATTACTCTTAAGTCTTGGGAATTTTTGATCTGCATATGATCTGTTACTTACTGCCGCTCCAAAATAATTAGATAATAGTGTAGGCTGTGGCAATATAAGAAAGGACACAGATGATTCGATTCGATTGATTTAATCTTAATAAAATAACTGAAAATTTTTAAAGCACATTAAAATATATAAATAAGTTTGATTGACCGAACGTACCTTAATTCTTCCCACTGATAGATGCTCGCTGATGTGGAGACAAGTATCAATTGAGCGTTAAATGTCGCAATGTAATCATCTACCGAAATCTTTAAACATGGTCGAGTCACCACTCAGTACAATGTTTATAGTAAAGTGGGTGGCGCACATCGATTGAACAGTTCTGTATTACATAGTCCGACAATCAATGAAATCGGGACTATAATATCTGGATTCGAGAACTTCGGTTGATAGAAAATCTCAGGTCCCAGGAACCGATCGTAACCCACATCAACATTAAACGGTTGTCACCATTATAATTTTGTATCCATATGACAGGTTCGATGTCGTATATATCAAACTCTTTGGCGATCCAACACAATTTCTTAATTTCTTTAACAGTTTCAAGACTTTGTTTTGGTAGAATGCCCACTTATCTTTCAAACAACAAGCTTTGTATACATGAAGTTATATTCAGTCCAGTAATCTGTATATGCTTCATGCATTAATCAATGACATATCATCCTTCAGCCAATAATAATCAAAAAAAGAAATGTGTGAAAAATAAAAATACAAAAGAGTTATTTATTAGAAAGATTAATAGAACAATTTTTAAGCTCTCCGTTCTTCTCGGACGGTGAGTTTCTAACGCCTTAGCTATAGGGTTTGGATAGAGTAATATTTTTTCAGTATACCTACTGCTATGGAAATTTATTTGGTCGCCGACAAATTGTATGTTCAGGTCTATATAAAGACATGTGTTACGGATATACCAAGGGGCACCAGTAATTAGACGTAGAGTTTTGTTTTGTAACACCTGGATTTTCTTTACATGGCATGCAGCAGTGGGCCATAATTGGATTCCCTAAGACCACATAGAAGTGATGATCGATTTAGTAGCTTACTACTACTTTTTCCCTTAAGAAGCCAGTTCGGGGTCTTAATTAATTGGTGCATTTAGAATGGAGGAGTTCATTAAACTTCTTTGAGCTCTCACTTTTCAGCAGAGTAGTTTTTTTTTTGTCGCACAGTGTAATTAACTTGGATTTTATATATAAGTATAAAACATGAATTTGCTTATAGTTCATTGGAAAGTTTGGAGTTGTATCGGATAGAGTTGGATACCTGCGAAAGATGTTTGAAGCTAACAAGCATTCAGCCACATCAGAATGCTATTACAACACCAAAAGAATCAATCGCTACACTTGAAAATAAAATTCGTAAGGCTCAGGAAAGTCGGATTAATACACTTGTGAAAGTAAAGGATACTTGTATAGGGGCGAAGCTAAGCAATGCTGATGGATGTAGAAAACGTGAAAAGAAAGTTCCATTGGAGGCAATCTGAAAAATCATATGTCAATTGGAAGAAACGGGATGTTATCAATTTCGGTAGAAAAGAATGACCAGTCCTCTATTCAAGTGATTATTCGCCCTACAATATCCTGTGAATTGTTGGGAGATCTAAGTGGAGCTTACATAATCCGGGGGTTCCAAAACGTCTTGGCAGAGACTACATAATGGATCTACGGACCATCCATGGCTGGTTGCGAATTGTGTAAATTCAAACCCTACGTTCCCGGATCGACGCTGAAGCCAGTCTTCTTAATGGTTTACTGTGAAGAAGAGCTTGGTATGGGAACAAAGTCCTACTTAAAGATATTTAGTAAAATAAATAAAGAAATGCATTTTTCAAATTTTAAAAATATATTTTTTTTTTGTTTCATGTTTTTTTTTGATTATTATATAATATGTACATACATATGCCGACATTTTGTACCAAAAAGAATAAACAAACAACAGAATTGGGATAGTCTATTTTTTGGTTTTTTTTGATAAAATATCGATCAGGAACACCATATCCAAAAAAAAAGGAAAAGAAATCCAAACTACTCTAACAACTACTTATCTCTCACAAAATTACAAATTTAGAACGTTACTCACAGAAATCTCTAGATCTACTCTACTCTATGTTAATTTTGGAACAACAAATGCATAGTCTTTGCTTAACATCGTCGCTTTGGTCTACACTTTGGTTTTCGGCGACAGACTCTTTTCTTTGGTCTACGACAAGAGCGTCGCTTTCGACGACAGGATCGTTTCTTCCGTCTACAAGAGCGTCGTTTAGGTCGACATGTACGCTTCTTTCGTCTGTACGAGCGTCGTTTAGGTCGACATGTACGCTTTCTCCGTCTGCAAGAGCGTCGTTTAGGTCGACGTCGTTTTCTGGCACAGCACTGATCTACATCCTCATCATCATCATCACGGTAACGAAGGCTTTGACTTTTTTCTGCCTTCCAGTTCTCCAAGTGGTTGAGAATGGATAATGCTGAAATTCCCCGATTTAAGGATTCCTGAGATTATAAGAATATAATTAAGGTTATTCACACCACTTTACTTACTACCCATCTAAAGACTTTGACTTACCGGTTTAAAAAGTTCACGTTGTTTACCATTTAGGTTATTCCAAAAAATTGTCGCATTTCGTGCTAAGCCTTGAGAATTCTCATTATGTCGTTCTCGAAAAGCCCTTAAGAAATTCAAAAATGGCTTTGTAAATTGGGGAAGTTTTTTAGGATCTGCCTTGAACTTCGTTTCCGGTTTTGATTTTGCACGACGCTTAGACTTGGCGGCTTTGGTGCGCTTCCTCGTACAGGGTTCTTGAAACTCCACGTCGCTTAAGCGAACCGTTGGGTGCGATACATCTCCTTCACGCACAGCATTGGGAACCGAAGATCCAAGAGGATTTGCATTTACATACGCAATTGATGAGTTTGGTTTTTGGCTACGAACGCTGGAGCTTGACTGTAATAAAGTAGCAGAAGCAGTTTTATTCCCCGCAAGACCCCCGAGAGAAGTGGTATTCATTGATCCATTTGATGAGGACTCTAGTTGTTTTTTTCCCCCCCGACCCCCGACAGAAGTGGTATTCATTGATCCATTTGATGAGGACTCTAGTGGTTTTTTTTCAACGCACTGATCAGAACTTTCCATGGATAACGATTTATCCGAAAATTCGTTGTGGAAAATTTATTAAATTAAATAGTATGAGAATGGAATATTTGTTTTTTCACTAAATAATAATTTTGAAAATATACTGAAGCGAGTTATTTTTATTTTAGTATTTCTTAACTTATCATATTTTGACAAATGAATCGAATCTTCCTCAATCATCAATAAATACAAATTATTATACTCAACTGACATTTATCTATCTATGTATTATTATTATTTTATACATACATATATAAAATTTGATGCATTTAAAGAGCATTCAAACCTGCTAAAGCATACGTTTCCTTGGTTTGCGACGAAATCCATCAAAACAGCAATCGTCATCAACAGAGATTGCAAAGTCACCCAAACTGCCTGGCGACAGCCCTTACCCATGGCGTGAGCCGACGCCGATTAAAAAGCCTTTATCCTAATGACTTGATGATTTTGGAATAACTTTATGTGCATCGTAAAATATTCATTTCCATATTAAATTTTTATTCTATGCAATAACTAAAGCAAAATATTGTAACTGAGGTACTCACTCTAACTATTACTCTTAAGTCTTGGGAATTTTTGATCTGCATATGATCTGTTACTTACTGCCGCTCCAAAATAATTAGATAATAGTGTAGGCTGTGGCAATATAAGAAAGGACACAGATGATTCGATTCGATTGATTTAATCTTAATAAAATAACTGAAAATTTTTAAAGCACATTAAAATATATAAATAAGTTTGATTGACCGAACGTACCTTAATTCTTCCCACTGATAGATGCTCGCTGATGTGGAGACAAGTATCAATTGAGCGTTAAATGTCGCAATGTAATCATCTACCGAAATCTTTAAACATGGTCGAGTCACCACTCAGTACAATGTTTACAGTAAAGTGGGTGGCGCACATCGATTGAACAGTTCTGTATTACATAGTCCGACAATCAATGAAATCGGGACTATAATATCTGGATTCGAGAACTTCGGTTGATAGAAAATCTCAGGTCCCAGGAACCGATCGTAACCCACATCAACATTAAACGGTTGTCACCATTATAATTTTGTATCCATATGACAGGTTCGATGTCGTATATATCAAACTCTTTGGCGATCCAACACAATTTCTTAATTTCTTTAACAGTTTCAAGACTTTGTTTTGGTAGAATGCCCACTTATCTTTCAAACAACAAGCTTTGTATACATGAAGTTATATTCAGTCCAGTAATCTGTATATGCTTCATGCATTAATCAATGACATATCATCCTTCAGCCTATAATAATCAAAAAAAGAAATGTGTGAAAAATAAAAATACAAAAGAGTTATTTATTAGAAAGATTAATAGAACAATTTTTAAGCTCTCCGTTCTTCTCGGACGGTGAGTTTCTAACGCCTTAGCTATAGGGTTTGGATAGAGTAATATTTTTTCAGTAGACCTACTGCTATGGAAATTTATTTGGTCGCCGACAAATTGTATGTTCAGGTCTATATAAAGACATGTGTTACGGATATACCAAGGGGCACCAGTAATTAGACGTAGAGTTTTGTTTTGTAACACCTGGATTTTCTTTACATGGCATGCAGCAGTGGGCCATAATTGGATTCCCTAAGACCACATAGAAGTGATGATCGATTTAGTAGCTTACTACTACTTTTTCCCTTAAGAAGCCAGTTCGGGGTCTTAATTAATTGGTGCATTTAGAATGGAGGAGTTCATTAAACTTCTTTGAGCTCTCACTTTTCAGCAGAGTAGTTTTTTTTTTGTCGCACAGTGTAATTAACTTGGATTTTATATATAAGTATAAAACATGAATTTGCTTATAGTTCATTGGAAAGTTTGGAGTTGTATCGGATAGAGTTGGATACCTGCGAAAGATGTTTGAAGCTAACAAGCATTCAGCCACATCAGAATGCTATTACAACACCAAAAGAATCAATCGCTACACTTGAAAATAAAATTCGTATGGCTCAGGAAAGTCGGATTAATGCACTTGTGAAAGTAAAGGATACTTGTATAGGGGCGAAGCTAAGCAATGCTGATGGATGTAGAAAACGTGAAAAGAAAGTTCCATTGGAGGCAATCTGAAAAATCATATGTCAATTGGAAGAAACGGGATGTTATCAATTTCGGTAGAAAAGAATGACCAGTCCTCTATTCAAGTGATTATTCGCCCTACAATATCCTGTGAATTGTTGGGAGATCTAAGTGGAGCTTACATAATCCGGGGGTTCCAAAACGTCTTGGCAGAGACTACATAATGGATCCACGGACCATCCATGGCTGGTTGCGAATTGTGTAAATTCAAACCCTACGTTCCCGGATCGACGCTGAAGCCAGTCTTCTTAATGGTTTACTGTGAAGAAGAGCTTGGTATGGGAACAAAGTCCTACTTAAAGATATTTAGTAAAATAAATAAAGAAATGCATTTTTCAAATTTTAAAAATATATTTTTTTTTTGTTTCATATTTTTTTTTTGATTATTATATAATATGTACATACATATGCCGACATTTTGTACCAAAAAGAATAAACAAACAACAGAATTGGGATAGTCTATTTTTTGGTTTTTTTTGATAAAATATCGATCAGGAACACCATATCCAAAAAAAAAGGAAAAGAAATCCAAACTACTCTAACAACTACTTATCTCTCACAAAATTACAAATTTAGAACGTTACTCACAGAAATCTCTAGATCTACTCTACTCTATGTTAATTTTGGAACAACAAATGCATAGTCTTTGCTTAACATCGTCGCTTTGGTCTACACTTTGGTTTTCGGCGACAGACTCTTTTCTTGGGTCTACGACAAGAGCGTCGCTTTCGACGACAGGATCGTTTCTTCCGTCTACAAGAGCGTCGTTTAGGTCGACATGTACGCTTCTTTCGTCTGCACGAGCGTCGTTTAGGTCGACATGTACGCTTTTTCCGTCTGCAAGAGCGTCGTTTAGGTCGACGTCGTTTTCTGGCACAGCACTGATCTACATCCTCATCATCATCATCACGGTAACGAAGGCTTTGAATTTTTTCTGCCTTCCAGTTCTCCAAGTGGTTGAGAATGGATAATGCTGAAATTCCCCGATTTAAGGATTCCTGAGATTATAAGAATATAATTAAGGTTATTCACACCACTTTACTTACTACCCATCTAAAGACTTTGACTTACCGGTTTAAAAAGTTCACGTTGTTTACCATTTAGGTTATTCCAAAAAATTGTCGCATTTCGTGCTAAGCCTTGAGAATTCTCATTATGTCGTACTCGAAAAGCCCTTAAGAAATTCAAAAATGGCTTTGTAAATTGGGGAAGTTTTTTAGGATCTGCCTTGAACTTCGTTTCCGGTTTTGATTTTGCACGACGCTTAGACTTGGCGGCTTTGGTGCGCTTCCTCGTACAGGGTTCTTGAAACTCCACGTCGCTTAAGCGAACCGTTGGGTGCGATACATCTCCTTCACGCACAGCATTGGGAACCGAAGATCCAAGAGGATTTGCATTTACATACGCAATTGACGAGTTTGGTTTTTGGCTACGAACGCTGGAGCTTGACTGTAATAAAGTAGCAGAAGCAGTTTTATTCCCCGCAAGACCCCCGAGAGAAGTGGTATTCATTGATCCATTTGATGAGGACTCTAGTGGTTTTTTTCCAACGCACTGATCAGAACTTTCCATGGATAACGATTTATCCGAAAATTCGTTGTGGAAAATTTATTAAATTAAATAGTATGAGAATGGAATATTTGTTTTTTCACTAAATAATAATTTTGAAAATATACTGAAGCGAGTGATTTTTATTTTAGTATTTCTTAACTTATCATATTTTGACAAATGAATCGAATCTTCCTCAATCATCAATAAATACAAATTATTATACTCAACTGACATTTATCTATCTATGTATTATTATCTTCTATATACATACATATATAAAATTTGATGCATTTAAAGAGCATTCAAACCTGCTAAAGCATACGTTTCCTTGGTTTGCGACGAAATCCATCAAAACAGCAATCGTCATCAACAGAGATTGCAAAGTCACCCAAACTGCCTGGCGACAGCCCTTACCCATGGCGTGAGCCGACGCCGATTAAAAAGCCTTTATCCTAATGACTTGATGATTTTGGAATAACTTTATGTGCATCGTAAAATATTCATTTCCATATTAAATTTTTATTCTATGCAATAACTAAAGCAAAATATTGTAACTGAGGTACTCACTCTAACTATTACTCTTAAGTCTTGGGAATTTTTGATCTGCATATGATCTGTTACTTACTGCCGCTCCAAAATAATTAGATAATAGTGTAGGCTGTGGCAATATAAGAAAGGACACAGATGATTCGATTCGATTGATTTAATCTTAATAAAATAACTGAAAATTTTTAAAGCACATTAAAATATATAAATAAGTTTGATTGACCGAACGTACCTTAATTCTTCCCACTGATAGATGCTCGCTGATGTGGAGACAAGTATCAATTGAGCGTTAAATGTCGCAATGTAATCATCTACCGAAATCTTTAAACATGGTCGAGTCACCACTCAGTACAATGTTTACAGTAAAGTGGGTGGCGCACATCGATTGAACAGTTCTGTATTACATAGTCCGACAATCAATGAAATCGGGACTATAATATCTGGATTCGAGAACTTCGGTTGATAGAAAATCTCAGGTCCCAGGAACCGATCGTAACCCACATCAACATTAAACGGTTGTCACCATTATAATTTTGTATCCATATGACAGGTTCGATGTCGTATATATCAAACTCTTTGGCGATCCAACACAATTTCTTAATTTCTTTAACAGTTTCAAGACTTTGTTTTGGTAGAATGCCCACTTATCTTTCAAACAACAAGCTTTGTATACATGAAGTTATATTCAGTCCAGTAATCTGTATATGCTTCATGCATTAATCAATGACATATCATCCTTCAGCCTATAATAATCAAAAAAAGAAATGTGTGAAAAATAAAAATACAAAAGAGTTATTTATTAGAAAGATTAATAGAACAATTTTTAAGCTCTCCGTTCTTCTCGGACGGTGAGTTTCTAACGCCTTAGCTATAGGGTTTGGATAGAGTAATATTTTTTCAGTATACCTACTGCTATGGAAATTTATTTGGTCGCCGACAAATTGTATGTTCAGGTCTATATAAAGACATGTGTTACGGATATACCAAGGGGCACCAGTAATTAGACGTAGAGTTTTGTTTTGTAACACCTGGATTTTCTTTACATGGCATGCAGCAGTGGGCCATAATTGGATTCCCTAAGACCACATAGAAGTGATGATCGATTTAGTAGCTTACTACTACTTTTTCCCTTAAGAAGCCAGTTCGGGGTCTTAATTAATTGGTGCATTTAGAATGGAGGAGTTCATTAAACTTCTTTGAGCTCTCACTTTTCAGCAGAGTAGTTTTTTTTTTGTCGCACAGTGTAATTAACTTGGATTTTATATATAAGTATAAAACATGAATTTGCTTATAGTTCATTGGAAAGTTTGGAGTTGTATCGGATAGAGTTGGATACCTGCGAAAGATGTTTGAAGCTAACAAGCATTCAGCCACATCAGAATGCTATTACAACACCAAAAGAATCAATCGCTACACTTGAAAATAAAATTCGTATGGCTCAGGAAAGTCGGATTAATGCACTTGTGAAAGTAAAGGATACTTGTATAGGGGCGAAGCTAAGCAATGCTGATGGATGTAGAAAACGTGAAAAGAAAGTTCCATTGGAGGCAATCTGAAAAATCATATGTCAATTGGAAGAAACGGGATGTTATCAATTTCGGTAGAAAAGAATGACCAGTCCTCTATTCAAGTGATTATTCGCCCTACAATATCCTGTGAATTGTTGGGAGATCTAAGTGGAGCTTACATAATCCGGGGGTTCCAAAACGTCTTGGCAGAGACTACATAATGGATCCACGGACCATCCATGGCTGGTTGCGAATTGTGTAAATTCAAACCCTACGTTCCCGGATCGACGCTGAAGCCAGTCTTCTTAATGGTTTACTGTGAAGAAGAGCTTGGTATGGGAACAAAGTCCTACTTAAAGATATTTAGTAAAATAAATAAAGAAATGCATTTTTCAAATTTTAAAAATATATTTTTTTTTTGTTTCATATTTTTTTTTTGATTATTATATAATATGTACATACATATGCCGACATTTTGTACCAAAAAGAATAAACAAACAACAGAATTGGGATAGTCTATTTTTTGGTTTTTTTTGATAAAATATCGATCAGGAACACCATATCCAAAAAAAAAGGAAAAGAAATCCAAACTACTCTAACAACTACTTATCTCTCACAAAATTACAAATTTAGAACGTTACTCACAGAAATCTCTAGATCTACTCTACTCTATGTTAATTTTGGAACAACAAATGCATAGTCTTTGCTTAACATCGTCGCTTTGGTCTACACTTTGGTTTTCGGCGACAGACTCTTTTCTTGGGTCTACGACAAGAGCGTCGCTTTCGACGACAGGATCGTTTCTTCCGTCTACAAGAGCGTCGTTTAGGTCGACATGTACGCTTCTTTCGTCTGCACGAGCGTCGTTTAGGTCGACATGTACGCTTTTTCCGTCTGCAAGAGCGTCGTTTAGGTCGACGTCGTTTTCTGGCACAGCACTGATCTACATCCTCATCATCATCATCACGGTAACGAAGGCTTTGAATTTTTTCTGCCTTCCAGTTCTCCAAGTGGTTGAGAATGGATAATGCTGAAATTCCCCGATTTAAGGATTCCTGAGATTATAAGAATATAATTAAGGTTATTCACACCACTTTACTTACTACCCATCTAAAGACTTTGACTTACCGGTTTAAAAAGTTCACGTTGTTTACCATTTAGGTTATTCCAAAAAATTGTCGCATTTCGTGCTAAGCCTTGAGAATTCTCATTATGTCGTACTCGAAAAGCCCTTAAGAAATTCAAAAATGGCTTTGTAAATTGGGGAAGTTTTTTAGGATCTGCCTTGAACTTCGTTTCCGGTTTTGATTTTGCACGACGCTTAGACTTGGCGGCTTTGGTGCGCTTCCTCGTACAGGGTTCTTGAAACTCCACGTCGCTTAAGCGAACCGTTGGGTGCGATACATCTCCTTCACGCACAGCATTGGGAACCGAAGATCCAAGAGGATTTGCATTTACATACGCAATTGACGAGTTTGGTTTTTGGCTACGAACGCTGGAGCTTGACTGTAATAAAGTAGCAGAAGCAGTTTTATTCCCCGCAAGACCCCCGAGAGAAGTGGTATTCATTGATCCATTTGATGAGGACTCTAGTGGTTTTTTTCCAACGCACTGATCAGAACTTTCCATGGATAACGATTTATCCGAAAATTCGTTGTGGAAAATTTATTAAATTAAATAGTATGAGAATGGAATATTTGTTTTTTCACTAAATAATAATTTTGAAAATATACTGAAGCGAGTGATTTTTATTTTAGTATTTCTTAACTTATCATATTTTGACAAATGAATCGAATCTTCCTCAATCATCAATAAATACAAATTATTATACTCAACTGACATTTATCTATCTATGTATTATTATCTTCTATATACATACATATATAAAATTTGATGCATTTAAAGAGCATTCAAACCTGCTAAAGCATACGTTTCCTTGGTTTGCGACGAAATCCATCAAAACAGCAATCGTCATCAACAGAGATTGCAAAGTCACCCAAACTGCCTGGCGACAGCCCTTACCCATGGCGTGAGCCGACGCCGATTAAAAAGCCTTTATCCTAATGACTTGATGATTTTGGAATAACTTTATGTGCATCGTAAAATATTCATTTCCATATTAAATTTTTATTCTATGCAATAACTAAAGCAAAATATTGTAACTGAGGTACTCACTCTAACTATTACTCTTAAGTCTTGGGAATTTTTGATCTGCATATGATCTGTTACTTACTGCCGCTCCAAAATAATTAGATAATAGTGTAGGCTGTGGCAATATAAGAAAGGACACAGATGATTCGATTCGATTGATTTAATCTTAATAAAATAACTGAAAATTTTTAAAGCACATTAAAATATATAAATAAGTTTGATTGACCGAACGTACCTTAATTCTTCCCACTGATAGATGCTCGCTGATGTGGAGACAAGTATCAATTGAGCGTTAAATGTCGCAATGTAATCATCTACCGAAATCTTTAAACATGGTCGAGTCACCACTCAGTACAATGTTTACAGTAAAGTGGGTGGCGCACATCGATTGAACAGTTCTGTATTACATAGTCCGACAATCAATGAAATCGGGACTATAATATCTGGATTCGAGAACTTCGGTTGATAGAAAATCTCAGGTCCCAGGAACCGATCGTAACCCACATCAACATTAAACGGTTGTCACCATTATAATTTTGTATCCATATGACAGGTTCGATGTCGTATATATCAAACTCTTTGGCGATCCAACACAATTTCTTAATTTCTTTAACAGTTTCAAGACTTTGTTTTGGTAGAATGCCCACTTATCTTTCAAACAACAAGCTTTGTATACATGAAGTTATATTCAGTCCAGTAATCTGTATATGCTTCATGCATTAATCAATGACATATCATCCTTCAGCCTATAATAATCAAAAAAAGAAATGTGTGAAAAATAAAAATACAAAAGAGTTATTTATTAGAAAGATTAATAGAACAATTTTTAAGCTCTCCGTTCTTCTCGGACGGTGAGTTTCTAACGCCTTAGCTATAGGGTTTGGATAGAGTAATATTTTTTCAGTATACCTACTGCTATGGAAATTTATTTGGTCGCCGACAAATTGTATGTTCAGGTCTATATAAAGACATGTGTTACGGATATACCAAGGGGCACCAGTAATTAGACGTAGAGTTTTGTTTTGTAACACCTGGATTTTCTTTACATGGCATGCAGCAGTGGGCCATAATTGGATTCCCTAAGACCACATAGAAGTGATGATCGATTTAGTAGCTTACTACTACTTTTTCCCTTAAGAAGCCAGTTCGGGGTCTTAATTAATTGGTGCATTTAGAATGGAGGAGTTCATTAAACTTCTTTGAGCTCTCACTTTTCAGCAGAGTAGTTTTTTTTTTGTCGCACAGTGTAATTAACTTGGATTTTATATATAAGTATAAAACATGAATTTGCTTATAGTTCATTGGAAAGTTTGGAGTTGTATCGGATAGAGTTGGATACCTGCGAAAGATGTTTGAAGCTAACAAGCATTCAGCCACATCAGAATGCTATTACAACACCAAAAGAATCAATCGCTACACTTGAAAATAAAATTCGTATGGCTCAGGAAAGTCGGATTAATACACTTGTGAAAGTAAAGGATACTTGTATAGGGGCGAAGCTAAGCAATGCTGATGGATGTAGAAAACGTGAAAAGAAAGTTCCATTGGAGGCAATCTGAAAAATCATATGTCAATTGGAAGAAACGGGATGTTATCAATTTCGGTAGAAAAGAATGACCAGTCCTCTATTCAAGTGATTATTCGCCCTACAATATCCTGTGAATTGTTGGGAGATCTAAGTGGAGCTTACATAATCCGGGGGTTCCAAAACGTCTTGGCAGAGACTACATAATGGATCCACGGACCATCCATGGCTGGTTGCGAATTGTGTAAATTCAAACCCTACGTTCCCGGATCGACGCTGAAGCCAGTCTTCTTAATGGTTTACTGTGAAGAAGAGCTTGGTATGGGAACAAAGTCCTACTTAAAGATATTTAGTAAAATAAATAAAGAAATGCATTTTTCAAATTTTAAAAATATATTTTTTTTTTGTTTCATGTTTTTTTTTGATTATTATATAATATGTACATACATATGCCGACATTTTGTACCAAAAAGAATAAACAAACAACAGAATTGGGATAGTCTATTTTTTGGTTTTTTTTGATAAAATATCGATCAGGAACACCATATCCAAAAAAAAAGGAAAAGAAATCCAAACTACTCTAACAACTACTTATCTCTCACAAAATTACAAATTTAGAACGTTACTCACAGAAATCTCTAGATCTACTCTACTCTATGTTAATTTTGGAACAACAAATGCATAGTCTTTGCTTAACATCGTCGCTTTGGTCTACACTTTGGTTTTCGGCGACAGACTCTTTTCTTGGGTCTACGACAAGAGCGTCGCTTTCGACGACAGGATCGTTTCTTCCGTCTACAAGAGCGTCGTTTAGGTCGACATGTACGCTTCTTTCGTCTGCACGAGCGTCGTTTAGGTCGACATGTACGCTTTCTCCGTCTGCAAGAGCGTCGTTTAGGTCGACGTCGTTTTCTGGCACAGCACTGATCTACATCCTCATCATCATCATCACGGTAACGAAGGCTTTGAATTTTTTCTGCCTTCCAGTTCTCCAAGTGGTTGAGAATGGATAATGCTGAAATTCCCCGATTTAAGGATTCCTGAGATTATAAGAATATAATTAAGGTTATTCACACCACTTTACTTACTACCCATCTAAAGACTTTGACTTACCGGTTTAAAAAGTTCACGTTGTTTACCATTTAGGTTATTCCAAAAAATTGTCGCATTTCGTGCTAAGCCTTGAGAATTCTCATTATGTCGTACTCGAAAAGCCCTTAAGAAATTCAAAAATGGCTTTGTAAATTGGGGAAGTTTTTTAGGATCTGCCTTGAACTTCGTTTCCGGTTTTGATTTTGCACGACGCTTAGACTTGGCGGCTTTGGTGCGCTTCCTCGTACAGGGTTCTTGAAACTCCACGTCGCTTAAGCGAACCGTTGGGTGCGATACATCTCCTTCACGCACAGCATTGGGAACCGAAGATCCAAGAGGATTTGCATTTACATACGCAATTGATGAGTTTGGTTTTTGGCTACGAACGCTGGAGCTTGACTGTAATAAAGTAGCAGAAGCAGTTTTATTCCCCGCAAGACCCCCGAGAGAAGTGGTATTCATTGATCCATTTGATGAGGACTCTAGTGGTTTTTTTCCAACGCACTGATCAGAACTTTCCATGGATAACGATTTATCCGAAAATTCGTTGTGGAAAATTTATTAAATTAAATAGTATGAGAATGGAATATTTGTTTTTTCACTAAATAATAATTTTGAAAATATACTGAAGCGAGTGATTTTTATTTTAGTATTTCTTAACTTATCATATTTTGACAAATGAATCGAATCTTCCTCAATCATCAATAAATACAAATTATTATACTCAACTGACATTTATCTATCTATGTATTATTATCTTCTATATACATACATATATAAAATTTGATGCATTTAAAGAGCATTCAAACCTGCTAAAGCATACGTTTCCTTGGTTTGCGACGAAATCCATCAAAACAGCAATCGTCATCAACAGAGATTGCAAAGTCACCCAAACTGCCTGGCGACAGCCCTTACCCATGGCGTGAGCCGACGCCGATTAAAAAGCCTTTATCCTAATGACTTGATGATTTTGGAATAACTTTATGTGCATCGTAAAATATTCATTTCCATATTAAATTTTTATTCTATGCAATAACTAAAGCAAAATATTGTAACTGAGGTACTCACTCTAACTATTACTCTTAAGTCTTGGGAATTTTTGATCTGCATATGATCTGTTACTTACTGCCGCTCCAAAATAATTAGATAATAGTGTAGGCTGTGGCAATATAAGAAAGGACACAGATGATTCGATTCGATTGATTTAATCTTAATAAAATAACTGAAAATTTTTAAAGCACATTAAAATATATAAATAAGTTTGATTGACCGAACGTACCTTAATTCTTCCCACTGATAGATGCTCGCTGATGTGGAGACAAGTATCAATTGAGCGTTAAATGTCGCAATGTAATCATCTACCGAAATCTTTAAACATGGTCGAGTCACCACTCAGTACAATGTTTACAGTAAAGTGGGTGGCGCACATCGATTGAACAGTTCTGTATTACATAGTCCGACAATCAATGAAATCGGGACTATAATATCTGGATTCGAGAACTTCGGTTGATAGAAAATCTCAGGTCCCAGGAACCGATCGTAACCCATATCAACATTAAACGGTTGTCACCATTATAATTTTGTATCCATATGACAGGTTCGATGTCGTATATATCAAACTCTTTGGCGATCCAACACAATTTCTTAATTTCTTTAACAGTTTCAAGACTTTGTTTTGGTAGAATGCCCACTTATCTTTCAAACAACAAGCTTTGTATACATGAAGTTATATTCAGTCCAGTAATCTGTATATGCTTCATGCATTAATCAATGACATATCATCCTTCAGCCTATAATAATCAAAAAAAGAAATGTGTGAAAAATAAAAATACAAAAGAGTTATTTATTAGAAAGATTAATAGAACAATTTTTAAGCTCTCCGTTCTTCTCGGACGGTGAGTTTCTAACGCCTTAGCTATAGGGTTTGGATAGAGTAATATTTTTTCAGTATACCTACTGCTATGGAAATTTATTTGGTCGCCGACAAATTGTATGTTCAGGTCTATATAAAGACATGTGTTACGGATATACCAAGGGGCACCAGTAATTAGACGTAGAGTTTTGTTTTGTAACACCTGGATTTTCTTTACATGGCATGCAGCAGTGGGCCATAATTGGATTCCCTAAGACCACATAGAAGTGATGATCGATTTAGTAGCTTACTACTACTTTTTCCCTTAAGAAGCCAGTTCGGGGTCTTAATTAATTGGTGCATTTAGAATGGAGGAGTTCATTAAACTTCTTTGAGCTCTCACTTTTCAGCAGAGTAGTTTTTTTTTTGTCGCACAGTGTAATTAACTTGGATTTTATATATAAGTATAAAACATGAATTTGCTTATAGTTCATTGGAAAGTTTGGAGTTGTATCGGATAGAGTTGGATACCTGCGAAAGATGTTTGAAGCTAACAAGCATTCAGCCACATCAGAATGCTATTACAACACCAAAAGAATCAATCGCTACACTTGAAAATAAAATTCGTATGGCTCAGGAAAGTCGGATTAATACACTTGTGAAAGTAAAGGATACTTGTATAGGGGCGAAGCTAAGCAATGCTGATGGATGTAGAAAACGTGAAAAGAAAGTTCCATTGGAGGCAATCTGAAAAATCATATGTCAATTGGAAGAAACGGGATGTTATCAATTTCGGTAGAAAAGAATGACCAGTCCTCTATTCAAGTGATTATTCGCCCTACAATATCCTGTGAATTGTTGGGAGATCTAAGTGGAGCTTACATAATCCGGGGGTTCCAAAACGTCTTGGCAGAGACTACATAATGGATCCACGGACCATCCATGGCTGGTTGCGAATTGTGTAAATTCAAACCCTACGTTCCCGGATCGACGCTGAAGCCAGTCTTCTTAATGGTTTACTGTGAAGAAGAGCTTGGTATGGGAACAAAGTCCTACTTAAAGATATTTAGTAAAATAAATAAAGAAATGCATTTTTCAAATTTTAAAAATATATTTTTTTTTTGTTTCATGTTTTTTTTTGATTATTATATAATATGTACATACATATGCCGACATTTTGTACCAAAAAGAATAAACAAACAACAGAATTGGGATAGTCTATTTTTTGGTTTTTTTTGATAAAATATCGATCAGGAACACCATATCCAAAAAAAAAGGAAAAGAAATCCAAACTACTCTAACAACTACTTATCTCTCACAAAATTACAAATTTAGAACGTTACTCACAGAAATCTCTAGATCTACTCTACTCTATGTTAATTTTGGAACAACAAATGCATAGTCTTTGCTTAACATCGTCGCTTTGGTCTACACTTTGGTTTTCGGCGACAGACTCTTTTCTTGGGTCTACGACAAGAGCGTCGCTTTCGACGACAGGATCGTTTCTTCCGTCTACAAGAGCGTCGTTTAGGTCGACATGTACGCTTCTTTCGTCTGCACGAGCGTCGTTTAGGTCGACATGTACGCTTTCTCCGTCTGCAAGAGCGTCGTTTAGGTCGACGTCGTTTTCTGGCACAGCACTGATCTACATCCTCATCATCATCATCACGGTAACGAAGGCTTTGAATTTTTTCTGCCTTCCAGTTCTCCAAGTGGTTGAGAATGGATAATGCTGAAATTCCCCGATTTAAGGATTCCTGAGATTATAAGAATATAATTAAGGTTATTCACACCACTTTACTTACTACCCATCTAAAGACTTTGACTTACCGGTTTAAAAAGTTCACGTTGTTTACCATTTAGGTTATTCCAAAAAATTGTCGCATTTCGTGCTAAGCCTTGAGAATTCTCATTATGTCGTTCTCGAAAAGCCCTTAAGAAATTCAAAAATGGCTTTGTAAATTGGGGAAGTTTTTTAGGATCTGCCTTGAACTTCGTTTCCGGTTTTGATTTTGCACGACGCTTAGACTTGGCGGCTTTGGTGCGCTTCCTCGTACAGGGTTCTTGAAACTCCACGTCGCTTAAGCGAACCGTTGGGTGCGATACATCTCCTTCACGCACAGCATTGGGAACCGAAGATCCAAGAGGATTTGCATTTACATACGCAATTGATGAGTTTGGTTTTTGGCTACGAACGCTGGAGCTTGACTGTAATAAAGTAGCAGAAGCAGTTTTATTCCCCGCAAGACCCCCGAGAGAAGTGGTATTCATTGATCCATTTGATGAGGACTCTAGTGGTTTTTTTCCAACGCACTGATCAGAACTTTCCATGGATAACGATTTATCCGAAAATTCGTTGTGGAAAATTTATTAAATTAAATAGTATGAGAATGGAATATTTGTTTTTTCACTAAATAATAATTTTGAAAATATACTGAAGCGAGTGATTTTTATTTTAGTATTTCTTAACTTATCATATTTTGACAAATGAATCGAATCTTCCTCAATCATCAATAAATACAAATTATTATACTCAACTGACATTTATCTATCTATGTATTATTATCTTCTATATACATACATATATAAAATTTGATGCATTTAAAGAGCATTCAAACCTGCTAAAGCATACGTTTCCTTGGTTTGCGACGAAATCCATCAAAACAGCAATCGTCATCAACAGAGATTGCAAAGTCACCCAAACTGCCTGGCGACAGCCCTTACCCATGGCGTGAGCCGACGCCGATTAAAAAGCCTTTATCCTAATGACTTGATGATTTTGGAATAACTTTATGTGCATCGTAAAATATTCATTTCCATATTAAATTTTTATTCTATGCAATAACTAAAGCAAAATATTGTAACTGAGGTACTCACTCTAACTATTACTCTTAAGTCTTGGGAATTTTTGATCTGCATATGATCTGTTACTTACTGCCGCTCCAAAATAATTAGATAATAGTGTAGGCTGTGGCAATATAAGAAAGGACACAGATGATTCGATTCGATTGATTTAATCTTAATAAAATAACTGAAAATTTTTAAAGCACATTAAAATATATAAATAAGTTTGATTGACCGAACGTACCTTAATTCTTCCCACTGATAGATGCTCGCTGATGTGGAGACAAGTATCAATTGAGCGTTAAATGTCGCAATGTAATCATCTACCGAAATCTTTAAACATGGTCGAGTCACCACTCAGTACAATGTTTACAGTAAAGTGGGTGGCGCACATCGATTGAACAGTTCTGTATTACATAGTCCGACAATCAATGAAATCGGGACTATAATATCTGGATTCGAGAACTTCGGTTGATAGAAAATCTCAGGTCCCAGGAACCGATCGTAACCCATATCAACATTAAACGGTTGTCACCATTATAATTTTGTATCCATATGACAGGTTCGATGTCGTATATATCAAACTCTTTGGCGATCCAACACAATTTCTTAATTTCTTTAACAGTTTCAAGACTTTGTTTTGGTAGAATGCCCACTTATCTTTCAAACAACAAGCTTTGTATACATGAAGTTATATTCAGTCCAGTAATCTGTATATGCTTCATGCATTAATCAATGACATATCATCCTTCAGCCTATAATAATCAAAAAAAGAAATGTGTGAAAAATAAAAATACAAAAGAGTTATTTATTAGAAAGATTAATAGAACAATTTTTAAGCTCTCCGTTCTTCTCGGACGGTGAGTTTCTAACGCCTTAGCTATAGGGTTTGGATAGAGTAATATTTTTTCAGTATACCTACTGCTATGGAAATTTATTTGGTCGCCGACAAATTGTATGTTCAGGTCTATATAAAGACATGTGTTACGGATATACCAAGGGGCACCAGTAATTAGACGTAGAGTTTTGTTTTGTAACACCTGGATTTTCTTTACATGGCATGCAGCAGTGGCCCATAATTGGATTCCCTAAGACCACATAGAAGTGATGATCGATTTAGTAGCTTACTACTACTTTTTCCCTTAAGAAGCCAGTTCGGGGTCTTAATTAATTGGTGCATTTAGAATGGATGCTTCTAATATGATGAGGCCAGGTCAATTTGCTATTTAAGTGCATACCATAAGTTAAAGGAGGAGTCTTTTTCAGGATCACTGGAGGAGTTCATTAAACTTTTTTGAGCTCTCACTTTTCAGCAGAATAGTGAGAGCTTTAGCAGCTCTTACATACCCTGCTTTGTCAATAGGTTGATGCGTATACAAGAATTTACGACAGCCACAAGCTGCGCCAATTTTGGAGAAGTTTGCGGGAGAAATGGACGAGTAGTAGGTGGATGAGTGGGCGCAGCTAACGCTGCTTCTGATTGGATGTTTCGTTTGTACCCTTATTTTTTAAATTTAAGATGTTAATGCAGATGTATGTAACAGTATGTATGTTTTAGATTTTTGTAATAGATAAATACAGCAGACAACAGAAAATGGCTGAATCGGCAAAGGCAGCGACAGCGGCAGTAAATACTCTCCCTGGAAGAGCAGGCGATGTTTCTTACTTAGCAAAGTCGCCCTATGCTGCTCGAGATCGCGGTTGAAAGGAGCACACTGCTACAAAACTTCGCACTTTCTGTTAAGTTTTTATATTAGTTATTCACAAACCACCTTTTATTTAAAGAATACAAATACTTAGTAGTTTTCCAGATTATCCACTGTGGATGCTGAGCGCTGTAATTGTGTGCTTCAACTCACTCAAATTGCTGTTAATGATGCGTTTGTTTGTGTGTTCTATACAATTCATTAAATATTTAAATTTTTGAAGATATCTTTGTTTGTGAACACCAATCTACTTACCCTGCAATGAGTGAATTGTGATTTTTAGTTTCATTTTCAATTAATGCAATTTCTTCGCTCGCTTATGACATCAACATCCTGTTAACTGGCCAGGATTTTCTGATTCCAGCTGGTGCATTTTAAGGTCAACCGCTCGCCACGTTCGGAAACCTTATTGCTTTCCAGAAATTTTTGTTCAGTTAATATATTGCAAATCTGTTGTGTTAAAAAAATTTGAAAAATGTTCATGGTAAACAATCCAGCGAGCTCTCAAAAAATGTTGAATAATTCTGTATTCTGTGCAAATAGAAACTATTTTCATTTAAATTTCAACCAGTACTTACACTTAAAAGATCTTCCATATTTCATTAATTGATTTAATTAATTATTACAATATTTATCCAACAATTTCATTTCCCGCTCAATGTTTTGTTTTGTTTTTGTTTTTCTTCTTAAAAATAAGCATACCCTCATAATTTTTTCTTGAGAATAAGCATACCCTCATTCATTGAGTATACCAGGGCTGTCGCATTCAAAAAAATAAAAAAAATATTTAAATCGCTCAAAACTAATTTGATTTAAAAAAAGTTAATTAAAGAAATCAACTAAGAAATATAACACGAGTTGTGCAAGCTCAAATCTAGAAGCAGGAACGTTAATCACATTCCTACACAAAACTTTCACCAAAAAAAAACCAAATAACAAGGGAAAATTAATGCAAAATCATAAAAAACTCTTATTACTTTGCAAATTAAACTAGACTTGAAAAATTGAGTAAGTTGGTAACATTGGAGAGACAGATTGTCTCTGCGAGAGTGGGAAATTAAATGGCAGTGAGATTGAAAGGTGTTGTATGTTGTATGTATTGTGTATTGCATATCGTCGTCTTCCAGCACTAGTCGCCATTATAGTTTTCAGCAGAGCAGGTTTACTGTGTGTTCAATATTGAGTGAAAATTTTAATTTTTTGCTATAGTAAAGTGCAAGTAAATTATTAAAAACTGCTTCAAAGCAGACAAAAATACAACAGACACGGTAAGTGCTATGGATTGTTAATAAAATGTTAATATTTTTATTAAAAAACTTGTGTTAAAACAAATAAAAGAATGCTTGCCGACCGCCGCCCGTTCCCTTCTTTATTTTTGCTTGCTTCACATTCTCATTTCGGTTAAGTTCGTTCAGTTTATTCATTTGTGTACTTGTGCAACTTTGGGTCTCTTCTATGTGAGTGTGTGTGCGTGTGCATTATAGTAATAATTGTATATGAATAAATAGATCGGGGGTGTGGTGAATGACACACACACACACACTGAAAGAATATGGTGATGAGTGATTTTTTTTTATTGTTGATTTTGATACATTTGTTTGTTTGTGTTGTGTATGCTGTGCGTGGATTGTATGTATTTCAGTTGCAATTGGTTTTAAAAAAAAACAAAAATAAATTTAAATCATCGTCAGCAGGAATGTGTTTTTGCTTGTTTATATTTTTGTCTTATTGAATTTTTTTTTATATTCCTATTGTCTTTCATACATGAAAATCGAAAACTATATTGTTGCATTTTGGTAAATTTTATGTTGGGCTCCTGTGCAAGTGTATATTCATCATGTTGTATGCATGTATTTTGGTGTGCGTATGTGTGTGTAACTTAAATTTTCCCCTTTAGAGTTGCCAAAGTTTTTAAAATATGTAAACAATTTTATTAACAAACAAATATTGAAGATTTTTGGCAAAATGTATGAATTCTCTTTACAAAAATATATATATGTTTAATTTTTTCGTTAATCTGTGTGTGGGTGTGTGAGTTTGTTACAATAATAAAATTTGTTAACAGGCAAAAGTGCAGTCAGTTAGTCTGTATAGAAATGGCAAAGCAACCCTATAAATGAATGAATGCATTCCATAACCTTTTCTGTCACTCTCTCTCTCTCTCACACACATACACACACAACACAGTAAAGGCTCAAACGCTCAAACTCTTTGTTTTTGTCTCAGTCTCTCTTCATCGACAACCAACATCAGCTTTTGCAACTCTCTCACTCTCTCGCGTTTTCTCTCTCTCTCTCTCTCTCTTGAGCATATACAAAACATACTTATTTGAATGGTGTCGTCGTTCTTGTTGTATTTGTGTGTTGCACCGAGTTTTTAACATTTGCGCCATCACCATATCCCATCCTCATCAACATCATCATCACTGTCTTCTTCTTTAACGACACGATACAATTTTTACTGGCTTCATCACTTCACTTGTCTGTTAAATTTCGTCGGCGTCGCAACGCGATATTTTTTGTAGTGCAAATAAACGAAACAAAACTACAAAAAAAAGAATAGAATAGAAAAGAAAAGGAAAAAAAAAGGGAACAAATAAATAGTAAATAATATTTTTTTGTATCCTAAAATATAATTGGTAAAATAAAAAAAAAGTGTTGTTTATTTTTTTTTTTTTAATCTTATTATTATTCATGTTTGTGACTGTGTCTCGTCTTACATTATTTATTGGAAAAATTGAAAGAAATTTCTTACATATTTTGTGTGTTGTTTATTTGTTGTTGTTGTGTGAAAAGGTGTTTGTAAGTTATCATATCTACCTGATCTTTTTTTCTTTCTTTCTTTTTATGTGCCATAATTTAAAGTTTTAGAAATCTGAAAATAAAGGGCAAACAAAATACACATATTGTATGTAGTACGTATATGAGAAAGAAAACAAGGAAAAGAATTAGTTAAAATAACATAATAAATATACTTACATACAACGAACGGAAATATACAAGAAATGAATGAATGATGAATGGCTAATTGTTGTTTTGTTTGCTTTTGTTTGTGTTTGTGTTTCTGTTTGGCTTAAAGAAGATTGGATTTTAGTTCACTCACTTATTTACTCGTTTCTTAAGTCTCTCTCTCTCTCTCCAATTCTTTCTCACTCAGTCATTCTCTAGTTCTTTTACTTTGCTATGCTTTGCTTATGCTTACTTACTACTTTGAGTGAATGTATGCTATATTCTTCTATGCCCTCCTCCTCGTTGCACACACACGTAAATGCACACATATGCAAATTTATGTGTTTTTGTAAAATCATTCTTTTAACAATTCTTGTTGTTCCTTTGGGGAACATGGGGTCGGTCCTTTGTCCAGAACAGAAAAACTTCAATCCATTGTCCACGAAAGTGGACTTATGAAATTCGATGATCACATCCCAACCTTAATTTTTAACTCACTTATGTTTTTTTTTTTTTTCTTTGAAGCTATGATTCTATTCTTATAGTATTTCCTTCTTAAATAGCTGAAAGAACTCATATTTTTCACATATACATATATACATACATATGTAGTATGGCTTTTGTGTTAGAATTCTTACTGTGGATCGGATCACATTTTAAGAACCTAAATCACTAAAATATTTTTCCCAATAAATTGAATCATCAAAATTTCAAGCGGCGGCGACGGCATTTCCTTTCTTTGTTCTTCACATAGCAAGTTTTATTCGAAGGCGGCTTTATAAGTACATAACATATCTGAATATTCTGTGCATTTCTGTGGGATCTTTGCTTAGACTATGTCTGACGTTTCAATTCTACTTCCTTCTTTTGCTATATTTCTGTCTTGATAGGTTTAGATTGATTAATATTTCATAAAAATAAGTAGTATTTCTAGTTAATATTTTTATAAATCTCTTCAAAAATCATCCTCCTCTTAACCTTGTATATTATTGTATTGAACTACCTGCCGTCGTTGCTCTTTCTTATATGACATGGGAAAGAAGAGGGAATAAGCATAAAAACTTGTTTATTTTTTTTTGTTTACTTGTTTGTTTCTATTCAATTCTTTATTTAACAAATACATAAATAATAAAATCATATTACAGTTTGGTTTCAATTTGAAGATTTTAGTTTTACAACTACGAAATGGATTAACAGAAAATTTATTTTATGATCTTAACAATACCATCTTGCTTATATGCATCTGCTGGCAAGGAATATGGGAAAATATTACTTCAAGGTTTTGTTTTTTTTTTCCCTTACTTTCTAACTAAACCTGGACACTAAAACTAGAGATCAATACTCAATAGAGCTAACACTTCGAAAGTACGGATCAACACTAGGATTGTGTGTTACATATTACCTTAAGATTTTTTCATCTTTCATGCAAATATTTCTACCCTGCCTCACTTTCATGGAGTAGAGAAGTGGACTAGTAAAAAGATAGATTTAAAATCATTTTTAGTTATTTATTCTATTTGTCTTTTTACATTTTTTTTTAGCTTGTGTTTTCTTCTACATTGTTTTTCTTAGATTTTTAATCCACAACAACATTTCACATGTTACTTGTTTTTTTTTTTTTTTTTTTTTGGAGATTTTCCTATTTTAATTGGCTTGCGGCGTGACCAATTTAAGAATGCATTTTTTTTTCACATCTATTCGATTCGGTTTTTTTTTTCTTTTTGTGCTTCTTTTTTCTACCTGATTTTCTATGTTCTTGTTTGTGTTTGTTGTGTGTGAGCAACGTCTCTTGAAAAACTATAAAACAAAAGAGATGAAGAGAATACCAAGAAAATTCTTTGAAGACACGACGAGAATACTTCAATATTTATCTATCTATCTATCCATCTTTCTATCTCATCATATTTTGTTTGGCCTGGCATTTTTCTCCTATTGTTGTTATTTGTTTATTCTCTTATTAGTTCTCTCCTCTAGTTGTTTATATACAAATTTATCTTTACCTACTACTACTACTCCTTACAATATTCATCAAAACTCACAACGAAAAAAAAAAAAATAAATATAAATTTATATATGGTACTGATTCTTTTACTTATCGAGTTGTTTTTGTTGTATGTTTTGTATATTATATACATATTGCCAATATGGAATATTTAGTGGATCTTCAAAATCATTTTCTCAATTCCAATTGTAGTTACTTGTTTATTCATTCTTTGCTTACTCTCATCATCATCACCATCCTATACATATGTTTTTTTTAATGAGATTTATTCAAATGCTTAACGATAACGCTCGCTCGATTACAAATGTGAAAATCATCATCATTGATCTTTAAATCACTAAAACCAATATATGCTTTTGCTAGTTAATGGAACATGACACATGGAACACATCGCATTTTTTCTCAATTAGAATTATTATTTTCTACTTTCGCTAATGTTGATTTTTTCGTGCTGAAATTGTAATATTTTCAAAGACAAAATTAACTGAGTGTTGTCCGTCCATGATTGTCTTGCGAGAACTCACCATTGACCTCCATTCCGACATCTATTGAAATCCATCTTGACTATACCATAATACAATAACATATTTTGGTGACATCTTCATTATCTAAAAGAATCAGTACTCTTGTAAACATTAACATTTTTAATGAATATTTGCCTTCTAGTAATATTTTCAATGAAATTTATTTTTAAATTAGCTTTTGTCCTCGAGTTTTCATTTTTCTTTTATTTTTACTTTTTGTACCCATTGTTTTTTGGTTTTCCACTCTCTTAGAATATACATACATTCTTGATGTTTCATTTTGAGGGAGGACAATCTAATCTAATGTTTCCAATGACACTCACTACACTTTGAAAATATTTAATATCGTATAGGAATCGAAAGCATCATGATTATTATGTGTAAGATTGGCGGTGGTGTTCTTCGTCTATATCAACCAGCAGGTTGTACTAAAGTCGAATGATTTCGAGTCAGTTTCGCTTCTCATTGCTCGTCATGTATTTGGTTATTTTTCTGTCATTTATATGCTTCCCTTTGCTTGTCAGTTTCTCGTATGCTCTTTTGTGCTTGAGTCATAGGTTAATCAATCGATTTATACATATGTAGTAAATAAATTTCTCCTATTCTTATATTATTTTTCTTATTTATTTCAGGTGTGCTATTAAAGCGGCTAAACCATCAAGATGAGTTTCATGCCAGCGCAAAATCGTACAAGTAAGTAGTACCATCAATTTAATACTAAGTATTTAGTTCCAACATATGTATGTATGTAGATGGGATATGTACATACGTTTAAAATAATGAATGTTTTTCCCTGGAACCATAGACTTCTTTCACTAACAACTGCTAAAGGTTTTAACTTCATAAATATAAAATATCTGTATCTTTATTTATCTGATCAGTGTACATGTAAAGAAGAGTATAGAGTTTCCTAAACCGCTGTAATTTAGTAAATTGTTGCGAGATAAAGGATATGTTGGATGGATTACAGATGAATATGATATGATCTTTCATGATTTAGTTAAACTAAATGGTTGTTGGTTAATATGATCTGGTCTTCACCACGGGAATTGATTTAAATCCTGATGTCTTCGTTCGTGTAGTCGTCACATCATTTGGTTGGATGATGACTGAGAGAAACTAGTGTACGACAATGTTGACACTGGTGAATACTCAGAAAGATCGACGAATATCCAAAAACAATGAACATCTGTACATATAGAATTGTGTGGAATAGACAGACGTCTGCTTGTCACAGTGTCGAGTTCATCCAGTTCCATTTTGATGCTTGGTTAAAGCTGCTCTACCTAATGTGATAATCCCATGGATTAATAAGAGAAGAATTGAATAAAATATTTAAAAAATTACATACATAGGTATATGGAGTATATTGTATAGGATGGAATTAAATGATGGTGAGGATTTAGTTTTTATAAATTAAATTGAAAGTTTAGTTCATCATTCACTGGCTTTGAGCAACGACTGCAACAGCAACCAACATGAAGAAAAAGATGCTCAAATAAATGATGATGAAGACTCATTGAAGTTTTTAATTAAAAAAGAGGGTCGAAAAAAAAAAAATTGAAAAATCATCAGACAAGAGGAGAAAGAAAGTGGAAAAACACTTTAACATTGCTTGAGCATATTTCAAATGCAAATTTCTCTTTATTTTTTTTATGCTTTGTGCAAAGCAAAGCAACAAAAAATTCAAACTAAAGCATTTTTTGTTTTGTATTTGTGTGTACTCATATGTGTGTGTGTGTGTGTGTGTGCTGCGGTTGTTGGAAGTTGCCTGCCATTGCTGCCTTGCCACTTCACAAAGTTGAGTCGACGAGTGCCTGATTGCATATTTTAACTGCAATTTTACAACAACAACAACCAAAAACAAGTCAGTCAGTCGTCAAACCAAAAGTACAAGAGGCATTGTGGGCCAACGCACGCATTATGCTGTGTGGCTGATGATGGATGATGATGACTGACTGACTAACTGACTGACTTAGCTTCTCATGTTGTTGTTGTTACTGCTGTTGGAAATTGGATTGTGATAACCATGATGGTATGGTGATGCCAATGCAGATGGGTGGTGACGCACGGCAGCAGTGTCGGAAGAAACAAAAAAAAAATAAATGAAATTTCAAAATCATCGTTAACAAAGTTAAAAAAGCAAAAAGGAAAAGAGCACCGAACGATGGAACAAACGAGCATGGACCACCACCGACCCACAATGAACTTATGCTGATTAATCAACCAAAGACTGACCAAAAAAAATAAAAAAAAATGGGGGAAGAAAGTAAAACATTTGGATTGAATATACTTTAAAAATAAATAATATTGGATAGTATTAAATATATATGATTCAAAGAAAGGACCAGACTTTACTAGAAATTTTAATCATCAATATGTTGATGGTGAATCTTACAAAGCTGACAGCTTCTGAACACGAACTCTCGTGTTTCCTAAAATCAAAATGTCATTAAACCACAACACATCAGTCAATTGGTCCCAGGACTCCCAACTGATGATTGTAGAGCCAAAAGTTGTGTGTTGAATATTTGATTAAATTGTTTAGAGTACTGTTAAGAATTTCAATATTACTAATAATCCCGGACCGGAATATGATCTTTGGAAAGAGAGATTACTCGAAGTTTATGAATATGTATTATAAAATTATGGGTCCTACAAATTGATTTATTATTATTACATTTTCTAATTTTTGTTTTTGGGGCACCTTCTGATAAACTCTCTTTTAACTGACTTAATTCAAATCAATTCGACTGTTTTTTTTTATTTAAAAGCTGGTGCTTGTCATGTGGTCCACATAAAAATTTGTCCTAGAACTTACCAGTAGTTTTTGAGTTATCCTTAATAATGCGCGTTCCACTTGCGCTATTTGAAGTCGGTTTTCTCAAAATCACAGTCAAAATCTTTCAAATTGCTAAGGACCTCAGCAAAGAATTCCCAAGAAATTGTATAAGTTGTTGTTCACTCTTCAATCAATTCAATACGAGTACGTACAACAGTGGAAAGGCACCTTAAGAAACTTGAATAAACAAGCTCCATATTTTGTTCCGCATGTGTTAAACGATTTTCACCTCACTAAACGCATCAATATTTGCGATTCATTGCTGAAACGTAACGAAAATGATCCAATTTTGAAGAGAATCATAACGGGCGATGATAAATGCGTTGTTTACAATAACTTCAACCGAAAACGATCACGCCTATAACCACATCAAAGGCCGATATTCTCCAAAGGAGAGTGATGCTGTCCGTTTGTTTGTTGGAAATGGACAGGTTCGTTCACTTTGAACTGCTGCCACAGAATCAAACCATCAATTCGGATGTGTAATGTCGCCAGCTATCTGAATTGGGTAATGAAATCAAAAAGAAGCCAATCGAATAGTTGTCATCTTTCACCATGTCCGGAAATTATAGGAGCTGAATTGAGAAGTGATGACAGTCATACAGTATAGTCCTGACTTTGCACCACCACCAGATTAATATTTATGTATTTCGCTCTCTTCAAATCTCTTTGCATGGTGAAATATTTCATTCTAATGATGCTGTCAAAAACCACTTAACACAGTTTTTTGCTCATATGGATCAGAAGTACGGAATAATGAAATTTCCCGAAAGAAAGTGGTCAATCTATATTTTCCTTATTCATCTTATGACTATACGTACAGAAGGAATTGATTGAACATTAAATACACCTTCTTTGTGCTTTTTCCCATAACAAATATCATCCTCCTTTTCATTGAATTTATTTAGATTGCCAAAAAGATTTGACTGAAATTTTCCTCTTATCTCAAATTGGCAAATTTAGGTTCTCAATTTGATCCAGATGTAGGGATTGCGCAATCCAGTCCTGTCAAAGTATGAACAGAGCATGATAATAAGAAGATATTTGTCTATGGTGCGACTGATTTGTCCTACTATTGTCTTAACACTCCCAACCACGTACTCTGATGTGTTCGTCGTTCTTAAACAGTTGATGGATATTGGATTGAATTGGATGATTCCCCCCTTATTGTTGAGAATCACAATTTTATGTGACTGGACTTATGACCCTCCTCCATTTGCATGTGAATGTATTGTTTTTTTAAACGTGCGTTTACATTTGATTAAATTTTAATTGGACACAAGGTATGTGAATTTTCACATCTCCCAGTTGGTTTTTTTTTATACAATATCATCTATGAATAATTTTCGAAAAATTCTCATAGCCACACGACTGTCTGTGTTATACCATAATGTACTGACTTGGTTTGGCCTTTTAAAGCACACCAAGTGAGGCATTACTTCATAAAGAGTGTGTGTGTGTGTCTGTCTTAACCACTTTTGGTTTTGGACGTGGTTCTACTTCCATTGAATTTTTGTTGCACGGAACTGAATATCTTTGGAGTATTTTTCCATTAATTACTGTGCACGGCTTCAAGTTGTTGCTGCTGCTGCTGATGTTGTTTGCACTTTGCTGGGTGTGTTGCATGGCGTTTCTTGCACGTGTCCGAGATGTCATCGTCTCTTTTTCCTGTATAATTTTTTTTTTTTTTCTCTTCATTTTTTGCTTGCCTTTGCATAGTCGTTTCTTTTCTTTGTGGCATCATCAAGTGCACTGTTAATGATAGTTTTTTCCATTGAATCCTGCTGGCTATGGCTGACTACTTTTCCCTACTTCAGCATCATCATCGCTTATAAATTTTTTGCTTTGTGCAATTTTTTTTTTCCATTTTATTGAACAGCATAGTGTCCCGTCGTCATCTCCGAGTTGTTTTCATGGTGCTCTTTGCCGCGGTCTCCTCTTATATTTGTTGATTGACGAACTAAACTGAACGAGCGAACGCACTTTGTCTTCACTTCACTGTAAGCAAGCGGCGTTCGCTCCTCCTTTCTCTGCCAGGCTTGGGTCTCTTTCTTTTTGTTCATCCAGAATTTAATTAGTATGCACTTTTGTGTGCATAAATTATGTTCACTTATGAGTTCAGTTTGATGTTGGAATGGATTGTATTGGATTGGATTGGATTGGATGGGATGTATGTTGTGTGCCCACTTGATGCGAACGATGCAGTACAATGCCGCCGCATAAAGTAAGCCGTTAATCGATTGGGGAATGTACACTTTACTTTATCCATAAAGCTATATGAAATATAGAAAGAAAAAAACAAAGGAACTACATAAAAAAGGGTGGACGACAACGAACGAATACTCTCTGGGTCGATGATGATGGCTTGGTGGCTTTTTGCCTTACAATTAGACGACATAACATAACATATGCACACTTCCATAATACACAAACACACAACACTCACTACTCACATAATAGAAACAAGGAGTCAACACAAGTAAAATAAAACGCCTTCAAGGATGATAACGTACGATGACGGTGACGATGACGACGTCTTTTTGGTTGTAAAACGAACGAAAAATTGGTTTTGATATTTTTTGCATGCCTGTCTTGTCTTCTCTCCACTCCACTCCTTTCCAATCCTCTATACTATGCTATGCTATGCTTGAATGAATGACTAACGAACTGCTTGATGATGCCTTCTGCCATGTGCCCTGTGTATGCCTTTTTGTCTGCTCTTTTGTGCCTTGTTTTGTGTTTGACAAGTTCTGTCAACATATGTAGACGTTAACGAAAAATGGAAAACCCACCCACCACCCAGGAACGACCCGACCCGCCTTCTTTAATTGTAGAGTAACAACAACAACAACAATACGTAGCACTTACTATTACTACTGCCATTTTGATTCTTCTTGTTGTACATCATATCTCCTTGTGTTTTTTATTTTTTTTACTTCTTTACTTTAACTTTATACTTATAGACAGACGAGGGTTGTTTAACAAATGTCTTCAAGGCTAAATACCAAATTTTCCCTATTTAAATCTCTAAAATATGTAAACACATTTTCAAGTGATGAGATTGTAGATAGTAGATGAAACTCTTCTTCTTCTTCTCTTTTCTCCCCTGGGCATAATTTAGAAATTTTGTTAACAAATTATCTATCATGGCTGAGTTGAGTGAGGTCTCGATAGGCAGATAGAATATAGAGGATATAATGAATGTACAAAAACCCATTACCAAATTTACTGTCGCCAAATTAAAATCAAATAAAACTTCTTTAAATATCTTTTACCTCCAATTTTCGCATGTACCAATTGTTGTGTTAATTGTATGTACTTAGTTCAATAATATCTTAAGAAATGATAAAGTTTTCCTTATAAAAAACCGGTGTATCTGTAAGTTCTTTCCTTTTTTTTTATGAAAAAAACACATAATTTAAAAATAAAATGGAAAAAACTTATTTCCACAAAGTATGTGTCATTCGATTCTATACACTTTGACTAACTTTCTGGCAATTTATGAATGCCATCCCAATAAAACCGTTTGTCCTTTGAGGCAAACCGCTCAACAAGTCATTTTTCTACTTCGTCAAAGTTGGCAAAGTGCAAAAAGGTGATAATCGGACGTGGCCAGGTCTGGAGAGTAAAGCGGTTGCGATAGTAAGTCCCATCCAAGCATTCTGACTGCGTCTTTTATCGGTTTTGCTGTGTGTGACGGTGCATTATCATGTAACAAAATCACTTTACCGTTTCTTCTTACCCATTCTGGACGTTTTTCAAGCAATGCATTGTTCAAATTCATTATTTGTTATTTGTAGCGATCAGCTTTCAGGTTTTAAAAGTTCCTTGTACACCACACCTCCCTGGTCCCACCAAACACAGAGCATTGCCTTCTTTCCGAAGCGATTCAGCCTTGGAGTCGATGAGCCAACTTCGCCAAGCAATAACCACGATTATTTACGTTTAGGAGTTTCGAAAAAAATCCATTTCTCATCACCCGTCACATGCAACAATGCCTTTCTTTCGAACCGTTGAAGCAGCATTTCACAAATGGTTTTCCGATTTTCCATTTGCCTATCATTCAGTTCATGTGGCACCCCATCCATCTCCCCATTGCTTGTAATCTGTCGCTTATTGTTTCTTGTGCCACGTTTAACATTTCTGCTAATTGTTCTTGAGTTTGGGTGGGTCTTCGTCTAATAATGCTCCATTTCAGACACGAAATTTGACATACTCACAGAGCTCTTAGTGCTAAATTACATACACTTCTCATTATATGGAAATATAAATCAAAAACAATCATAATATTGAAGTGAATTTAGTTTTTGGGGACTTCTTCTCATCCTTCTAGTTAGTAATTGTAAAACTCTAGATTTGTTTAATGTATGTACTTACCAGCAGGTGTGTATGACAATATTTTGTTTCTGTAACAAGAAGTCAAGACCATTTCAATTCTTAAATGCTTAAAAACTGAGAGGATAGACTATGATAGTTTGCTAAGAAATAGATCAATCAATCGATCGATAGACTAGACTAGACAGGGTGGATCTTTAATCGATTCTTTTCTTCAATTTGAACGTTTCCACATATGTACATATATACTATATGGGGTCTTTAACGACGCAAGATAAAATTCTTTTACAAAATAGTTTGGAAGCCCTACCAAATAGTTCAAAAGGCATCATTAATATACAAATATTTCTATGCTCTGAATTTTGATAATTATTAGATCCAAAAATGCTTGGAATGTATAGATTAAAGAAGATCGATCGGCCTACACAATCGACCGCATTTTAGAAAAGAAACCATTTATTTCTTTTAAGTTCAAATAAATTCTCTGTGTTCTTTGGATAAACTCTACCATCATGTGATAAATTGCGCTGTTCTGATGTTTCAGATATATAAAATCGCTTGTACACATGCATCGATAAATACCTTTCAATTTATCAAAATCGGTTCAACGGTTTAGGCAGGAAAGGATTCACAAAACATGTGTTTTTCGTTTAATTATACAGAAGATAGAAGATGTTATCAATGAAGTTTATCAAATGATCCAAATCAAAAGAATTGGATTTTTTAGTTAGAGTTGCTTAGAGACTTAGTGAAACTGCTAACACGGAGGAGGAGTAGGATGATGTTGATGATGAGATGTTATAATTATTCAGGTTTTATTTTTTTTATTATAGGTCGGTCCTGTTGGCATATGACCTTAGTGTAACGTGCTCTATTATTATTATAATTAGCTCATTTTGATTTGTGTGTCCTTTGCTTCTGTTGCTTTGTAATTAAATATGTACATACATATGTTTATCGTTTTATATTTAATCCAACTGTGCTTGATAGAACTTAATGAACCACCCACCCATCTATTTATCTATGTATGTATTTACTTATCCAGCAGTGCTTTCATTGGGGGACTTGTCTGTTCTTTTAACTGTCACTTGCATGATTATGGTGTATAGTACTCTATACTATACCATCCTGCTCTGTCCTATTCTATTTTATCTGGGTACTGTTAGCAAGATGGTTGCTGCCGTTATTCTGTTGTTGACGTTACTCGACACTCGGGTTTTTTTTTTCCTTTTTTTTTTTTCAATTTATTTTGTATTTTTTAGTTGCTGCTCGATTTTTCTGACTTTTGTAATTTGACGCTGCTTGCTGTGGCGTGTGTTGCTGCATTGCTCTCTCGCTACTCTGGCAAAAGTTGTCACCGTCTGTCCGGACACCACCGTCATCAACACTCGAATAAATGTCGTCCTCTTTTTTTTTTTTTTATTTTGTAACGTGTCATTATGCCCCCCTTTTTTTATTATAAAAAAAAATATATATACAAGAATATTATGTATATATTTCAATGTGTGTGTATGTGTGTGAGTAGATTCAAAGGCATGTCCTGTGGCATTTCATTTGCTACATGATAGCGTCCCTCTTCTGGTTTCTTTTTTTCTATCACAAGATGGGGAGGGGGTACTCCTTCGTTTAGAAGTTTATATTCATTTAAAAAATGACAGCGTTTTGAAAATGTTGTTAAGCTTTAAAAGGAATTCATCGAATGCATTGCTTCTGCTGTTGTTGCTGATGATGGACTTGAGACGAAATGAATGCACCATCAGCATACCATTAACTCAACTCCACTCACTCCACACTACATTCTTTTTACTTTCATTTCTTCTATTCTATGTGTGTTCAATCACTTTAATGTATTGTGAAAACAAACAAATAAACCAACAAAAGGAATGAAAACTGCTTTTATAGAAACGAATATATGGCGTGGCATGGCATGGCGAAGTACTTAGATACATTATCTTTTCTCTCTCTACGCACAATTCACCACCCATATTACATTAATCACATAAGAAGATATACTTAGAAGAGATGACAATAAGGCAGTAAATGTAATCCATTAAATTGTTGTGTCTTGTTTGTGGTATGTGGTTACTCGATATCCACCAGCAGAAGCTGATAAAGTCATTTAATTTGTGTACAAACTTCTCAAATCTCATCCTCTTTATTATGATTGATTTTCATTAATATTTTTTCATTAATATTATTTCTTTATTGATTTTTCAGTGTCTCACAATAATCAATATAATCCACCGGATTTGCCACCAATGGTTTCGGCCAAGGAGCAAACACTTATGTGGCAGCAAAATTCATATCTTGGTGATTCTGGCATACACTCGGGTGCCGTCACCCAGGTGCCTTCGCTGTCCGGCAAGGAAGATGAAGAAATGGAAGGTGATCCCTTGATGTTTGACTTGGATACTGGTTTTCCACAAAATTTTACACAAGATCAAGTCGATGATATGAATCAGCAATTGAGTCAAACACGTTCGCAACGTGTACGTGCAGCAATGTTCCCAGAAACCCTTGAGGAAGGCATTGAAATACCATCGACACAATTTGATCCACAGCAACCAACTGCTGTTCAACGTTTATCGGAACCATCACAGATGTTAAAACATGCTGTTGTCAATTTAATCAATTACCAAGATGATGCCGAGTTGGCCACACGTGCCATACCCGAACTGATTAAATTGCTTAACGATGAAGATCAAGTTGTTGTCTCACAGGCAGCCATGATGGTACATCAACTCTCGAAGAAGGAGGCTTCACGTCATGCCATCATGAATAGTCCACAAATGGTTGCTGCTCTTGTGCGCGCCATCTCGAATAGTAATGATCTGGAGAGTACCAAAGCTGCTGTCGGTACTTTACACAATTTATCACATCATCGTCAAGGTCTCTTGGCCATATTTAAGAGCGGTGGTATACCGGCTCTAGTGAAGCTATTGTCTTCACCAGTTGAAAGTGTATTGTTCTATGCCATTACCACATTACATAATTTACTCTTGCATCAGGATGGATCCAAGATGGCTGTACGCTTGGCTGGTGGCCTACAGAAAATGGTAACTTTGTTGCAACGCAACAATGTAAAATTCTTGGCCATTGTCACAGATTGTCTACAGATTTTGGCCTATGGCAATCAAGAAAGTAAATTAATCATTCTGGCTTCCGGCGGACCAAATGAATTGGTACGCATAATGCGTTCTTATGATTATGAGAAGCTATTGTGGACTACATCACGTGTCCTGAAGGTATTGTCGGTATGCTCCAGCAATAAGCCAGCTATTGTTGATGCCGGTGGCATGCAGGCATTGGCTATGCATTTGGGTAATATGTCACCACGTTTGGTTCAGAATTGCTTGTGGACCTTGCGTAATTTATCAGATGCTGCCACAAAGGTTGAAGGCTTAGAGGCTCTGTTGCAGTCTCTTGTCCAAGTATTGGGCTCAACCGATGTCAATGTGGTAACATGTGCTGCTGGCATACTTTCGAATTTGACATGCAATAATCAACGTAACAAGGCCACTGTTTGTCAAGTTGGCGGCGTTGATGCTCTCGTGCGTACCATCATAAATGCTGGTGATCGTGAAGAAATCACTGAGCCAGCTGTATGCGCTTTACGTCATTTGACTTCGCGTCATGTTGACTCGGAACTGGCACAGAATGCTGTACGTCAAAATTATGGTCTGTCGGTGATTGTTAAGCTTTTGCATCCACCATCACGTTGGCCATTAATAAAGGCCGTCATCGGATTGATACGCAATCTTGCTTTATGCCCAGCCAATCATGCACCATTACGTGAAGGTGGCGCTATACATCATTTAGTACGTCTATTGATGCGTGCATTCCAGGATACTGAACGTGTAAGTGTATATCCGATTTTATAATCATTTCTATCATATATCAATCAATTAATAAACATTTATTTACTATATTAGCAACGTTCATCCATTGCAACAACTGGGTCTCAACAGCCCTCCGCCTATGCAGATGGCGTGCGTATGGAGGAAATTGTCGAGGGCACTGTTGGTGCCTTACATATTTTGGCACGTGAATCACACAATCGTGCACTTATACGTCAGCAATCAGTTATACCAATATTTGTACGCTTGCTCTTCAATGAAATTGAAAATATTCAGGTTAGTAAATTTGCTTGCACATTTGTTTTACAGAAATTATCTTTCACCGAGATGCCTTATGGCACATTGTGATGCCTAAATTTAGTAAGCAGTGCTCCTTTAAGACTCCTGTAGCCATCCGAATCCTATTCTTGTTAAAGTGTTGGTAGCAAGACCAGAGTATACGAGCGTCATAACAGCTTGCTTCATTTACTCAATATGAGTGTATGTATGCCTGGTAGCACTATTGTTTTCTCTTCTAGACCTTGTAGAGGTCTGAAAATATCAGTAAACGCAAGAGAAACTGGTATCCCCGACAACAGAGCCTTGATAGCATGAGCTTAAGAAATATGCTCTTAACGATGATACATTTCGAATAACGTTCAGCGCTTCTTGGGGGATTAGACCATAGTGATCCAGTTATGCCAAAGCAGGATATCTACTTCATGAAGCTTGCATAGATGTGATTTGGTATAAACCGCTTACCAACACCAAACTATAAAGATCTTTCTAGATTTACTTTCATTCAATTACAAATCTATTGTATTTCCATCTTTAATTTATGTATGGTTCTGATGATTTTACAGAGAGTTGCTGCTGGTGTTCTTTGTGAATTGGCCGCTGACAAAGAAGGTGCCGAAATTATTGAACAAGAAGGTGCCACCGGTCCATTGACCGATTTATTGCATTCACGTAACGAGGGCGTTGCCACATATGCAGCCGCTGTACTTTTCCGTATGAGTGAAGATAAACCTCAAGACTATAAAAAGCGACTTTCAATTGAATTAACCAATTCACTTTTGCGTGAGGATAATAATATATGGGCAAATGCTGATCTAGGCATGGGTCCAGATCTTCAGGTACGTACATTATTTTGTAAATATTAATAAGAATGACAAATTTATTTTAAAAAACAACAAAATTATGTGTACATAAAAATAGAGATATTTTAATACCATACATATAGTATGTTTGTTCGTACTACTTACTACTAATACTACTACTACTACTTACTACTCTATTCAATCCTTTCCTCTATACTCTTAAACTACTATATTGTTGTACGTACTATTAATAATAAATACCATATACCCTGAACAGAATCCTGTGTGTGAATTCATTCATAAATAAGATTTGTGTGTGAATAACACACAATAATCGATCTGATCATGTCTGTCGTTCTAGGAAATTGTATAAAATGTAGACTCAATTGATACAATTTTCATTTTGAATATATGTATGAAGGGTAAATATACCATGCATAGAGTCAGTTAAAAATTTTCATTATCTTTGATATATGTAATTTAGATTTAATATAATAGTTTGTGTACATTAAAGGAATCTCTCTTTTAAAGTTAGCCTCTCTGGAGTTAGGAAGCTGAGATTTAGTACATACATACATAAATAGATTCGGTTGATACCACTAGGCCGTACCAAATTAGTTTTATTCAAATTGTTATTACTGGAATTCCCAATTTAAGCTATTTTTCGATATGTTGATTCATATACATACATACTACTAGACAGCTGCATTAGTGGACTAAAAACAGCGTTTGAGTTACTCATGTCAAAAATGAGTGAATGAGTTTTGCAATCGGTTATAAGAGTAACTAATACAGTATACTATACCAAAACGAAATGAATGGAATGGATAGAGTGCGGCGCACAATAGTAACCAACACCAAAGAAAACACTAATTTCTGCTACCTGCAACAAATACTGAATTATCAGTCTTAACTGAGTTATCCAGTTAACTCAAATTCTTTTGAATGTTTCATTCACTTATAATCAATTCTTTTGAATGCTGCTCGCACAACTGATAAAATTACCACTCTAATCAAAACAACTGGTTATTCTTTGTATTGGTTGCATGGATTTTTGAGTGTCATTCAGTACTACTCTGAGTGCGGGTTAGTAGTTTGAGTGAACTCAAGCAGCTCTCTAATACATGACATATAGGAAAGGATAGACTCACCCAGAAGCCTTGCGATAGAGCTGTCAAACCATCGATATTTCGTCGATAACATGTATTGTGATTTTTATAATATCAGTCCGAATCTTTAGTGTTGCCAATCGTTTCAGTTATTTGTACAACACAGAACACTGTTTATTTACATATGTGAATATGTATAATTTTGAAAATAATTTCATTCAAATGTTGGCCGTGACTACGCCATATGTGGAGGTCCAATTTTAGATCACTCTTTGCAGCATTGCAACCGGTATCTGCCCAATTACGGTATTGCAAGATGCTCTTCAGATTGTTTCTCAGCCCAAATGCGGCAATTCTGTTTATTGACGTAGCCATTGAGCCAGAAATGTGCCTCATCACTGAACAAAATTCGACGCGAAAACAGCGGATCTTCGTTGACCTATTCCAGAGCCCATTGACTAAAATTTAAGCGTAAATTCAAGTCTGGCGGCTTCAAATCTTGGACGAGTTGGATTTTGTAAGCCTTCAAACCAAAATCCTGACGTAAAATTCGCCAAGTTATTGCATACGATAAGCCCAAATGTTGAGATCGGTGTCGAATGGATTGCTCATGGGATTCAGCCACACTCTCGGCTACAGCCGCTATATTCTCCTCACTACGGGCTGGATGTGATTTGTTCGGTCGCGTATCATCCAAAAGCATAACTGCGACTCAAATTTACGGATGGTTTTGGCAATTGTGGTCTCGGAATGCCGATGATGCGTCCCATATGTTGCTTGAAGTGCACGAAAAACATTTTTGATATAACGTTGATTTTCGTAAGCTGAATAATTTGGAGACGTTGTTGCGGTGTGAGTCTTTCCATGATGGTTTGTCAAACATTACTGAATAAAAATAGCATGACACTGTAAAGAAACCCAATTGACAAAAAAACCTCTTAATGAATCACCCGTTATAATGACTCAATGATGAAGACCGTCTTATTTGCAATTGGCTTTGAAAAATTGGAAATTAATTTGCTAACCCGGTAGCTTGGTTTTTTAAAAGAAATTATTTGTCGCCTTTTTTTTCATACTGCTGGTATTTTTCTATTACTTTTTCTGTTACTATTGTGGCAACGTGCATCTTTTTTATCCCATAAGCAAGGATAACTTTTATAGACTCTAAAATAAAATCATGATCCAAAGCATACATGCAGTGGTTTAATTGTCTACATTTGTCGATGTGTCATCGTAATGGACTGACAAATAAGCTTAGCCCATCAGTCCATATTTCTGTTATTGTTTCGGTTATCGGTTACCGTCTAAAAGGGCCTTTAAACTGTAGATAATAACGATAGTGCCGTCCTTATGGTGGTACCGTGGTGATGCCTGATTTTTAGATTGCTCTTAGCTTCAGTGTTCGCTTTCCACCTTTCCGGCATAAGCATAGGCTACCACCGACATTGTTATTAGAGTTTTTCGCTTTTCCAAACGGTGGTTCGCCTAGTTCGTATGGAACCCATTTTCCAACATTTTGTGGTAAGGGTACCAAGGTATATTCCAAAATTATCGGGACTACTCGATCGATAATAGTGACGTCTCTGTCTAAATTATTTAATTTTTCATTTTCTTCCTAAAAGTTTCCCTTAAAATTTGTAATTTATTCTAAAGATAATCAAAATTGTATTTTGCATACATAAAATTCTTTCCTAGTTGAAGATTATAATTAAAAATTAAATTAAATCAATTAGTTATTTTGGCTTTAGGAAATTTATTTATTTTCTAATATTATTTTATAAGTAAAATCCCAATTTTTTTTTAGTATACATTTTTAGATCATAGTTTTTATAAATTTTTATTTTACAACATTTTCCTGATTCCTCACCAAAACACTAACACCCCCACCCACCCCTCTCTACCTTACTCTCTCCCTCTCTCACTCACATATAATGACCAATAACATCAGCAACAACAACAACCATAATAAATATATGTATAAAAATGTAAAATAAAAAAAATATAAAATTTAGTAAATTTTAGAGCAGCAATAAATTTATTATAATTAAAAATATTGGGCAGTAGTGTGTTACTTAATAAATTAATTAATTTAAAATAAATTTATTCTTATTTTATATATGTATGTATGTGTATATACAAATTATTAATTTTTTAAATTCCAATTTTATTTAATTAATTTATTTTTATTTTCTTTTCTTTGTTTCATTTTTTATGTTTTTTTTTTTATTACTTTAATACAATTGCGTTTTGTTTTAAATTCACCAAAAAAAAAAAAAAACCAACACTGAAACCACCACGAAAAAATACCAAAAAAAAAAAAAACACATCACACCACAAATCCACATGAACAACAACACACACAATCAATCAATCAATCACATCCAAAAAAATAAAATAAAAAATCACCATACAACAACGACAACAATACCAATTATTTCATCATTTGAAATGAATCAAATGATGAAAACAAAATGGAACAAAAACCATAACAATCAATCAATCAACAAAAATGTGTAATTTGATCATCCTTCTCGATGTTTTGATATCTAAATTGATCCTGATCTGAACTGAACTGAACACTACAAACAAATCAAATCAAATCAAAATTACCACACAAAATTATGCGTGTCTCTCGTTATCTTTGGTCTAAAATAATTGACTGTTAATGAATGACTTTCTTCTGATTTGATTAATCAATCAATCAATCATCACTGACACCACAAAAAAAACATCAACAAACAAAACGAATTGAAAATAAACAAAAAATATAATAAAAAAAAAACAACAACAATAAAAAAAATACGATAACAACACAGGATATGCTTGGGCCAGAAGAAGCCTATGAAGGCCTTTATGGACAAGGTCCACCAAGCGTACACAGCTCACATGGCGGACGCGCATTCCATCAGCAAGGTATGTATCCAATCTACACAACATTTTCATATATACATCACTCTCTCTCTCTCTCTCTCTTCCTCTCTCTCACTCACTCACACTTCTTTTCTCTTTCATACTCTTTCTGTCTGACTCTCTCTCTCTCTCTGGTTTACTTTACACAGAATATATTCACATTTAAAACCAATCACCCACCCAACAAACACCTACCAAATACCATAAATTCTAACCAAAACCCTCACCCCCCACCACTGCCCAATTAAAAATCATTTTAAGCAAAGTTCACTCAAGAAAATTATTCATTATTATTATGATTATTATTTTAAATTATTAAGCAAGAGTTTAGTTCGTTCGTTCGTTCGTTATTCTTCATCACTTGATAATGTACTTAGTATATGTGTCCCCCTGTCCCTTTGTAATTGGCTTGAATGACCATTAAAAATTTATGAAATTTTCAAAAAACCTAAAACAAGTCAATAAAAAGAAAAAGCATCCATCTATTCATCATCTCATCTTGCCACTCCATCATTATTATTATCATCATCATTATTCTTGTTATCAAGAACACAAATAAAAAATATTTCGGACCAATACATAGCCCACCCCACATGTATCCTCTAAATGGCTTTAGATTTTAGCTTTGGTACGAGGACCAAATTACTTACATACACTTACTTCTTCATCTCACTTCAGTTTGAAGAGAACTGATTTCACTCTGAAGGCTTTTAAAATCACACGACATCTACAGAGACAACAATATGAAGAGGAGTGGTTGGTCTACAAATATTGCATTTATTATATTTGAAAATTGGTTTTTGGGTATAGAACCGTAACCAGTTATTATATGCAGTTTACAAAGACATTTCATATAAAAATGTGTATCAGCATTTGCGCACTTGTAAATATGCCACACCAGTAATGAATGAATGAATATTTGCCACACCAAATGAAACTAAGAAAGAACATATTAGAATAAAATAGAAAACCGACTTCAAATCGCATTATTAAGGATAACGTGCATTATTAAGGATAACTCAAAAAACTTGACTTACCCCGATCTTGATCAAATTTATATGGGACCACATGACAAGCTTCAGCTTTCCAATAAAAAAAAACAGAATCATCAAAATCGGTTCACCTAGACGATAGTTCTGAGGTAACAAACACAGATAACTACTGGTCTGATCTTGATCAATACAGTCGAATTGATAACCTGCTCTTTTTTTTGAAGTCGATTAAAAATGAAGTGGTCCAGACCAGTAACTAACTGGAGTAACTAACAACTTACTGTAAATTTCATATTTTGCAACAAGTTGTGGAAGTTGCAACAACAACCAGTGTTCACAATTGATGTTAATGGCAAATGTTTGCAATTATAAAATGTTACAAGACCCACCTATTATATGTGTGAATTCTCTGGACTACTAATTTGATTTCGAACAAATTAACCAAGAATTCAGGTGGTGGATTGAGTTGGAAGTTTGGCTTAGGCTATAATGTCGTCTTCTTTTCTGTTGGTAGTGATCATTAATCCGTTGCCTGGGAGAAATAATGAAGATACGGTACAGATGTTTAGATTAGATATTCTATGACGTAGACATTGACATGCACTCCCTGTAAAATAATAATAATAATAAAAAAAAAACAATTATAACAAGTTATGTGTGTGTAATAAATATTTTGTTCGTTGCAGTTTTGTATTGCTTCTACGTTCCATCCTTATCACTTAGACTTCTTAGTACAGACAGCCAGTCATACAGACACTGCAAATTTCTTTTTCCCCTCAACATTTTATAATACAAACATCACAATCAATCGTAACTACTACCATTACCACCAGCATATACAGATTTTCCATTCTTAATTCCCAGTTATCGCTATGTCCCTACTCACTACTCACTTCCCTTCACTGATCCACTGAAATGTTCTAACTAAGTATTACAACCAACAAAAGGTTGTGTATTTGATATACTTACATGCATAGTACTGTCGTCCTGCCACAAACACAAATTAAAATAACATACATGATTTGTGGTTTATGTTATATTGTATTTAGATTAATTTAAAACCCACAAAATCAAACAACCACCAAAGAACCTTCATTTTTCTAGCAAATAAATGTCATCAAATATATTAGTATTATTATTATAATTTGCTTTGCCTTTTGTACATGTTCAGCATTCCCTTTATCTACCACCACCCCCACTCATCAGCCTTATGGTCAATATTCACCATATAAGTATGTATAATTCACTACATCCATCACAACACCATTTACAAATGGAACTGTAATTCACTTGAGTAACAAAACTTCCCCGCTTGCTACTACACCACTACTTACACTTAAGCTTAATGCTACTTGTAAGCTTCACTTGAACACCCGATCACCCTTTATTTTAATTTAAAAATGTGTAGTTCACTATTACAAGAATCGGTCTCACATACATAACATAATCTATCTATATATATATAAAAACGTAAGCCCTTTTCTGTCTGTGCACGCTAATCTCAGAAACGACTTAACCTATTTGAATGCGGTGTATTGTAGCAAGCTTCATGTAAAATTTAGCGTTTAGTTTTCCGAAATCGACCTACTAAATCAATAGATATTCATATTTTTAATTCTGTTGCCGAGTTTTTGGCTGATTTTTCGAAAGTTTTCCTCTTTTGCTGCGTGCCAACATTAAACATCTGATAATTAGGAAAAAAGTTAACAAAATACGCTCTATTAAAACATATGTATTTCGAATACCACGCGTACGAAGTCGTGGGCACAACTAATATGTTATATATTATGATGATGGTAGACTGACATATTGCATTAGGGTAGACTACTATGGGTGCGAGAAAATACCTTCGACCTTACCGGCATGGGAGATCATATCGATAGCCTAGTACTCTGCCATTAGAGTCCAGAGTTACATGAGCCCAGCCCCCATACAATGACAATATAATAACTTATAATATTTTATTGAAATTGTTCTACATGCCATTGTTAAAAATCAATTTTAATATCAAGAAGTGGCCGCTCTCCCTTTGCTTGTTCAAACTGACTGTCAGATAGGTTTAGGATACATTTTACAACTAAAAATAAAACTATAACTGTGTAATTACATAAAATCATTAGAGCTCTAGCTACTAGGCATTCGACTCTTAAGCGATTATTAAAAAATTAGATTGAATCTAAGAAATCACAAGTTTTTAGGCAGAAGAATATTTTGTCTAAATTAACTTTTGAAACAATTATGTGGTAGGGATGATAAGGGTCTAAGTCTACAAGTCTGCATAGGTGACATGTGAAGGGAGTGTAGCCCCCCAAATTGAGTACATAAGTGTAGGTGATGGCGCTGTGACCGATTCGAAGACGATTGTATATGATATACCATCCGAGTAGTGGAGTTGTGAGGATGTGTGTGATTGTCCGTTAAATATCTTTCTTATTAAAAAAGTATGATGGTAAAAAGGTCACTATACCATTAATTTCGTTGATACGGCAGCGTCTTATCTAATTTGTGCAGCAGGTACATAGACTACATAGACCGACCTCCCATATCTTCCGTTAAAACTTACAGTAGTATAATCTAAAACATAGATAATATTATATCATATGGTATCTCGTACATATTAATATAACAAAATCTTTAGAAATTGATACATATATGTATATGGTAAAACATCAAAATCCACTTAAAAACTCAACAATTTGAACAAATTGAATTAAACACAATTCCCTGTTGAGTCCAAGAGCTTTTTCTTGAATTATTAAAAGCGTAGAATTGAAGAAATTCTATGCTTGCGAAAAAAAAACTCCATTCAACTTGATGAAGATTCGAACCTGCACTGTGCGAACGCGAGATGTGCACTCTACCATATGCACCACCATTGAACTATGAACTGCGAATCCATAATTCTGGAACATGTAAGCATCTTTGCCATACGCATTTTATATGAAATTCATCATGTCATGTTTCTTCCTAGGCTATTCTATATTATTATTATTCCTTCATAGGATGTACAATTTACTCCTTTTGTGAAGTTATTGAGATTGTCTGGGGATTGGACAGCATGATATGCATATTCCGATTTATTCAAAGTATTAAAGAATTTGCTTTCGTATATGATTTCTTAAAATCATTAATTTTTTTTTCTTTAAACATAAAATAAATATGTAGAAAAACAATCAATATGACTTCTCTACTACGCGACTAAGTTATAGAGGAGTTCGACTGTAAATTGGAAACAAAATAAAATCCAGAAAGAAAGTTATCCATTGGCTATGCCAAAGATGTAATACTCTTCACGCTTCTCCGGGTTGCATCCAACGGAACGGCGTCACATGCCAAATATCAGATATGCTTCCTTCCTCTCTGTAACAGTTTAAGTATCAATGAAGAACACAGTTTGAGTATCAAATATGAGCACAGTTGAGTGGCACTGCACTTTTATTGTACTTTTACTCTTTATAAGTTTGTCATTTAATGTGGGTTTGTATGGGAGGTACCCCTGGTGGTCTGTGATGTGTCATGACAAACTTATAATACTATTTACTCCCGTGAAGAGTATAAAAATATACTTTAGAAATACAAATTCATAACCACCGCTAACACTCATTAAACACCCTCTCGTCGTTCCCCCATAAACCAACAGAGGGGTCTATTGAAAATCACTATGCAGTGCATCACATATCATTTGAATAGTTGCTATAGTACCTTCACGATCACCCCTTATGTAAGAATTTGAATAATTTAGGCAGCATTATTAGTAATAGTAATAATATAAAATGAATAGACTGGACAAATTGCTTACGAAGAGAGAGTTCTCTCTCTCTCTCTCTCTCACTCTTTATTGGGTATCCCAAGAATTGAAATTTAAAGGAGAGGAACGATTTTGTGAGCAATTTGTGAAGTCTTTGAATAGAATTCATTTAACTTACTCCAACTCTCTTTCCTGTTCTCTCTCTTTTCCCATTTCTCCTATTCTTTCTTTGTTTTTCTCTCTCTCTATTTCTCTCTCACTCTGTTTCTCGGTCTCTTAAACCTTTTACAATGCAAAATAAATATATATGTATATACAATATATATAAAAAAAAACTAACCAAATGTTCTCTCTCTTATTGTCTCTCTCTCTCTCTCTCCCTTTGCTTACTCTCACTTTGTGTAATTGTAAATCGAATTCTTGCAATTTTTGCGACAAAATGGAAAAATAAAAAGCTAAGACAGCTTAACATATATCAACACTAAAACTCAAATCTCAATCAGCAATAAAAATTAATTAAAAAATATTAAAAAAAAAAAAAAAAACAACACTTAAAATAATTAACATCTTATAATAAAAAATAAATTCCTTTATGGTATTTTTATTTTACATTATTTTTTTTTTTAAATTACTAATAAAATAACATATATACTATATATAATAACATAGATCGGAGAGCTGCACCGAGTATCAGATTAACTGAAAATTAAGTACGAGTACATCAAAACAGCACTCGTCGTGAGGTATTTGCATTACACGTATTATGATCATTTCGATGTGATCCATACTTGATTCAAACCAGACAAACCATTCAAATGAAAATAGTGTGATGCATCTCGTACTCATTTGTTGTCGGTACTTTTGATTTATACTCTTTGCAATTCTCTGTCTATTTGATGATAAACTAATCCGATTAATCGATCTAAACAAAATAAAATGGTGTGTGTGCCCATTTACGCGATGCTTTTTTTGACTGAAGAGAAGTTAGATTTTTATAAAAACTCATAATTAGCAAAAATGTTCTAATTCAATTCAAAAACTACTCGAATATGGATCTTATGGAATATGTATGACTCCGAACTATGGATTTTGCATGTTTTTTTTATTTTGACCCAATAGATTTCGATGTATGTAAGTTGGAACGTAGAAATTTAGTTTATATTTGACCCCAAAATGTATAATACTTTTTCTGTACCTATTGGCAAATGTATGTACATAAGTTCTTGGTACTGGAATTCGTTTAAAAATGGTCATGGACATAAGTTCGTACTATCCATGCAAATAGTTTCATAGTTACATAGTTTCACTTCCATATATATTATAGTATATTTAGCTATAGGTTTGGGATTCCAAACTGCTGGCATCGTTATATTTTCAAGTCTAAATGTGTTCCACACATTCTTCATGGGTCTCGTGTTATAAGAAAGGGGAGTGGGATAAGATGTCTTCGCTTGCATAGTAAGATATTATTGAATACCTGCTGATTACACCTGTTGTTTGATTTATTGAGATGAAAAGACGAAAACGTTTTTTTTTTTGGTATCCCTTTAAACAATTGCAAACGAATAAGAATATGTAGCCTTACAAAAATCAACATTAGGTTAGGAGGCATTACCAAACTTCGGTCGGAATTGTCCAGCAATACAGTTGCAGGAAGCGATCAGAGTTTGAAATATGTACTAGAAAATATCAGATTTACTATGAGTAGTTTAATGAAAGACAATTCCCGATCTGTCTTATCTCACTCACTCACTTACTGAATGAATAAAAATGCATCAACATCTAACAAACCCAGAGCCGAATCGTGCCACCTCGTCTACCCAATCACTGACTCATCCACTCACTCACTCTCCTATTTGATTATAGTTTTATTTTGTTTGTTTTATGTTTTTTTTTTTCTTTTTATAAGTTTTTAATTTTTATATACAAAGAGGAAACTTTAGAACTTTAATAGAAATAATAATAAATATTATATAATTTATGCCCAAATTAATATAAACAAATAATAATGACGAAAACGATTGCATGAGATATTATATACTACATATACTATAAATACTTATAGATAAAATGCATGATTAATTAATTTACAATAATAAAATTCTCTGTCAATTTAAAAAAATATATGAAAATACTTCAAAATGATGATATTTTTATTTATTTTATTCTACTATTTTAATTTTGATTTATTTAATTTATTTAATAATTGTTGATTATATCATACAATACTATGTAGTACAAGGTGAGGGAAATTTATATAAGTACATATTTACATATATATATACATATATATATAATCTGATGATATCTAATAAAAATATCTGATTTAAGATGAAATGATGATGCCGCATGTGTTGTTGTTGAATCCTCCTTCTTCCTCCTTCACTTTATTCTCTTCTCATTTCTTATTTTGTGCATGCAAAACTTTTATTTACATATATACAATATATACTTACATATACAAAAAAAAGGAAAGAATTATTTATTATTTAAAATATGAAATACATATAAATAAAATTAATAAATTAATTTTTTTGATTACAATTTGTAATTTTGGTTTTTTTTTTTCTATATTTTTCTATATTTTTTATATTGAATGTTAATAAAAATTTGTTTGTTTTTTTGATTTATTTATTCCATTTAACAGGATATGATACTTTACCAATAGACTCAATGCAGGGTCTTGAAATTAGCAGCCCAGTAGGTGGTGGTAATGGCGCTGGTGGCAATGTCAGCGGTGGTGGCAGCAACGGTGGTAACAACAATGGTGCCACCGGTCCAAATGGACCACCACCAAGCGGCGGTGCACCGACATCACCATATTCAATGGATATGGATGTTGGTGAAATTGATGCTGGTGCATTGAATTTTGATTTGGATGCAATGCCAACACCACCAAATGATAACAACAACTTGGCTGCTTGGTATGATACCGACTGTTAAACAATACACAATACAAATATAACATAATAATATAACAAAAACAACAACAACAACAAAATTAATCATTCAATCAATCTATCTATCTATCAATCAATTGCTCAATCATTTAATTCATCGTTTGAATAAATCATTGAATAAATGGTTGCTAGATGGATGATGTGATTGGATTGAATTGACTTGAATTGAATCAGCGAATGAGAATGAATAAACAATTTAATCTTAAAATATCACACACACAAACACACACACACACACACACACACACACACACACAAACATACAAAATCGCACACTATATAATGTACTGGTTAAATCATATCTGGATGATCCATCCCAATATAATAATATAGTGGATGACGTGGCGTTGTCATCGTCCCACATTATGATGAGTAGAAAATGAGCAATTGATGAACAGCAGCAAGCAAAAGCGATCATATTTAAAGAATGAACGATCGATCGATAAGTATAAAGACGACATCAAACAATTTTAGTATAGATAAACGAGTTTAAATTATATGATGATGATTGATATAAAGCATTTTATATACTTACATATATATAAATATTATAACGAATAACGCATTACACCAGACGAAAAAAGCAAAAACATACAAAATAACTTCGGTTATTTTCATCGAAGATTTGATTTTATAACTTGTATGTCCTCTTGAAGACGAAGATGAAGAAGAAGAATATGATGAAAACCTATTAAAAACTCTTAAGTACAGAATAATAAAACCTATGATGATTCAGTGCCGGTCTTAAGATGATGAATGCAACTATTATCAAAACTTATCACTAATTAGTATTATTTAAAATCTATCTATATACAGGGTTGTTGCCCATATTCGACGGACCCATGTTTTTTTTTTAAATCAAAAAAAAAACAATCTTTTTGATGTTGACGATAATAAATATTTTATTTGGTTTAAGTAGATTTGTTGACATCACTTTTTGAATATGATATCTCTCAAATGGCCGCCTTGAGCCTGTACGGCGTATTGTGCCCGTTTTGCAGCATTTTCCATAGTTTTAGCTAACATTTCGGCTGGAATAGCGACTATTTCCTCACGGTTGTTGTTCTTGAGCTATTCTATGGTATTTGGCTTATTAATATAAACCTTTGATTTTATATATCTCCACAAGAAGAAGTCAGGTGGCGTTAAATCGGGCGAACGCGGTGGCCTGTCAAAATCGCCATTTTTCGACATCAAACGACGAGGAAACAATTTCTTCAAAAAATCGATTGTGGTGCGAGCTGTGTGTGGTGGAGCGCCGTCTTGTTGAAACCAGAACTGCCTCATACGCTTTCGACGAATAATTGGCATCACAAAAGTGGTTATCATATCGCGATAACGCTCCTGATTGACGGTAACAGCTTGACCATCTTCATTTTCGAAGAAAAACGGCCCAATAATCGTTTTCGCACTAACGCCGCACCAAACAGTGACTTTTAGTGAGGATTTTTAGTGGCGTAAATACGGCAATTTTGCTTGTTTACCGTCCCATTCAATAAGAAATGAGCCTCATCGGACATGATGATTTTGTTCCAAAATTGCTCATCATCATCCGTTCTAACAAGCACTAAGATGGGAGAGTAGCATGGCGCTCCGAGAATGCTAGTACATATATGAATTCATGAAATATAAAATTAAATACAAAATAAAAAAAAAAGAAGGATTCAACATCTTAGTCCTTATTCCCCTCTCTCTTTTTTTTCATTCAAATGATTCTTCTTCCATAGTTCATGGTCTTAACACTCACATAAACTTCCGGGAGCACTTGACTTGACTCACTGCCAAAGACCATGTACATATACCACATCTCTCACGAAATGTTTTCAATTCGCCCTAATGACTTTCGCAACAATAACTGTCTTCCATATTCTCCGCCTTTCAAAGTTTTCGAAAAGTCTTAGCACAAATCAAGGATCAGCAAATTGTAGACAACACAACATTAGATCCGCGCTACAAATTGCATTCATTCGTTTTACAATCTACAGGCATTCTGAAGAAAGAGAAAAATCACTTCTCTCATTAATTAAAAGTACTGACAGGGGGAGGGATAATGTGTGGAAATTGTTGCTTAGATCCGCGTTACAAATTCTGTACATTCGTTTTACAATCTATAGGCATTCTGAAGAAAGAGAAAAAAATAAATATTAAAAGTACAGACAGGGAGGGATAATATGTGAAAACTGTTCCTGTAAAATCACAATAATCGGTATGGTATCGATAAAATGTTTAATCGTTACATTCCTAATTATTATACGAGGTCTGTTCACAAAAATAAGTTGTCAACATATAATTTCGAACAAAACTAAAGGACGTTTGTATTAGACATCTGTACGAACGCATTCAGTTGCTTAGCATAACTGAGTACCGTTGAATGTCGTACTCAATTTTTTGGAACCACACACAAAAAGAATGAATTCTAATTCATATGAGAAAGCGTTGCCATAGCAAACGATCGCATTCAAAACGATTGGAACAAGAAGAATGTGTAACAGAAGCTAAAGAAACAAAAGGAACAAGAGAAACATTCATTGTATTCAGACTCACAACAACAACAATTGCACACAAATTCTTCGAAATTGTTGATTGTGTGTCGGGGAGAGCATTTTAATTTGTGAGAGGAATTTGTGTGCAATTGTTGTTGTGAAATGTAGTCGGGGATGTAAATATGTTTGCATACCAACAAACAACGCAGTACAAAATAACATTCAATTTAATTCGGCACCGCTTCGTTTGAATGAGAACATGGAACACTCTCTCAGCTGCATTCAGACATTGGAATTCATTTCAGTGAATGTGAATGTCAAATTCATTCATTTGAGCATGAGTACCAAAAATGCCATTTTGAATGAATTCATACAGATGCCTAGTACGTATCTTACCATGCTCTAGAATTTCCCATAGATTGTTTATTTGATTGAGAATGGGGTGATAGAGGCGCGCGGTCACTTTAAAACTTCCAATTTATTTGAAATAAACCAATCTTTCACACATCTTACAGTTTGTAGTTTCGGGTCGTTATCGTGCTGGTAGTTCCATTTTAACGGAATTTACTCTTCCGCATGAGGAGGAGAACAACCATGCTGATGAATGTCTTTGTACATAAAACGGCCCATTATACCAAATTGGATCGATTACGTTACTAGATAAAAATCCCTAGTCACTAATAGTCCGGAGCATAGAGCTGAAAATTAGTATTGATTGGTGTGGCAATTCTTTTGGCTCTGCTTAGACTTTATGACATCATAATGACATACATATATGTTCCTGATTCGCAGTCAGAGGCAGTTTTATATCGGTGCATTATATGCAATAGGAAATTTAAAAACCAATTCTCATTGGATAATCATACTAAAAAGCATACAAATTCACATGACCATATGTTGTGTACCATTTGCTGAAAACGTTGTCTTTCGCGTAGGACACTACTTCAACATCAACACCTACACGATGAACAAAAACATTGTGTATGCCAAATTTTCGTTAAATGTTTTGTTCAAATCCGCTGGTCCCTTTCACTTTTGTATCAATTCATCAAAAGATTGCAGTCTAACGATCTCCTTCCACAAAGAGAGCATAAACAAAATCAAGGATCTAATCTATCTAATCTTTAAATTTATTTAAACTGTGGTTATCTGATTTTTAGCTCTTCCGATCATTTACATCAATTTCAATCACAGATTCTTCATAGAAGAACAAGTTGCAACAGAGTGTTCAACAAATAATCACATATATCATGTTAAACCTAGAGCAAGATGTCGTGTTAAAAGAGACCGCCATATCTCTCTCTTTCTCTCTATCTCTCTACTTTGTATGTTATAGTTAAATCAAAGAATTTCTCACATTGATCTCTGATCATATGAGATAAAATCTTTTTATTTTATTTTGATTTCTAGGTTGGTAGGATTTAGATTAATAGAATCGTCTTCTTTAAATGTACAAGTGTAAATCAGTATCGGGTATTGGCCAAATTTAAAACGGTTCATCATAATTGCTTGATTGATTGGTTATACTATTTCTTCATCTTCTCTTCATTATGATAAAAGTTATGAAATGCAAAAAATACCTTAAAATATACAAGTAAATTTAACAAAAAAAGTTTTATATAGAAAATTAAGTATAAACTATATTAATAAAATAAAATATATATATATATATATAGGCACTATTCACACATCAACCACCACACACACACACACACAATATTTATATGTTATACTTGTGCACAACCATAAAAAAATCTTATTAATAATAATAATAATAATGAAGAAGAAGAAATGGTGTTGTTAGCACATTCACACTTTTGATGTAGAAACATGTTCACCTTTTATCCTTACCAAGGATGATAATACAATGTTATTCTAACTGGAAATGGTGAAACTGAATACAAACAAACAACAACAATAAAAATATGCATGTGTGTGTAATTGCTAAATTAAAATATTCACAATCATTATTAAATAAAACGAAATAAAAGCAATTGAAAGAAAAAAAAACTAAACTACAATATAATTGCAATAATGCAAGAATATTCTCCAAGTATTTTTTAAAATATTTTTTTTTTCTTCCTTTTTTCACAAATTGATTTTTGATTTTTTTTTTTTTATTCTAAAGAAATAATTTTAAGTGATTTTTTTTATATAAAAATACTATATGCACACAATAGCAACAACAACAATATACAACACAAAATTGTTTATAATCTTTAAGAATTTTACACAAAAATTAAAAAGAAGAAATCATAACAACAACAACAAAAAAATTGCAATATTTAAAAAACAAAAATAAATAAATGAAAAAAAAAACCATCAATTCATTTGAAAAACAAATATTTCTGCATTTTTTTTTTTTTTAGATTTAAAAACAAAAATAATAATATTTTTTTTAAGCGAATTAAATAAAGTTTTTAACTAAAAATAAATAAATAATAAAAAAAAAAATGTTTATAAATATTATTACAGGGTAAATAAAGAAAATTAAGCAAAAAACGAAACGAAACAAAACAAAAAGAAAAATTATTAAATAAAAAAAAAAAAAAAATAAAGAAGAATGAAAGAATTTTCTTAGAATTTAAGCGCCAAATTAATGAAAAGGAAAAACTAAACAAAAAAAAAAATAAATTATAATGAAAAATTACATTAAAAAAAATTTAAAAAAAAGCAAAGCAAAAGAAAAAAGTTTATAAATTCAAAAACGAAATGAAAATGTTGGTAGCAAAGAGATTATGGAGATGGAAGAGATTCATTGATTGGGTTTTAAGTGGATTTAAGTGGGTGATCCCCTAAACCACACACACAGACACACACCCAAACGGAAGATATGATGAATAACAAACGATCCGTTTCGATCGATCAATTTACATAATGAAAACAAAGAAACGAAAAAGACAAAAAATTAAATACACAAAAATATCCGTGAATCGAACACACACACACACATACACCAACAACACATAATAAAATTGTAAACAATTTTAAATTTCTAGAATTCAAAAAAACACAAAAAAATATAAATAAATAAAATTCCATAAATTGAGGAAATCAAAAATTCAAATTATCATGGTTCAGTAAGCAAGCAATAGCAATGGGAAGGAGAATGCAGTGCATTAACTTAAAAAACAAAAAAAAAATGAGATAACAAAACAAAAATTATATAAAAATAATGCTGCAATAATGATGTAATAATTAATAATAAAATAAAATAAAAAATAAATTGATAAAAGTCTTCATTAGTATAATCAAAATAAACACATGATGATGATTCTTTTCTTTATTCATTTATGTATTATTGGGTAAGTTTCCGCTGCTATTTTTATACTCTTCACGAGAGTGAAAGAAAGAATACTCCTTGGTAGATTGCTGTTAGTATTGGGCGACAGGTGTACTATTCCAAACCATCAGTTTGAGTTAAGACGCGGGCATGTTCACCGCATTGTTAATGCCATCCTCCAGTCTTTCGAAAGAAAAATGTATTGCCTGGGTTTCTGGACGTACAGCAGGCCTTCGACAGAGTGTGGCATGACAGTCTACTCTGGAAGATTAAAGCAATTCTACCCACGCACTATTACTTTCTTCTCAAGTCATATTTATCAAATCGATCATTTATGGTGAGGTCAACTATCTGCAACAGCAGATCAGCAGGTGTTCCATAGGGTAGTGTACCATGGCTTGACTTGTACACCCTGTATACTAGCGATATGCCTATGACACAGTTTTTCTTGCATGTGATACCTCAAGCAATCTGGCTGCTACCGCTACTCAAAGAGTTCTCGACGAATTCGAAACTTGGTCTGGAAGATGGAAAATTAAAATTAATAGTACTGTTGCTATTCGTTGTACTATAAACGCTGTCCACCTGTTACTCTCAACAGCATTTAAATCAACCAAAAATCATTAGTAAAATATCGTTATTGAACCCGAGAAGGAAAATGTTTTGGTGATGTATGAAGAAATTCAATGTTATGGGTTTCATGTTTCATTCGAAATAAGTATTAGTATTGCATTGACTGACAGCCTATCAACGGTGAATGCTATCAAACTAATTGGAACTATACAAATTGCCTGCCTAGTTGTCGGCATTAAAAGCTCATCCATAAAAATATTTTGGGAACCTAATTATAAAGAGATCGTCGGAAATGAAATGGCCAACGCACCAGCTAAGCTAGTATTGGACTCTCCGTCAGTAACCACAATTCCTTCTAACGAGAAAGATATGCGCAGGAAAATTATACACTTCCTGCAATCTTTTTAATGTAAATTTATTAGTCCACACCTGAAGAAACCTTTCTACCATCTTCACACGTCTATAAATTGGGCATACCTTCATCACCTACACACATCTTCTAAAAGGGGCAATGCGCCCTTCCTACACCCTATGCGGTCAAGAAGATGTGTCGACAATGCATATTTTGGACAATTGCACTCAATTACCAAGTATATTCCAAACATTGATCATTCCTTTTTCAAGAAAGTTCGAAGGCCCTAGTGCCTAGTGCTGTAAGTTACTATTAGCTATAGTATTATTTGTAAATATATTATAATTAATTTTAATAAATAAATAAATAAAAAATGTTTTTTTTTTCAAAGTATTGCCTATTATCTATTCCTCGTTTTTGAGGCGATCCAAATATAAACCGAATTTTTAGCTTCTTCGTAAGAACTGAAGTGCTACTCGACCAGGCCATCAGTCAACGACCGGAACAAATGATAGTCAGAAGGAGCAATGTCTGGCAAATACGGCGGGTGGGGTAGGACTTCCCATTGAAGCGCCTTTAAAGTTTCTGTGACGACTTTTGTAACATGTGGCCGAGAGTTGTCGTGCTGAAAGATCACAAGGCTAAATAGACTGCAAGTTAGTAAGTTAAGCTCACACGGAAACGCACTTGTTCTCGCTAGAAATTCATTGTGTTTTCTTACAAAAATTATTATCCTTTAATCAAACTGGTTGTGTGCCTAAGGGCGCGTAGTTACAAACAGCTGCACCTGGTGTTGAGTAGAATAATAAGTAAATAAATATCCTATGAAAAGATATTTATATTATATCCGCGGAAATAAGAGAAATGTCAATCAGGTTAGCCAACTGAATTTAAGTGAGATTATAGATACAGATCAAACTATCTACATACAATACATGCTCTATGAATACCAAAAAGATTTGACTTTCTTTTAAGTTTCTTTAACTTTATTTTACTTATTTTCAAATTCAGTACCGATATAAACGGCTGCGACGCGACGCTTCTATACTGATTGTCTTTAAGTAGGTCATTATAGGACGTTGCTAATACTTGTAACATCGTTCATCTCTAGCATTTACAGAACATTGCTACGACCATTATTATACGTGGCAATTTAAAGAGAACAACTTTTGTCGATTCCTATTTGCTGTCGCTGCTAGGTATTACACCAAAATTGTGCGAGAGCAACTCTGCTTGTTTGCTGTTATTTCATATTTCTTTTCATTTCTGCAAAGACTATGATTTTTTTTTATTAAACATTTTTCGTTTGGTGTTCCATATCTTATTTTTATTCTCTTCAATATGTTTGTTAATGTTTTCCATTAATATGCTGCCATGCCTTTACTTCTTTTATCTCGACTCACGCTACAATGATTTCCACTCACGCTACATTTTCTTATGAAAAGTTCATCTCCATCAAAAATGGTCATGTTTTTTTTGAGTTTTTCTGCAGGTTCGATCAGCTTCGAGAGCGGAATTTTTCTCGTCGCATCGAACCCGCATTTTTTCGAACTCGAATTATCCAGTCTATTTAATTTCATAGTCTTTGACTAAATGGATCTTCAGAGGTGAAGTGTTTCAAAACAACCAAGGAGTTCAGTGTAAGGAAAGGCCATCAAATACCAATGACAATAGACGGCAATTTAATTCGTTTTCTGAGTTCGATGTAAAATTTGACAATGTGGCAAAGAAATGGGTACAATATAAAAAGGAAACCGAGTCAAAGGATCCAAATAGTTCTTCAGATGAAATAGTATATACTGATAAACGCAATTACAATATCTCACATAAGCCAAGAACAGAGAATTTTAAACGCAAATATGAAGACTTTAAGGAACAGCGGGATTACGAAAAAATGGAGGGGTTATCTCGAAGAATCAAAAAGGAAACAACGAAATATACTAAAAGAGAACCAAAGAAAAAAGAAGATTTTGAGTGTCCCGACATGTGGTTTGAATGAGAAATCAACATAGTCATTACCTTAAGCACAAAACCTTTTCGATTTTTTAAAAAACAAAATTTATTGTATGAAATTCAATAGTGAATCAATGAGTAAATCAGAAGGAATCTTTCAGATGTGTGTTATGAAGATAATATTGTATAAATATATACTATTAAGTAGTAGGTAAGGTAAGATAAGATGAGAACATAAATTTAATACAAGGAAATTTATCTGTTTATTTTCTTTTATAGTTAGTGTGTTATACTGACCATAGACCAGGCGGAAGGTTTGAACATATGTGCATATAGTGGCAAATGGCAACTCATTCCCCGATTAATCAAAGTTATTGTGTTGTTGTATAAGAGCTCACACTCTTCACTCTCTTAATGATTGATCAGATTGGGATGTTTCTGGGCATTCGAATTGCCACCTAGTAGTTGCAACAGCTATTCATGGTGGAGCAAGTTTCATGTTTCAAGGTTCCATAAACAATTCAAAATTTTACTAAAAACATATAAAACCGAAGACGCCGGCAAAAACAAAAAAAAAAAAGCGCAGAATGTGGAGAAAAAAAGTTTGGGGCAAGCGTCTTGATTGTGAAGGATTCTGCGCCAAACTGTATCGGAAATTAAAGGAAGAAGAACTGACATTGGTGTCACCGATTATTGCAAAGTAGTAGTGATGGTCCAATGCTGGCAGCTTTTTCTACAATTACAAAGGCACGTGCTGCATTGTTTTAATGGGAATTGCTGAAGCGACATACAAGCTGATATATGTATATTGATGTCAGTCGAAACGCCCGATTTTCTAATCAATTCAATTCAATCGCTGCAACTTTGCACAAGCAATGGATACGAATCAGTTGGGCATGCCACAACCAAAACCGCTGCCTTCTTAGGAAATGCCAGTTCGGTACGTCCTTGTATCTGATGATGCGTTCGCAACGCGGCCTCACAATGGTGCTAAGGGTTTATAATTTCAAGAAACATCATTGAAAAAGTTTTTGGCATCACGTCAGCACGTTTTCGCGTTGTACGAAAGCCTGTTCATATGAGCGCATAAAAAACGAAAAAGTGACTCTTGCGTGCTGTGTGCTTCACAATTTTTTGATGTCTACAAATGAAAGCAAATATACACCGAATGGCACATACGACCGGCACAGCGAAAATGTAGACATAATCCCAGGTGCATGGCCGCAGCACCAAATTGAGCCGCATGTTTCCGCTGCGAATCCAGATACCCCACCTAGCGCCAATGATGTCCAAAAAGAATATTCGTTGTATTTTGTGGAGGAAGGCGAATTATATTATACATGTTGTGTTATATTCCTATATAACAACCTCAGAAACCTTCCCGAAAAACCAACGAACAAAGCCATGTCACCCAGTGGAAATTTTGCCAAATCGTCGAGAAAAGGTTACCCCAGCAGACGGGGATGTCTTCTAAGAAGAGCAAGCCAGTCACATAGGAGATGTTGAATACTTTCTGATTCTTCCTCATCTTTACAGATGCAGAAGAGAAGTCTTGATGAGAAGTTCGATCGCGACCGTCAAGAAGTGAACATGTGGTTTACAATAAAAATTTAAATTGCAATAGCAACTAATAGAAACAGAGAACAATAAAAAACAAAAAAAAAAAACAACAACATGGATAGTCCAAATAGTGATAAAGCTTGTGAAACCCAATTACTATATGTAGAAGACGATGATAAATGTGAAGAACAATACCTAGAAATGTTCGCTGAACTAATAGTAATACTAGAAATTCGCAACCAGCAAAGAACGAAACGGATAAAGAATGTCAGGCCCGGCAGTTCGCGTTCAGCCCGTGTGGGTACTTAATCAACAAACAAAAAAAAAACAAACATCTGGTCTTGCGACTAATAAAAATGCACCACAAACTATAAACATATAAAACGGCTAAGTAATTTAAACGTTTTTGCAAAATAGATTCCCTCAAATACGTCTTAAGTCGGTGAAGTACGGAAACATTTGAACATGTCGACCCTGGTATCGTCATTAGCAAGCTCACGAACCGAGTCATTTTCAAAGCGACTTTTAAGCAATTCTTATAATTGGTCGAAAACTTCAAAATACTTTCTAAAAAAGTCTTCTGGTGTTTTAAATTGAGAACAATCACCACCTGAAGCAATTCTTTTCTGGTTGGTCATTTCTAGTTCATTACCCGCTCGAACACTTTCTTACCATATAACGTCAATGATGTTCCCAAGCAGAAGAAATAAAACCTTAAGACAGAATTACCACAATGCAGAAACTGTCAAGGCTTCTTTCATAGTGCTACAAACTGTTTTTTGCCAGCAAAATGTGTCAAATGTGGAGCTAACCATGCAAGCAAGGATAGTAACTTTGGTGGTAACACAATCTGTGCAACTTAACAAAATCTACGAGTTATGTTCAACAAAATTACACGATATGCCGACGATTGGCACTTGTAAATAAACACAGAAATATGTGAGACAATTTTATTTAGACCGCCAATCAAAGATTGTAATAATGATGTGGAAGGACTTTAATATTATACCGCTCAATAGCGATACACGCCCATAAGAAAAACGAATCACGTAAAGTACCTTGGAGTACAGCTAGATAAATTCTTGTATTTTGGTAGACATGTTAATGACCAAATTGACAAAGCTAAAAAAGCTTTCCACATGATTAAAAACCTCTTTTACTTGCGATACCTTAAAACAAAAGTCAAAATATTGCTATATCAAGCGCTTGCATGCATGTCTGATATCGTTCAACAATATTGTAAGACAACTAATTGGGAACATTTGATTTGTCCTTTAAACGGAAAAATTTAAATGATTTTTTAAAAATGTATCGGTAACACTGCTGGCAACACTTTAAAAATGCGATTGCAAGAGTGCTACCAACTTGTTGGAAATATAAAGGCAACAAAGCTGCCAACTCTCTAGAAATGCAATGACAATAGACTTGGCAACTCGCTAGAAACGCAAATACAGTATAGCCATTGTACAGTGATGCCTCCCACTTGTATTTGGTTCTTAAGTTGATAGTAAACGCATATCAAATAAAAGGCAAATTTACAATTAAAAATTGGTAAGATAAAACATTATTAATTTTTTCAATTCTTTCAACAATGTTTAATTTGTGACATTGCCAATCCAAAATGAATAAAAAAATAATCAACTGCATTTTTTAAAATCAATTCCATTCATTTTAAAGTCAATCAATCATTTTCATTAACAATCTTAACTGTTATATTGTCTCCATTTTTTCATGCAATCTCTAATAAACTCCCTTTTTAGGTGAAATCGAGAGACATAAATAATTCGTACGGGATACATACACATATCACACGAAGTTGAAGAGAGCAACGAACACGAACCAAAAGAACGAATGAACATGCCAACGAATTAAGGAAAAAGTGTATGAACGACCTAAAAAACGAATAATCGAAAGAGCAGGCAGACGAGCAATTGACAAGTGAACGATTGTATTGCTTTGTCAGCCCTGGTTTGTCATATATATGCAAAAAAGCCAAAGAAAAGCTAAGTTGAGAAAATTTAAAAATTAAGAATCTCAATTACATTTTATTAAATATATCAATGCAAGTGGAATTTGTGTGAGAATAATATTAATAACAGTGCATAAAATGTCATTATTTCCTGCATATGATCAAATCAAATTAGAACCGCCAACCCAACCTGAAAGTGCTGGTGCTGGTGGTGAAAATGAAATTGATAATGATAATATTCCGAGCACATCAAAAAGCGCGGCCATTAGAAGGACGCAGGCGACACCAACAGCTTCAGCTTCTTCAGAACAAACAAAATGGCTAGAGAACAAGACATTTACATTTCCGAAACAATATCCTACTGGCGCATTGTTTCCTACTAAAATAACTTACATTGATTCCGATGAAGAACGTGAAAAAGCAAAAAAATTAAAACACAAAAAATATATGAAACATAATTACGATAGTAGTATTAGTGACACTAGTATTAGGACAAAACAAGGAGAGCAAAAAGATGTTAAACTTGAATTTAGTAAAGATGATAAATTCGATGTACTCAAAGCACGTGAATGGAGCTTTCTCACAGCCACAACAATTAATAAACCATCAAGACCAATCTATGATTGTTATATGAAAAAATTACATGATAGGGAAAGTCGTTCGGCGGCTTATTGTGCACCTTTGAAACAAAATGAACGTTATTATTGGAGGAGAATGTGGTTAGATTATAGAGCAAGACTAGATGATGATATAAAACTTACTCCTAGCCAACTAGAGGAAAATAGGTCCAGTATAATGGCACGCATAAGATATTTAAATAGAGAAGTACGATTGAATCCTGAAGTCATGGAAAATTGGTTGGAATTATTTGATCTGAACAATCTCAATATGAATAAATATGGTAAATTGTCATTGGCTGAAAATCAATTGTATTTCTTGAGATCCGGATTGTATTTTCATCCTTCTTCAGAGGATCTCATAGCTCTCTATGTTAAAGTTGTTCATGATAATTATACATCAGATCATGTAAGTTGTTTTGTATTGTATTGTATTGGAATTTATATTTCTTCTTCTTTCTTTGTTTGTTTTAAATATCTTTTTCCATCCTTCTAACTTCTAATTAGACAACATCAAACATAGACATACATATGTAGGCCTATTAAATAGATGATGACACTTTTGATACTACTACTGGTAGTCATTATAACTCATATTGCATTGGTGGAGGGCAGTGCAGAATGTCACATCAGAATAGTTTTGTTTTGTTTTGGTTTTTTTTTTTTTTACCCACACCTGTTGATGATAGCGAAATGAACAATATTAGGTTTACCTTAACTCAATGAAACTCGGACTGGTGCTCTCACTTATTCTAGTGTGTGCAACAGAGAAACAAACACGATTGGTGTTTCAACTTTACAAAATACGGTTGAATGTCTCAACTATCTTAGGACCCATCTAAACAACAATCAACAACTTGTTGATGTTTATGAGCTTAAAGTTGTTTGTAAATAGGCTGTGCTCTACCTTAACATCCCCCACCATTCATAATTTAATGTACATACATTCATACTTATGCATATATGTAATTCTTTTCTCTACCTTCAGCTTCACATAAATCTCCCCAACCCCCTTCTCCTTCCTCCATTCTTCACTTATTGCTAAAATGTGTATGTGTAACTCTAGATTTTTGACAAGTTACTAAAAAAAATTTTCATTTTCTTTTTTAGATAAACTTCTTATTTAATAACTTGCTGGAAGAATATCCATATAATTACTCACTATGGATAGCCCATATTATGGCCGTACAAGGACATATGTTAAATTTCCATGTGGATCGAGTTTTGCGTATTTATGAGAAATTCATGGGCACCATTGAAAGATTTCCGCCCAATTTGATGAGGAATCTAAGACTCATCCAACAAGAACAATTGCGACGTGATGAAATCTTACAGGAAGAACTATTAAAGAAACGAGCATTGGAGAGGGGGAATATAGATGAAGAGGCGGAGGAGGAGATGAGAAAACAGCATTTGGCTATGGCCTCTGTTTTCCTGCTTGAAAAAGAACAACAATTTTTGGAAGATGAAAAAAAATATAAAGCTACAAGTGAAGCTTTAATCAAATTGGAGGAACAAAAAGATCCAACAGCTAAACCGTATTGGATGTTTGATAGGAGACCAGAAGATGATCCGCCAGCGCCACCAAAAAAAAGAAAAATACTACGAAGGAGACATGCAGATTCTGAGGGTAGTTCTGCATCAGAGTATGAGGAGGATGAAGAAGATCCTACTTCGGATTTTGAACAATATTCTGAATTCGATGAACACGAGCAACCACCAGCATATCTTGCAAATGAGGAAGGTGGTGAGGGAAATGCAAATGAAGAACAACAACAAGGAGTAGCAGGAACTGCTCGGAAGAAAAATCAAACTGATGGTATCATGTTACAACTTTTTCACAATTGCGCATTGTTCCTACGTCAGTGTGGCCAATATGAACGCTTCTTTGCCCTATTGCGTTTAGTTCTCCATACAAATCTTTTGATTAATTTTGATAATTTCATAGCCAAAGAAGAAAATGAAAAATATCTAACTGACTATGAAGATTTAGTAATATATTCTGGATTGCCATTGCATGAAGTTTGGATGAGATTTGAGAAACTAAAGCAATCATATTCTTATTTGCCAATTGTTCCATCATTATATTTTAATGAGCCCGATGATGACAGCGACGATGAAGACGACGAAGGGGAAGGGAAGACACCATTTCGTTGTGTATTCAATGAGGAAGTTGCCGGTTATATGTATCCTTTGAGTAGCGAATATTATATACTACACTTGTTGTTACTGGTAGTTCATCTGTGCAAAGTGCCATTTGTTACCAGCCACTGTTTGGCCCAGGAACTAAGTCCAAAAGTGGAAAAAGTTGGTGATTTGGATGCCATGGAGCTGCTATTGGCAACAGCGGGTGATCGTTTGACATATGCATTACGAAAGTACAATGAAAATCGATACATAAAGATCATCAATGATATGTCCAGGGAATTTTCTGTGAATCCAACATTTATAGCAAATAACGTTGGCAGTGAACTTTATGTACGTTGCATCAGCGAATTGTTAATTAATTCGGATGCCGCTTATAGATCTTTATCCCAATCATCAAAATTTCGTATATTTTTGGTTATATGGTTTCGTTTTGAACGTCTACTTTTGATCACGGATAAAATGAATGGCAAAGTTGATGGGCTATATATGGAGCAAAGTCGAGCACGTGTCAAATCAATACTTAAACATGATACGAATGATAATGATATTATCCTGTATACCGAAATGGGAATCTATGAATATGAAATGTTCAATATGAGCGATATGAATGATACTTATGCTTTGCGAAATGCTTTTGAAGTATTTGAATATGCGCTCACATTACGTTCAAATGATGCAAGACGTTTTGATAATCCAGATTTTTGGTATGCCCATGTTATCTATACTGAATTATTAATAGCTAAGAATAATCGTATAGAAGCCTTAAGGCAACTCATCAATTTCATATTGTGCAAGACATCACCGAGAAAAGTCAGTATCACTCATGCAACTGGAATGATTGCCTTGCAACGTTTACAATTAACTATTAAGGATACAATTGAAATAACTGATAAGAAGCACATGAAAAAGCCAGGAGCGCCCGATCGTTTTCCATTGGCAGCATATTTTGTACCCAATCGTGTTGTAATTATGGTTCGAGCCTATTGCCTCCTGCTATGCCTACTGAATATGCAAGAACAGGCAATACAATACATAGATTATCTATTAACTAAAAACTATCCGAAGGAGATACAAACTAAACGCAATTCATTTATTCGTGAAAAACTTTACGAAATCCTAATCATTACAATGCAAATTCCAAAAGATGGAGTTTGTCAAGCATCACAGAATAGTCAGTTAATTGGTCCTATGGTTTACCGTTTAAAAGAAGCTTTAGAAGAATTTCCACGCAATTTGCATTTCCTACAACGTTGGAGTAGGATCAGTTGTGTTCCATGGCATAAGCTGCGGGCAGATATTTTGGATGTTAAATCAAATATTTTACCCATTCTCTATTTAGCTGCCGGCGCTCGTTGGCGTTATTTTCTTGGAAATACAGAACCATTCAATCTCATGATGGTTAATACACGGATATTTAATCTACTACATTCATTTTCGCCAAGTAATAAATATCGCCTTAAACGTCATGCAGTCCGGTTTGAGAATCTCAAAAAGAGTGCATTGTATTGGCGTATATTACTACGCACCTTATCCAACAGATCTTGCTCATTTGAATTGATAAAGGAGACTTTATTTTTGGCATTAGATGAATGTCCCTGGAATAAAGCTTTATATCTAGATGGTGCTACATATGTACCAGATCAAGCTGCATCTCTCAACGATACTATGGTGGAGACTTTAGTGCGAGTTGCAATGACTTTTGAAGAGGTCGATATGATGCGTAATATGGAAAAAGAGGAGAGACATAAAATACGAAAGGATGATTGGGAAAAAATTGAAAAGTTTAAGAAGAAAAAATTAGCTAAGAGGTCATTTTTACTTGATCCACCGCCAAATGAGGAAGATGAGCCTGTGTGCGAGAATTTGGTATATGAGAATTATGACAATGTGTCGGAATATGAGGATCAATCAGAGGAATATATAAATCCACCGGAATATGTAGATCAGCCGGAATATGTAGCTCAGCCGGAATATGTAAATCAGCCGGAACGTGAGATTGAGTCGCCGCTATATTTGGATGAACTTGAATATGATGATGAGTCACCGCAATATGATGGTGAATCACCGCAATATGATGAATCACCGCAATATATGGATGAACCGGAATATGATGATGAGTCACCGGAATATGAAAATGAGCCGCAGGAAGCTGAGAATGAGCCGCCGCAGGAAGATGAGAATGCGTCGCCGCAGGAAACTGAGAATGAGCCGCCGCAGGAAGATGAGAATGTGTCGCCGCAGGAAGATGAGAATGTGTCGCCGCAGGAAGATCAGAATGTGTCGCCGCAGGAAGATCAGAATGAGCCGCCGCAATCTATAGATGCACCGGAATATATGAATGAGCCGCAATATTCGGGTGCGCAGCAGGAATCTATAGATGACCAGAAATATGTACATGAGCAAGAAAATGTACATGATGATAAGCAGGAATATACGGATGAGTCGAGTTATCAGTATCAGAAATCAGAAAATCAAGACGATGATGATGATGAAGATGATGATGATGAAGAAGATGAGTCAAAAAATAAAGAAAAGTCGAAAGATAAGGAGAAATCAAAAAAGAAGGATAAATCCAAGAAGGAGAAGAAGTCAAAAAGTAAGGAGAAGAAGTCTAAAAGTAAGGAGAAGAAGTCAAAAAGTAGTGAGAAAAAGTCGCAAAGTAAAGAGAAATCTTCAAAAAGTAAGAATAAATCAAAAAAATAAAAAAATAAATCTTTATTTAAGAAAGAAAGTATAAGGATAATTCAAAATGAATAAGGATGAGGCTGAGGAAGTGTGATATATTCTGTAATTATTTTGTTTTGTTTTTTTATTTTTATCATTATTATTATTTATGTATTTGTATTTAAGACTTTTTCTCGCATTCTTTTATAATGAAATTAAAATACAATATTTATTGAAAATCTGGAAATACAATATTTTGTGTTCATACTTTTTTATCTTATAATAGTACGAGTACTTAGTTATCATGATGCTATAATCAAATCTAAGTATACATATATTCTAAGCTTTCAGAAAAGCATAGTGCTTCTGATTCCACAATTAAGGTCTGGCATTTACATACATATATTCATAAATCATCAAATCAAATCATATAAATGGATAATCTATAGTTACGTTATGTCTGATGTGTAATGTGCATCATGAGGAGAATCAAAGAACCCAAATACATGACACGATTATTGGAGGATATAGCCCGCTCATCCTCATACAAATTTAGGATGATATCACACATATGTATATGTGAAATATATAGCCATTATCTATTGTACATTCATATATCGTGAGGAGAATAAAAAGAAGCTAATTCCATAGTTTATGTTTACATGATGAGGAGATGACATTTTGTAAAAAGATCTTAGTTTGATTCAACCAATGACAAATATAATCACAATGCATCAGTTTCAGTGTCGCAAAGTATTTGAAAAGCAATTTTTAAGAAGAATGATTGGTGCCTGTACTGGATGGACTACATCTATACATATCATACATACATATGTACATTTAAACATCCCATTGTGGTTGGACTAGGTAAATATTATACAATAAATAAGCTAATAACATTGCTGGCTTCCTGCAGCATACCATATCTGATTCAAAAATCTTATCTCAGCAGCCGGCATTCCACAATCGGTTGAAGAACTGTCATCTCAAACAAAGAAACTGTCCTGTCCCCCAATAACTTCAAAACATTAAATGGTTAATATCTCAGAGTGCATCTGGATTGAAGGATTACTTCAAAGACTCACATTAAGGCAAAACAGATGCGACTCGAAATAAAAACTATAACTCATGTTAGATACAATAGATAGCAATTATTATTGACATATGTATGTATTAGAAATCTGGCTATGATTGCACCACATCATCTAGAGGTCCTCTGTACTGTAGCAAAAGGTAACATTAGAAATAGGGATTCTAATAAATTTAACCTTTTATTAGGATTATTATTTATATATATCTATAATGGGGGACATTGTTATGGCCTTTTAAAACGGACGGATGTATGTAGGTAGGAGCACATTATGTCTATATTTAAAAATTTGGATCAATCGGCTAGTTACAATCTTTATAGGGTAGTATACTACAAGCTTTATTGAAACTTATTACAAGAGTATAAATTCCCATGAATCGCTGGGTCTACATAGTATGTCCCGGAGTCACATTTTACCAATTGTTGTCCGATAACTTCGTTTGGATATACACAATATATGTTTTTTACAGACCCCTACAGAATATGCTCTCAAACCAGAGATCTAGCAGGCAGGAAGTAGGCAAATAATTCTAGCTGCTCTGTCGCAAGGACACTCTGCGTTGCTTTTACCCAAGAAGAGAACCTCCGAACTCTTACACTTCAACAAGAAAAGGGTTCGGACGCTGACGGGAGTTATGACGAGGCACTGCACCATAGTGCTGCAGATTGGCAAAATGTCCTTTGTGGGACCTGGCTCTGTTCGTAGACTCCTCAGGTTGGTTTAAGAGAAAGAGGGTGATCTCTCGGACCGAACTTGGTTTGTTGTGGATTGCCCCCAACCCCTCTTAATCCCCTTTCCCTTCCACGTTTTTTTATCAAGCATCACAATGGGCCTTTAAGGCTTCTGGGTGAACTCGTAAGCAATCGCAAACGGCCTGCATAACCTAACCCATATATGTATTATATATTGATCTACACTATAAATTTTCAGATTACAAATATATACTACTTTTGGATAATACTCGTAGATTTCATTGAAACTTATTAGAAGAGTGTAAAAATCCAGGCAGATTATTACTCAACACAGACGTCACAATAACAATATTACTAAGAGAGTGCTATACAAGATCGAATTCCTTGCCCATTTCGTTATTTGTGTACGAATTTAATAGAATATTTTGTGGGAACAAAGTCTGTCTTGTTTAAGGTGCTTGTGGTGGATATTTCCGATTTTACAGACATCCATCCATATGTGTAAGTATATATTGAATTTTTGAATCATATTTTTGTTGATTGTTGATTAGTGAAGAAGAAATCGTAAACCATTAAATGGAGGTCGTTCCGTAATCCGTCCCGCAATAAGATGTTCACCGTGTATGGTCATGTTGCAACGTCGTTTGGGTGCTTTTATGATATTTAATTCATTTAAAGCTTCACGATCCAAATGCATTGGTAACCAGCCGTAGACTTGACTCTCTAGCATAGGTAACCCCAAGGAAGTGCGCCGTTTGGACTGCGATACTTCTGTATAGCATAAAAAACGTTCTGGAGCGGGTGGCAATTGTTGGTCATGTCTTGCATAGAATTTTGTTGCAAGTGCATAAACTGGAAACAAGGAATCGATGAGCATAATGAAGAATAGATATAGAATATTGTAGTATTTTGTAATAATATTTATACCTTTTGTGACTGGCACAAACTCAGTGTTTAAACGTATATATTTATTTGATTTTTCTATAAGTTCCTTTTCAAAAGCATAAGGCATTGGACGTGGATCACCATCTTCGATATGTTGGTCACCACTTGACTCGCTGGGACGCTTTGCCAACACCGTTGGATCAATTCCATTTGAAGTCATCAATTACACTGACGTGAGTAATCTCAACCGTACACAACCGGCAACAGATCTAAGCTAACTGATTCACTTCAATACAAACGAACTCAAGTTGAATCGAAACTAGTCAAGTCAAGTCAGATACAAATCATAAGAAGATAGATACCATTCAAATTGACTGACACACTGACTGACAGACAAAACTGATTGCAACTGACAGCAACAGTCAGTCAGTAAGTCAGTCAGTCCATTAGCTATTGTAGTTTTATGGTACGCTGCCTCGAACTACCTACTCCTACGACCAATTCTTAAATTAGAACTAAATGTGTCACTGTCATATAACAAAAAAAAAAAAAAAAAAATAGAAAATAAAGAACACAAAAATTACTTTTGTCATTTGTAAAAAGTTGTGTGCTCATTAAAGTTTTGCCATGTTTTGGAATGGAATGAACGAAGGCAGCTTGTCCCTTTTTCATATTCTCTCTCTATCTCTCTTTCTCTATCTCTCTCTTTTTAGCCTATAGTAGACGCAGTTGTAGAAGCAGGCAAGGCTTGCGTGTTTTGTGGCCGCCAATGATTTGTTTTCTGTTTACGCGTATAAGTTCAATAACCAATGAACCCAACCAAGCCACCAAACATCCACCCACCCATCCAGGTAACTCACCTCAGAGTAAACTAACAAGCGAATGAGGAGGTGGTGCCCATTGTCTGCCTATGCTTTCTGTGTAGGTGGTGACCGCATTTCCTTGTAACTCATTATGAACAAATTTACTTTTATTTATGTTTTTATTGTTCCGATCAAAAGAAAAAGACAAGCAAATCAAAAGACCTTAGGCTGCACCATTAACTTAATAACCTAAACATGTAGGAGCCTATGATAGTAAGTAGATAATTAAAGTCCCATTATTTGAAAGAAATGGAAAATTTAATATTTAATTTACATGGGTCCCATGATTTATGGATAAATTCATTCGCTGTATGTAATACCCAGAAGAAAACCATATGTATGTATATAAAGTAGCAAGAAAAGTGTCATATCGCTAACTATTGAAGTATAAGAGCTAAAAAGCTGAAACTTTATTTTATAAACTAATAGATTCGGGAGTTTATCCAGAGATAGGTAAAGTTTTGAATCCAATTTTGAAACAACCCCTCCTCCGACGACTATAACTTTTAAATCACTGACAATATCCATTGGATATGATTCTGACTCTGAAGATCTCATCATCTGTCATCATTAATAATAGTTAATCGATTCGATCTTTTGATCATGTATAATCAGACAAAGTTTTTTACTATCTAACATGTACCCGATTCCTTTTGACATATGGTACAATACTATGTAGGGTCCTTCTTGTCTGATTTGTCTTGTTTTGTCACAACCTCCCTCATAAAATATTTATTATTATTATTATTATGGTATAATCAATTTGTGAAAGTTATAAAATTGATTACCATCATGATGTTGTTCTTTTTTATTTACTTGCTGTCGTGGTTGTTGTCGCTAGACAAATTATCGAAAAATCAGTTTAGATATGAATAGACAATATTTTGCGAGTGTATGGCAACGACCTACGACAATTGATGATAATTTTTTATACATAACCAGTTTATACAAAGATGACAAAATTTGATCTAAAATAATACTAATACTTCTCTGACAGACGAGTCCACACTTTCCTGCAACTTCTCTATTAACTGGTATCACTTTCGATTTTGTTATAGAAGATTCCAACTGTATTTAGCAAAACGTGTTACATGTGTATATGGATGGTTTTGTCATTTTTCTGTGAGGTTTGTTGGTGGATTTAGTGGGTAAGGTCTTCATAAATATATGAGAGTTATGGATATGAGTATGAGCAAATACCATACATACACACACACACGCAAACAACACCTTCAATCGTGTGATAAAGAAGAATTAAGTGCTTAAGGCCCAGGACAGGAACTTCCTGGGATAAGGAGGTGGAGGTCCTTAACACCACTTACAAAGCTATAGGACGTTCCGTCCTAAATTTTGCTGCTGCTGTTTGGACTCCTTTCCTCAGTTATACTAAATGGGGACAGTGACCGATTGCTTCCAGATGGCCAGAATTGACCATCTCCACCAGGAAGCAAAAACCAACATAGTGAATTGCTTTCTAAGCAGTTTTTGTTGGCTACACATATGAGTGCGCATTCCAACTATAGCACTATTTCGGGCATTATTCCGTTTTTATTAGGCGACACTCTTGATAGTGGTCGCTATATGTCGGGTCATAATGAATTACATCAAAGGGCAATTGAAAATGCTTTTGAACAATGTTGTCCTAGGAGGGCGTCCTCCACCTGTTGATGATAGCGAAATGATAATTCCTCGTAGCACTCGGACCATCTTAGCTTAGTTATGGTCGGGTTGGTCTCTTATCATTCAATGCTATAGGGAATGTATATGTCCCTCAGACAATGATCGCTGTCCACAGTGTGGTGGTTCTCCTCACAACACTGTTCACATTTTTAAATGTCCTAAAAAACCGAACCATCAACCATACATAAATGGCAATTTTATTATAATTTTGTGGTTCATCGCCATTAACCAGGGTAGGGTAGTGTCATCAGCATATATCTCTACCGAGAGTTTCTCATCCTCGTTGCGCAAATGAAGCCTAAACCAGCCATTATACTGAACATCATACTAAACCCCAGATCAGCTTTGCTTCTGCCGGCGTAATAGTGGCCCTGGTACCCAATATGCTGAGCTACGTTTGTGGTTCCATGTTGATACAATAGTAATTCGCCCATCTCTCATTCTACAAATTAACTGATCAAATCTAAACTCCATCTACTCTAACATATTTCTTCATTTTTCATTATTACATCTGTGCTTAAGATAATGCAATGGAACATTAATGGCTACGTTAATAATTACGATCAGTTAATAATACTCATTAAGCTCTACAGTCCAAAAATTATATCCATCCAAGAAACATATTTCAATATCCAACTGAACATCCCCATACCAATACATTATCACAACGCGCTTCTGGAGGTGTTGCCCTCCTCATACATAAATCACTACAACACGACAGACTTCAAATTCCACTGCACTTTGATTCTGTAGGAATCTCCGTCCAATCAAATATCAAATTCAACATAATCTGTTCTTACATCCCTCCGAATAATCCATTCACCTTGCATAACCTTCGTAATGTATTCAACACATTAACACAACCCTCTATCACCACTGGTGACTTTAACGGATGGCACCGGTCTTGGGGTTCGAGCACCAATAATCGCCGAAGTATTATTATCTCAAAATTCATAAATCAATCACCTCTACTTATTCTAAATGATGGATCTCCAACGCACTATAGTAGCCACTCTTCTTTCACACACATTGACCTCTCTTTAGCTTCACCTATTCTAGCCCTACACGCCTCTTGGCACGTAGATCCTAACCCACATGGTAGCAACCATTTGCCAATTCTCATATAACTTTTTGAATGTCCCATACCTACCCACAAGTACATCCCTAAATTCAAAACAAACCTTGCAAACTGGGACAATTTTACAGCCGTAACCAACACTTTCAGTTCAGACAAACCAATTTTTTCTAACATAAATAAAGAATCAGCCAACATTATAGTGCCAACTCATCTACACCACAAACTTACCTCAACCCAGCAATAAAGTTTACCGTCCCCTGGTGGAATGATAAATTACAATCTCTTAAATTAAACAAAAACCACCATTGGTCCAACCTAAAACGTTTAATTTCTACAAGCAATATAATAAACTACAAAAAGCTAACGCCTTATACAATATCAGATCTTTCTGTTGAATGAAACCCCGTCACACCATTCATTGCATTAATGACAGCAGCCTTCATACTTATGATGTTCCATACTTTTAGACAAAATCATTGCAAATCGACTATGGTGATTTGTCTCCGCAAACAAAACAATCGATAGTCGTCAGACTGGATTTAAACGAGGAAAGTCTATATCATCAGCACTTTCCACCAAAAACCATATTTCAATTGTTTCTCTTGATTTTACTAAAGCATTCGACAAAATTGATATTCATTCTATTGTTGACGAACTATAAGAATGGAAAATCGGACCCAAAATCATCACCTTCATCATAAACGACCACTACTCCTGCTCACTTCCATTATACAATGGAATACCCCAAGGATCATCCCTCTCAGTAATCCATTTCCTTATTGCATTTAGTAAATTAAATAGAACTATCGATAGATACAAACAGTTCTCCTTTGGTGCACCTATGCGGGCGCGGAACTTTTTCTATCCAAATACAAACACTTACACATTTGCAGAAAACAACTATGTTAAATAAAAATTACTTCCAGCTTGGCTACAATAGACAACGTAGATAATATCAAAATCCTTGGCATCACTTTTAGCAAAAGGTACCGCTGGAACGAACACATCAACAACCTACTATTGTTTGCCTATCAAACAAAAAATACAATACCAACCACCTTACTTGAATTTCAAATCATTAACTCCATCATCATGTCAAAAATCGACTATGGCCTTTATCTTATCTTTACGGAAACGCTCCATCTGTCCAACGCAACAAAATAAAAACTCTTTACCACTCTGCTCTAAGATTTGCCTTAGACGCATTCAAGTCCACACCAATTAAAAACATCTTATACGAAACCAAGACAATGACCCTTGAACATAGATTTCTGTTTCACACTACCACTCTATAGACTTTTCAATGTCTGCCCCAATTTCTAATATCCCAAAATCGAAACGCCACCCCAAATTGCCTTCCACACTTCACCGCGCAATAGTTCTTAACATTCAACTAGGCCTACCAGTTGAAGCCCTACCTTTCCCATGGACCTTTAAGTCCCCATCGATAGACACAACCCTTCAGTCTCTCACAAAATCATGCACCCCAGCATTAATCTATCAAATGAAATTCCTCGAACTGAAGGCATCTCTTTCTTCTTTCACCTTCCTCACCATCATCAGTATGATTCCAAATCGCAACCCACTACCTCAACAATCAACTCAATCATCAATCAATCCCTTCTTCCCTACTATAGCTCAACTTTCTCAGTTGAAATCATAGCCATCTTCAACGCAATCCACATTTGTAAAATGAGTAAAAACCAGAAAGAAGACTATCATTGGCTATGCAAAAGATGTAATACTCTTCACGCTCCTCCGGGTTGCATCCAACCTTCCATCACTTAATTTTCTTTTTTCTAATAAGAACATTAATTTAAATGGGTTTTTGTGTGGGACCCCTCCTGGTAACCCTAGGACCATGAAATTTACATGGTTAATGAATATGAATCAGAAACTTGTAGTGTCCAAATTTCAGTTCGATACGTCAAAAACCGAAAAACTTTTTCTAATAAGAACTTTAATTTAAAGGATGGTTTGTATGGGAGGTACCCCCCCTGGTGATCCGATTCGGCTGATTCCGATAAATGAACTGCGTATGGTAAAAAGAAGCCTATGCAGCTCTCTAGCTCAAAAACTGAGGTACTAGTTTGCGGACCGACAGACATGGCTTAATCAACTCGTCTCATCGAGCTGATCACAAATATATGTATATACTTTATATGGTCTACGATGTATCCTTCTATGTGTTACAAACTTCATAACAAACTTATAATACTATTCACTCCCGTGAAGAGTATAAAAAACTTTGCTATATGTACAGAGTCATTAGCTTCAATAGAATCCATTATAAGGCAAATTCTATCAGATTGCTTTCCCCGAATAAAAATTATCTGGCTCCCTGGACACAGTGGTATTCCGGGAAACGAATACGCTGATAAAGCAGCCAAAGATGCTTGCCTCCTCTGACATTCTTAAACACATTAAATTCCATTACATACACAATCATAATTCCATTTGGGACCTTACCAAGTCTCATTACAGAACAATAAACCCAAACAAAAATAGTCTATATGACTTAGGTAACATTCATTTTGACACCACACTCCCCCGTTCATCCTTTTCAAAAATCATTTGATTACGCCACACTCTTCTCACTCAGATACATATTTTTCACAGCTCAATTTCACCTACATTTCTCTCCATTTACACTAGACTAAATTTTTCTTAAAAATAAACTGCTAACCTCCCTGTGTATATTCCTGTAAATAATGTAACTATAAATACAATAATACACTAAGTTAGCTTAAGGCCCCGTAGCTATAGCTTCTTCTTTAAGTTTATAAGTATTCTATTTATTTGAATAAATAAATACACTATATACATATATACATAATATTGTTTTTAAATAAAATTTATAGAGTTATGGGAGAGACGAAAAATAACATTTTGTAAGTTGGGCTAGTGAAATAAGAATTAATGTTGTTGTTGTAACAAAAATTAGATTAAATTATGTATAAATTATTTGTATTTAATAAAATAATAAGAAAACAAAAAAAAAAAAAATTAAAAAGAAAAGGAATTTAAAACACAGTTGATGCCTTCTAAACAAAATACAATATACAAATGTTTTTTAAATATAAATACATAAATCTATTTTTTGTTAATTCAGTTCAGTCATTTACATATTTTAGCATATCATCAATCGTATAACATATACTCGTATATATTCATAAATCAATCAAACATTTAATCGTTGGTTTTTAATTTTTTATATGGTTTAGTTTAGTTGAGTTTAGTTTAGTTAAGTTTAGTTAATTTGGAATGACACTGAAACACTGTGACACTGTAAAACTGATCGCATTGTACATTATTTCTTTTAAAAATTTGGATAAAATTCACGATAAACAAAATTCTCAATATAATTTGGACGTTTACATGTAAATAATTCATATTGATTCATTAAACGATTTGTTGTGAATTTCTTTAATGATCTCAATGTTTTGTGTTGCAATAAATTTTCATTGAATTTCTTTTTGGATGAACTTCTTGTTGTTTTGCGTAGAATGGTTTGTATTAGTTGTGACCAAACTGATAATGATGATGTATTACTATCAGTATCATCTTCATTATCATTATCACTATCGGTATCACCATCACCAATCAAACCATCAGTATCATTATCCTCAATTGTCTCATTATCAACTAATGATGATGAGGATGATGTGGATGACGATGATTTTATATTTAAATTATTATTTGGTTTTGAATTTGATGTGGGCTGTGTGGATGATGATGTAGTTCCTGATGCTGTGGATGTTGTCTTTATGTTGTCATCTATATGATGATTCTGATTAGCATCAGTTGGAGTTTTTGTTTTCGTTTGCTCATCCATTAACATATGTAGTCTTTCCACAGTATCAATCATACGTATTTTTAAATCAATAATTCTTCGTGTATGAACAAATAGATTTCGTTGTTCAATAATTGTTAATGTTTTTGGTTTTAATATTTGCAATTGTTCTTCATTTAACAAAGGTAACAATTTGAATTTCTTTTCATTTGTACCAAGAAAATAAATACGTTGCAAGAACTCTTGCATTGCTGTCGTATTAACCAGAGAGAATTCATAAATCAGACGAGTTATATGCATATATTTCATTTTCTCTTTCAAATCATTTTGATTACTACTACTATTCTGATCATCATCAACATTATCATCATGATTAGTAGTATAATAATTATTTGCTAAAGCTTCATTTGTAGTATAAAGATTACCATCAATCATATTAAGTAATTCTTTTAAATTTCTTATACTTTTTCGTCGTTTATCATTAAACAAATTGAATTTGGTTATGAGTATAATATTTGCCTTATAATTCTGTTCCAGTTCATAGAGATCCCACAATGTTCGCATTTGTGATTCAAATTCTTTTTGTATGCTGATTCCCAAGATTTTTGTGAAATTCTTATTTAAGATATGTAGGCCACGTATAAAGGCTTCATCCATAGTAAAATTTTGCATAAAGTTCTTTACATATGACAAAGTGGCATTGGCATTTTTAAATTCCTCAGGTGTTCGACTAAAGAAACTTTGTAAATCATTAACAGTTAGTTGATTTCGTTGTAATTTAGATGATTCTAATAATGCTGCTGCTGGTGATACTGATAATTGTGGTTCTACTATTGATGATGCTGTCGCTTTTGGTGATGATGATGATGATGATAGAATCTGTTGCTGTTGTATTGTTAATATATCAATTGATATATTGGTATTATTTATATTATTATCACTACTATGTGTAACACGTTCAAAGTTTTGTATAAGCAATTCATCAGCTGGATTATTGTATTCATCAAAGACTTGAATATCAACCGATATTGTATTACTATTATTATTAGACGAGGTAGTGGCATCGGTATCGGTATTATCATTATCGGTATTTGTATCACTTTTATTATTTTTGTCTTTTATTGTTGTATTTCGTTGTTGGGGTTTTTTCTTTTTCGTTGTTTGATTGTTTGAATTTGTCTTTATCATCTTTCTTCGATAATCACATGGATTTTCTGTATTAAATTTATTTTCACGTTTCTCACGTTCCGCTTTCATATAAGCATTATCACGATGCATATCGAAATTAAGATCTGTATAAATATCCTCTTTAATATCATGACAACAATACAAAGCTGACATATCCATGGGATGAGCTTCAGTATTGAATATATAAGCACCAGCATTAACTATGCATTCACCGCCTTGTTCAGTTTGAAGGCGATCCCCACTAGCACCCATATTATGCAAGAAATTATCCTCATCAAAGAGTAAATATAAATATTTTGTTGTTTCAGCCAAAAAGAAAGATTCCATGCGATTTTCTTTTTCATGTGTAACAACATTTCGTATCTAAACACGATATAAAAGAAAAAAAGAAAATTGAAAAATTCGAATTAGAATTTCATTGAAATTCTGCACTGAACTGAGAGATTAGACTCACCGTTGCATAGCCACATTTTGTTTTTGCACTAAATTCCAATGTTTCGAGCACATTTTCACCGAGTTCAAGAAGCAATTGATTTTTAGTTGACCGATATAAATACATTGCTGATTCAATTAATTCTGGTCTTAGAGGATAAACTTCACGATTTATAGATGCTTCACCCGTTGGTATATTATAGAATTCGGGCAGGAAACCATATTTATTCCACACACTAATATAATTTTTCATAGTTCGTAATGCGGGGCCATGATCACCAATCATTGATAAAATGCCAGGCCAAAATGATTCTAATGATTGAAAGACAGGCAGGGTAACATGTCCTTTATTCATACCAGCCCATATATACCAATCTTCTTTGCGTAAATATTTATCAATTGGTTCACGTGCCTCATGGAAGAGTTTAAGCAATTCTGGTCGATTCAGTAGTAATGCACCTTTTACTAAATATTCAAAAAATGAATCAACACCAGCACCTATACCAGAATCCAATGCTGTCCAACGTCCAGTTTGTACATCAATATGGTTACCAAAGAGTCCAATTGGAGAACGACGTTCCCATAGCGCATAGATTGCATTCAATGCAACCTCTTCATAGATACTGTTACCTGTTAGTCGACTCAAAGTACCAAATTCAATGAGAAATGTCCCAACTCCAGCTGTACAAGTCACTGAGGTCTCTCCTTTTGGTACACCATAATGTAAATTTACTGTACCATATGGCATGCCGGTTGCCGTATCAAATGCTGGTAATAAACGTTTGGCCACGTCTTCGGCTAAACGCAGTAAGGGACCTTGGCAGGGCCAACCTTTTGCCAGTTTAACACCAGCACGTTTCGAAAGCAAATGCGCTGATAGCAGCCCACCGACTATGCGAATATTTGTCTCGAAAACCGAGACATTAATATCTTTATCAAAGTTAATTTTCTCCTCTAGCAAGCTAACTACGCGTCTGAACTCAGTGAAGTTGCCCATTGTTGCTAATGTATCGAGAGCATCGATTAATGTCAATGAATAGCTACCCCATGTGTCATGACCATCACACGTTAGAGGCCGTAATTCATCATAATTGGAGGCGTACTTCAAATAACTATCATAGGCATGCTGAAACATGCGTCGCACTTCTTCTCTATTAGTTGACAAAAAAAAAAAAAAACAAATACAATTAATAAATACATTATTTCAGTAATTCATTTCAGTTTCACTTACCTGAGTTCCAGTTTACGTTCTTTTGTATAAAATTTCGATGAGTTTTCATTTTTGGCGAGGCTTAGTTTTATTATTAATGTAAACAACAGGATCACGTACACATTTTTATATATGTTTTGCATATTTGACACCTTTTCTTCATAAATTCGTTGTGTACTAATCCAATTATTGGCATTATCAACCAAAATCGCCACATTCAAGCTTCGGCGCCTCGATTCGACAACGTCATTAAACCGCAAAAACGCTACGAAAACAATAAACAGCTGATTCGATTACTTTGCACGGTATGTTCAGTTCAATATATAATACAGCTAATGGCATCACTTATTTATAGTAATTTTATTTTAAACATTTATTTTGTTTAATTAATTTATTTTTGAAAAAATTTCTATAGTAATAAGAAAATTATTTATTAAAATTCCAATTAAAATATTATACTTCCCAAATAAACAAATTTAGTGTTGCAAAATGTTAAAATAATTGTATGTGATGGCAAGCAGTTATGTTGAAAATTGATAAGTGTTGCCGTGTCGAGACAAATTTCCCTTAACACGGCCACACTTCATAAAAAACATTCGCTCGTTATATGTATATATGTACTAATGTATCTGCATTTAAACAACTTTCATAAATATGTATGTATTGTATAAAAATAATTTGGAAATGGAGTAATTTATACCAAATGTAGCAGTTTGAGTAGCACTAAAATCTTCAGAGCTGCTGCTACGGCTACTACTACTTGTAGTGCTATTGCTGCAGCTGCTTTCGGGGTAATCTGGTGAAGGTTTCTCTGGCTTACTGTCACATAAACTCATTAAATTATCCTGCTCCTGCTCAAACTTATGTGTCAGCGCTTGTCGATGATGTTTGTTGACATCCAACTCTACGGTTAAGAGTTCCTCTGATGACTTCGCCTCTTCTTTATCTTCTTGGGGTGGCTCTGAAGATTCAGAACGTTTCATGTGTTTTGCTGCAAGCTCATCTGGTACCAATCATCTAGAAGACACTTTCTTGCGTTCTGAACGTTAATAAACTCCAATGTGTACAGTAGTAGATGATATGGGATTTTTCTCAATCAGTGCCTTTGTTGTGGTGGTGGTTGCATTGCCAAGAATGCAAATTGTCGAATGCAAGGAATTATATTCTTAATGTTCAAATTCATTGGAGCATTTTGCTAAATATGAAGATGTCCAGCTTCGTCGTAAAGGAAAGCAGCAGATTCCTATAACCCAGCCACCATAATAATAATAAATAATAATATAATTCAAGTATTTTGTATTTGTTTATTTATTTATTTACGAATAAAAAGAAACAGATTAAATTACTAAGATTACAGAACATGATGAAGGAGGCTTCTACAGACGAAGCGCATTTTTTAGGATCCTTCTATGATCTTTGGTAGTTTAATTCTTCTTCATGCGTCTTTTGTTTTTTAAATTTGTAGAATCTTAATCCTAATTGAAGCGAGTGTATTTTTAATATCAAACGCGATCATTATGTGCGCCGCGACGATTTCCTCCAAAGTTATAGTCACGTTTCTCTTTTATATCAGTGAAACGCTTAGACATATTCCTTAAAACGTTCGGAACTTCCTGGTTGGCTTCCACCAATATTTTTATTAGCTCATGAGCTATTTTGTAGTCTTCATCCGTCAGGTAACTAATTAAGGTACCAGTACGACCAACACGTCCGGCACGGTGTACATATTCCTCAATATTGGGCGGCATATTGTAATTAATAACATACCTAAACAAAAATAGTAATAAATGATTTTATAAGTAATATATACACATACATATAGGGTAGAGACACTTACGATACATTCTCGATGTCAAGACCACGCAATGCAATATCTGTAGCAACCAAAATTTTAATCATTCCCGTCTTTATGCCGGAGATGGCCTGTTCTGTTTCATGTTGTTCGCGGTCGCCATGGATGCAAGCTGTGCTATATCCCGCGGTTGTCAAAATACTTGATATATTATCAGCACGTCCCTTGCGTTCACAGAAAACGATAGCCTTGTCATCCTTCTTCATGCTATCAAGAAATTCTGTCATCTATAAGGATTAAAAAATATAATAACATATTCACAAATATCTTATTTCCACTTACGTTTTTAAACTTTTCTAAATCATCAGACTTGAACATGACGATTTGTTTGACATTATGTGTAGCAGCCAAGTCGAGTGATCCAATACAAACTTGTAATGGATTCTTCATTAAGCTGTCCGCTAAACGTCGGACCATTAGTGGCCAAGTGGCTGATGTCATAACCGTCTGGCGATCTGGACGTCTATCCAATATCACTTTCTGTAGCTGGTGCTGAAAGCCCATATCATCCGTCTCGTCAAGTAATAAATATGTGACATCAACATTTGCTCGTATAAGATCATGCCAGCGCCCTGGAGTACAAATAATTATCTCAGCTCCTCGTTCTAAATCATCTATTTGCATTTTGCCACTACCGCCACCATAGATACAAATACTGCAAATAAAAAGAAAATTATTATTGGCGACTTAAACTCATTCATGTAACAAAAAGATCTATTGAGGTCGCAGTGACTCGGTTACCAGCTCCCAACGTTCCCTAATCTAATCTAAAGTTATTTAAATATATGATTGAACCATTTTATACTAACGCTTTTATGTTCCGGAAGGGATATTTCCTAACTTCCGATTTAATCTGCAATGGTAGCTCCCTGGTTGGAACTAGCACAAGGATATTGAGACCGCCACATTCTCCAGGTGGTAAAACCTGATACTGCGTATGTATTATGGCTGGCAATTGAATTACTACTCCAATCTGGGTGGATTTAATAATTATCGATCGACTAAAAGCATCGCAGTTTGCCTTTCCGCTTTGACGGCCACCATTACCATATGTACTGCGGTTACTATTGCGCCCGTCATATTTAGAATCAGCATCCATTTGGCCACGAATTTCATCGCAAGCATCTTCTACATCAGGCTTCCTTCCTTTTACTGTGACGGTTAAGTCTACCTTGTTAACATCAATGAGCACATTGTATGTTTTTTGCAAATCTTTGATGTTAGCGCCGTTTTGTCCAATTATAAGACCAATCTGTGTTGCTTTTATATTTAACGATCTGCTGAAGGCATCGCCGTTTGCCTTTCCGCTTTGACGGCCACCTTTACCATATGCACTGCGGTTACTATTGCGCCCGTCATATTTAGAATCAGCATCCATTTGGCCACGAATGTCATCACAAGCATCTTTTTCATCGGACTTCTTTCCTTTTACTGTGACCAATTTTGCCTTCCCTGCTTCCTCCTAAAGTTTAAATAGATTTAGATGCATACGTTTAAATGGTTCTCAAATAAATATAAGATTATCAAATACTTACCGATTTCTTGTGGACGGTACCCCTATCGATTGGAGGTGGACGATCAGCCAATTTTATTTCATGTTTAATGCTTTCATCGCATTCAGTTTTAACATCATCCTCTTCGAATCCATACTGTCTCTTTTTTCCGCTGTCACTGGCATTGTTACCACTTTGGCGCCTACCATATGGACTGTGGTTACTATTGCGCCCGTCATATTTAGAATCAGCAGCCATTTGGCCACGAATTTCGTCACAAGCATCTTCCACATCAGACTTCCTTCCTTTTACTGTGACAGTTAAGTCTACCTTGTTAACATCAATGAGCACATTGTATGTTTTTTGCAAATCTTTGATGTTAGTGCCGTTTTGTCCAATTATAAGACCAATATGTGTTGCTTTAATATTTAACGATCTGCTGAAGGCATCGCCGTTTGCCTTTCCGCTTCCACGACTATTTTGGTCGCGACGAGAATTATTTCCCCAATAGCGTTTTTTCTCTGAATTGACGCGTCCAGAACTTTTTGGTTCCTCATAATCAGGATCGTCTCCATCTAAAGTCGACATTATTGATTTGTTAAATATTTTTCAGAACAGATTTCAAGTCAATCAATCCAGATTTTTGAACTGAAGTAACGCGCAGCTCACAAGAATATAACCTTTAAATGAGCTTAATGGTCTGCCACACTTAATAATTACTAAAGCAATAATGTTGTTGTTGCTTTTTTCGTAAAATGGTCACTCTAATTTGTTAATTTAAAAAAGATCGTTTTTCCCATAGACATGTGGTCCTGAAACAGGGTCGCAATGGAAAAACAGTGCAGCCAGGTTGCATTAAAAATGAAACCTGATCATACACTGAGATCATGACACCATGACCAGAAACAACTACTTTTGACTTATTTTCTGTGCCGTCTTTTCCTTTTCTTTTGAATGCTCAACAAAAGAATACAGACCAAAGCTTTGAAGTCTTCGTTAAAACAAATTGTGGCAGCAATATATATTTTCTCCTTAGATTTTATTTATTTTTAGTTTCTATCTGAATTTCTCTTTGATTTTTCACTATGATCAAAACAATAATAAGCAGTTCTGGTTGTGTTCTAAGTTGCACAGTCTCACAGAACTGGAAACAGAACAGTCTTACAACTTTGTGTACTGGACTGTGTCCGTTTCTGTCCTATGTGACAACGTAATATAAGTAAAAAGTTGAGAGTTCTGGCTTTGGGTCCACAGTGTGCCCTGGTGTGTTCTGGTGAGCTCTGAATTAACAATTTGCATTTTACTTGAAAATTGTTTATGCCATCATCAGCCTTTTAATGATGCCCATCAGCCTTTTAATGATGCCCATGACCGAAAATGGCAATAAGTAGTCAGCGCTACTGTACCAGCCTTAACCGACCGATTCTCGTTATTAGATTTGTTGTGCTAAATTGCTGTTAAAGCCTAACATGGATCTTATTGGATGTTAAAAGCATTTTGTTCTGCATATAATTTATGAAATGTTTATTAGCTGCTGTGAATGTCAATAAAATGGGGAAAAAATATATATAAAATAATAATTTTCTACAAGTAAAATTTTAAGTATCCATAAAGGGCGTTTATACTAGCCAAAAACTAATTAATTAATCATTTGAAATGTTTTAAAATTTTTGCTCAGTTTTCAGTTTTTCAGTTAACAGTCTGCTGTTATTAACAGTTTTATAATTCATTAAACCCACATTCGGTTATTTACATTCTGTCTGAAAGCAATTAAAATGATTTTAATAACAAGTAATGATTAAAAACCAAAAACCCGACTGGAAAAAGTACAGTCATTCTTCTCTCTTTCCCCCCTTGCACATCTTTCATTCTTCTCTCCACCACCCCTTCACGATGGTAACATTTTATGACACTTTTCATAACCAATTTTTGTTGCCGCGTATTCTATTTTCACTTTTTATATGCAACAGATGGCCCTGCTAGTCCATTAACATTAACAGTTTTGTTAACTGTTAAAAAAAAATTTTCTGTTAAAAACATTAATTTGCATTTGGATTTGTATGGGAGGTACCCCTTCTAGTAATCCTACTACATGGTTAGTAAATATGTATCAGTAACTCAAAATGTCCAACAACAACTTCAATTTTACTATTTCGTTTCAAATATCCGCCAATTTTTTTTTTTTTTTACCTATCTAAGGACACTTGGGTTATCAAGACGAATATAACCATACCTCAACTGTCGAATTCCATCGAGTACATTTGGAAGAAACATGGTAATATAGACATTTACAAACATACAAGATACGCGCGAAAAAACATAACACTTCTTAGCAGTCGGGTAAAAACATTTTAAATATTTGTGCACCTGTTATCTCTGAGTAAAATGGATGATATTGTGTTTTGTTGTTGTGTCGCAGAATTTTAAATTAAAATGGATAATATGATAAAAGAAATGTGCTGAGAACATTGCGAGATCATAGCGATCCGTTTAATATTTTTGAGACAAATTATCGATTCTCATAAATTGTGTGCCATCAATCGATACATGAATTGAAGCCGTTATGGAGCCGATAATGGAACTCAACAATACCATTTGAGTTTCGATTCATTTTCTATGCACATGGTTCATACCAAAAGTGCATAGGAAACAACCACGCTGTTCTTATGAGCCAATCGTCGCTATCCATATCATATCGGTCCAGCCGTTATCGAGTTTGGCGCTTACCAACATTTTCATTTAATATTTCCAATATATTTTTGTCTTCTTCTAAGTTGGCCACCATGAGTAAACTAACGTTTACAGACGCTTTACAGACTCACAGCTTTTTTTTTTAACAGTGTAGCTTTCAAAGGGAGCGAGAATCGCAAAAAGCTCTTTTTCTAATAAATTTTATCATAACATTTATAATAACGAGAATAGTTCAGCTTGTGTTCTCCAGAACCCAACTTTTTACTCACTGTGGAAAGGCTATTATAGACAATAAGCTAATGGTATCATATTCTTTGTACAAAGAAATATTGGAGCTCCAGTGAGCCCAACTATACACTTAAACATTAGATAACACAACTTTTACAAACAAAATGTAAAATCTATTTGTGTAAGTTGTCTAGGATATAATATTTTCCCAACCATCTGACATTATAATGGCTGTCGAGGAGTTTCGTTTTTATGGCTACTCAGTCTTTTTAAGTAAATACATCTTTCTCACCTTGCATGGTTTTAATATAACTTTATAGAGTAGAATTTCGTTTTCTATACTCAACTCTGATTTAGTACCGAGCAGCTTATCCATTCTATGCGTTTTTAAAGTAAGCTGGGTATATGACTTCGCCTCTTCTTTATCTTCTTGGGGTGGCTCTGAAGATTCAGAACGTTTCATGTGCTTTGCTGCAAGCTCATCTGGTACCAATCATCTAGAAGACACTTTCTTGCGTTCTGAACGTTAATAAACTCCAATGTGTACAGTAGTAGATGATATGGGATTTTTCTCAATCAGTGCCTTTGTTGTGGTGGTAGTTGCATTGCCAAGAATGCAAATTGTCGAATGCAAGGAATTATATTATTAATGTTCAAATTCATTGGAGCATTTTGCTAAATATGAAGATGTCCAGCTTCGTCGTAAAGGAAAGCAGCAGATTCCTATAACCCAGCCACCATAATAATAATAAATAATAATATAATTCAAGTATTTTGTATTTGTTTATTTATTTATTTACGAATAAAAAGAAACATTAGATTAAATTACTAAGATTACAGAACATGATGAAGGAGGCTTCTACAGACGAAGCGCATTTTTTAGGATCCTTCTATGATCTTTGGTAGTTTAATTCTTCTTCATGCGTCTTTTGTTTTTTAAATTTGTAGAATCTTAATCCTAATTGAAGCGAGTGTATTTTTAATATCAAACGCGATCATTATGTGCGCCGCGACGATTTCCTCCAAAGTTATAGTCACGTTTCTCTTTTATATCAGTGAAACGCTTAGACATATTCCTTAAAACGTTCGGAACTTCCTGGTTGGCTTCCACCAATATTTTTATTAGCTCATGAGCTATTTTGTAGTCTTCATCCGTCAGGTAACTAATTAAGGTACCAGTACGACCAACACGTCCGGCACGGTGTACATATTCCTCAATATTGGGCGGCATATTGTAATTAATAACATACCTAAACAAAAATAGTAATAAATGATTTTATAAGTAATATATACACATACATATAGGGTAGAGACACTTACGATACATTCTCGATGTCAAGACCACGCAATGCAATATCTGTAGCAACCAAAATTTTAATCATTCCCGTCTTTATGCCGGAGATGGCCTGTTCTGTTTCATGTTGTTCGCGGTCGCCATGGATGCAAGCTGTGCTATATCCCGCGGTTGTCAAAATACTTGATATATTATCAGCACGTCCCTTGCGTTCACAGAAAACGATAGCCTTGTCATCCTTCTTCATGCTATCAAGAAATTCTGTCATCTATAAGGATTAAAAAATATAATAACATATTCACAAATATCTTATTTCCACTTACGTTTTTAAACTTTTCTAAATCATCAGACTTGAACATGACGATTTGTTTGACATTATGTGTAGCAGCCAAGTCGAGTGATCCAATACAAACTTGTAATGGATTCTTCATTAAGCTGTCCGCTAAACGTCGGACCATTAGTGGCCAAGTGGCTGATGTCATAACCGTCTGGCGATCTGGACGTCTATCCAATATCACTTTCTGTAGCTGGTGCTGAAAGCCCATATCATCCGTCTCGTCAAGTAATAAATATGTGACATCAACATTTGCTCGTATAAGATCATGCCAGCGCCCTGGAGTACAAATAATTATCTCAGCTCCTCGTTCTAAATCATCTATTTGCATTTTGCCACTACCGCCACCATAGACACAAATACTGCAAATAAAAAGAAAATTATTATTGGCGACTTAAACTCATTCATGTAACAAAAAGATCTATTGAGGTCGCAGTGACTCGGTTACCAGCTCCCAACGTTCCCTAATCTAATCTAAAGTTATTTAAATATATGATTGAACCATTTTATACTAACGCTTTTATGTTCCGGAAGGGATATTTCCTAACTTCCGATTTAATCTGCAATGGTAGCTCCCTGGTTGGAACTAGCACAAGGATATTGAGACCGCCACATTCTCCAGGTGGTAAAACCTGATACTGCGTATGTATTATGGCTGGCAATTGAATTACTACTCCAATCTGGGTGGATTTAATAATTATCGATCGACTAAAAGCATCGCAGTTTGCCTTTCCGCTTTGACGGCCACCATCACCATATGTACTGCGGTTACTATTGCGCCCGTCATATTTAGAATCAGCATCCATTTGGCCACGAATTTCATCGCAAGCATCTTCTACATCAGGCTTCCTTCCTTTTACTGTGACGGTTAAGTCTACCTTGTTAACATCAATGAGCACATTGTATGTTTTTTGCAAATCTTTGATGTTAGCGCCGTTTTGTCCAATTATAAGATCAATCTGTGTTGCTTTTATATTTAACGATCTGCTGAAGGCATCGCCGTTTGCCTTTCCGCTTTGACGGCCACCATCACCATATGTACTGCGGTTACTATTGCGCCCGTCATATTTAGAATCAGCATCCATTTGGCCACGAATTTCATCGCAAGCATCTTCTACATCAGGCTTCCTTCCTTTTACTGTGACGGTTAAGTCTACCTTGTTAACATCAATGAGCACATTGTATGTTTTTTGCAAATCTTTGATGTTAGCGCCGTTTTGTCCAATTATAAGACCAATCTGTGTTGCTTTTATATTTAACGATCTGCTGAAGGCATCGCCGTTTGCCTTTCCGCTTTGACGGCCACCATCACCATATGTACTGCGGTTACTATTGCGCCCGTCATATTTAGAATCAGCAGCCATTTGGCCACGAATGTCATCACAAGCATCTTTTTCATCGGACTTCTTTCCTTTTACTGTGACCAATTTTGCCTTCCCTGCTTCCTCCTAAAGTTTAAATAGATTTAGATGCATACGTTTAAATGGTTCTCAAATAAATATAAGATTATCAAATACTTACCGATTTCTTGTGGACGGTACCCCTATCGATTGGAGGTGGACGATCAGCCAATTTTATTTCATGTTTAATGCTTTCATCGCATTCAGTTTTAACATCATCCTCTTCGAATCCATACTGTCTCTTTTTTCCGCTGTCACTGGCATTGTTACCACTTTGGCGCCTACCATATGGACTGTGGTTACTATTGCGCCCGTCATATTTAGAATCAGCAGCCATTTGGCCACGAATTTCGTCACAAGCATCTTCCACATCAGACTTCCTTCCTTTTACTGTGACAGTTAAGTCTACCTTGTTAACATCAATGAGCACATTGTATGTTTTTTGCAAATCTTTGATGTTAGTGCCGTTTTGTCCAATTATAAGACCAATATGTGTTGCTTTAATATTTAACGATCTGCTGAAGGCATCGCCGTTTGCTTTTCCGCTTTGACGGTCACCTTTACCATATGCACTGCGGTTACTATTGCGCCCGTCATATTTAGAATCAGCAGCCATTTGGCCACGAATGTCATCACAAGCATCTTTTTCATCGGACTTCTTTCCTTTTACTGTGACCAGTTTTGCTTTCCCTGCTTCCTCCTAAAGTTTAAATAGATTTAGATGCATACGTTTAAATGGTTCTCAAATAAATATAAGATTATCAAATACTTACCGATTTCTTGTGGACGGTACCCCTATCGATTGGCGGTGGACGATCAGCCAATTTTATTTCATGTTTAATGCTTTCATCGCATTCAGTTTTAACATCATCCTCTTCGAATCCATACTGTCTCTTTTTTCCGCTGTCACTGGCATTGTTACCACTTTGGCGCCTACCATATGGACTGTGGTTACTATTGCGCCCGTCATATTTAGAATCAGCAGCCATTTGGCCACGAATGTCATCACAAGCATCTTTTTCATCGGACTTCTTTCCTTTTACTGTGACCAATTTTGCCTTCCCTGCTTCCTCCTAAAGTTTAAATAGATTTAGATGCATACGTTTAAATGGTTCTCAAATAAATATAAGATTATCAAATACTTACCGATTTCTTGTGGACGGTACCCCTATCGATTGGAGGTGGACGATCAGCCAATTTTATTTCATGTTTAATGCTTTCATCGCATTCAGTTTTAACATCATCCTCTTCGAATCCATACTGTCTCTTTTTTCCGCTGTCACTGGCATTGTTACCACTTTGGCGCCTACCATATGGACTGTGGTTACTATTGCGCCCGTCATATTTAGAATCAGCAGCCATTTGGCCACGAATTTCGTCACAAGCATCTTCCACATCAGACTTCCTTCCTTTTACTGTGACAGTTAAGTCTACCTTGTTAACATCAATGAGCACATGGTATGTTTTTTGCAAATCTTTGATGTTAGCGCCGTTTTGTCCAATTATAAGACCAATCTCTGTGTCTTTTATATTTAACGATCTGCTGAAGGCATCGCCGTTTGCTTTTCCGCTTTGACGGTCACCTTTACCATATGCACTGCGGTTACTATTGCGCCCGTCATATTTAGAATCAGCATCCATTTGGCCACGAATTTCATCGCAAGCATCTTTTTCATCGGACTTCTTTCCATTTACTGTGACCAATTTTGCTTTCCCTGCTTCCTCCTAAAGTTTAAATAGATTTAGATGCATACGTTTAAATGGTTCTCAAATAAATATAAGATTATCAAATACTTACCGATTTCTTGTGGACGGTACCCCTATCGATTGGAGGTGGACGATCAGCCAATTTTATTTCATGTTTAATGCTTTCATCGCATTCAGTTTTAACATCATCCTCTTCGAATCCATACTGTCTCTTTTTTCCGCTGTCACTGGCATTGTTACCACTTTGGCGCCTACCATATGGACTGTGGTTACTATTGCGCCCGTCATATTTAGAATCAGCAGCCATTTGGCCACGAATTTCGTCACAAGCATCTTCCACATCAGACTTCCTTCCTTTTACTGTGACAGTTAAGTCTACCTTGTTAACATCAATGAGCACATGGTATGTTTTTTGCAAATCTTTGATGTTAGCGCCGTTTTGTCCAATTATAAGACCAATCTCTGTGTCTTTTATATTTAACGATCTGCTGAAGGCATCGCCGTTTGCTTTTCCGCTTTGACGGTCACCTTTACCATATGCACTGCGGTTACTATTGCGCCCGTCATATTTAGAATCAGCATCCATTTGGCCACGAATGTCATCACAAGCATCTTTTTCATCGGACTTCTTTCCATTTACTGTGACCAATTTTGCTTTCCCTGCTTCCCCCTAAAGTTTAAATAGATTTAGATGCATACGTTTAAATGGTTCTCAAATAAATATAAGATTATCAAATACTTACCGATTTCTTGTCGACGGTACCCCTATCGATTGGAGTTGGACGATCAGCCAATTTTTTTGCATGTTTAATGCTTTCATCGCATTCAGTTTTAACATCATCCTCTTCGAATCCATACTGTCTCTTTTTACCGCTGTCACTGGCATTGTTGCCACTTTGGCGCCTACCATATGGACTGTGGTTACTATTGCGCCCGTCATATTTAGAATCAGCAGCCATTTGGCCACGAATTTCGTCACAAGCATCTTCCACATCAGACTTCCTTCCTTTTACTGTGACAGTTAAGTCTACCTTGTTAACATCAATGAGCACATTGTATGTTTTTTGCAAATCTTTGATGTTAGTGCCGTTTTGTCCAATTATAAGACCAATATGTGTTGCTTTAATATTTAACGATCTGCTGAAGGCATCGCCGTTTGCTTTTCCGCTTTGACGGTCACCTTTACCATATGCACTGCGGTTACTATTGCGCCCGTCATATTTAGAATCAGCAGCCATTTGGCCACGAATGTCATCACAAGCATCTTTTTCATCGGACTTCTTTCCTTTTACTGTGACCAGTTTTGCTTTCCCTGCTTCCTCCTAAAGTTTAAATAGATTTAGATTCATACGTTTAAATGGTTCTCAAATAAATATAAGATTATCAAATACTTACCGATTTCTTGTGGACGGTACCCCTATCGATTGGAGGTGGACGATCAGCCAATTTTATTTCATGTTTAATGCTTTCATCGCATTCAGTTTTAACATCATCCTCTTCGAATCCATACTGTCTCTTTTTTCCGCTGTCACTGGCATTGTTACCACTTTGGCGCCTACCATATGGACTGTGGTTACTATTGCGCCCGTCATATTTAGAATCAGCAGCCATTTGGCCACGAATTTCGTCACAAGCATCTTCCACATCAGACTTCCTTCCTTTTACTGTGACAGTTAAGTCTACCTTGTTAACATCAATGAGCACATTGTATGTTTTTTGCAAATCTTTGATGTTAGTGCCGTTTTGTCCAATTATAAGACCAATATGTGTTGCTTTAATATTTAACGATCTGCTGAAGGCATCGCCGTTTGCCTTTCCGCTTCCACGACTATTTTGGTCGCGACGAGAATTATTTCCCCAATAGCGTTTTTTCTCTGAATTGACGCGTCCAGAACTTTTTGGTTCCTCATAATCAGGATCGTCTCCATCTAAAGTCGACATTATTGATTTGTTAAATATTTTTCAGAACAGATTTCAAGTCAATCAATCCAGATTTTTGAACTGAAGTAACGCGCAGCTCACAAGAATATAACTTTTAAATGAGCTTAATGGTCTGCCACACTTAATAATTACTAAAGCAATAATGTTGTTGTTGCTTTTTTCGTAAAATGGTCACTCTAATTTGTTAATTTAAAAAAGATCGTTTTTCCCATAGACATGTGGTCCTGAAACAGGGTCGCAATGGAAAAACAGTGCAGCCAGGTTGCATTAAAAATGAAACCTGATCATACACTGAGATCATGACACCATGACCAGAAACAACTACTTTTGACTTATTTTCTGTGCCGTCTTTTCCTTTTCTTTTGAATGCTCAACAAAAGAATACAGACCAAAGCTTTGAAGTCTTCGTTAAAACAAATTGTGGCAGCAATATATATTTTCTCCTTAGATTTTATTTATTTTTAGTTTCTATCTGAATTTCTCTTTGATTTTTCACTATGATCAAAACAATAATAAGCAGTTCTGGTTGTGTTCTAAGTTGCACAGTCTCACAGAACTGGAAACAGAACAGTCTTACAACTTTGTGTACTGGACTGTGTCCGTTTCTGTCCTATGTGACAACGTAATATAAGTAAAAAGTTGAGAGTTCTGGCTTTGGGTCCACAGTGTGCCCTGGTGTGTTCTGGTGAGCTCTGAATTAACAATTTGCATTTTACTTGAAAATTGTTTATGCCATCATCAGCCTTTTAATGATGCCCATCAGCCTTTTAATGATGCCCATGACCGAAAATGGCAATAAGTAGTCAGCGCTACTGTACCAGCCTTAACCGACCGATTCTCGTTATTAGATTTGTTGTGCTAAATTGCTGTTAAAGCCTAACATGGATCTTATTGGATGTTAAAAGCATTTTGTTCTGCATATAATTTATGAAATGTTTATTAGCTGCTGTGAATGTCAATAAAATGGGGAAAAAATATATATAAAATAATAATTTTCTACAAGTAAAATTTTAAGTATCCATAAAGGGCGTTTATACTAGCCAAAAACTAATTAATTAATTATTTGAAATGTTTTATAATTTTTGCTCAGTTTTCAGTTTTTCAGTTAACAGTCTGCTGTTATTAACAGTTTTATAATTCATTAAACCCACATTCGGTTATTTACATTCTGTCTGAAAGCAATTAAAATGATTTTAATAACAAGTAATGATTAAAAACCAAAAACCCGACTGGAAAAAGTACAGTCATTCTTCTCTCTTTCCCCCCTTGCACATCTTTCATTCTTCTCTCCACCACCCCTTCACGATGGTAACATTTTATGACACTTTTCATAACCAATTTTTGTTGCCGCGTATTCTATTTTCACTTTTTATATGCAACAGATGGCCCTGCTAGTCCATTAACATTAACAGTTTTGTTAACTGTTAAAAAAAAATTTTCTGTTAAAAACATTAATTTGCATTTGGATTTGTATGGGAGGTACCCCTTCTAGTAATCCTACTACATGGTTAGTAAATATGTATCAGTAACTCAAAATGTCCAACAACAACTTCAATTTTACTATTTCGTTTCAAATATCCGCCAATTTTTTTTTTTTTTTTACCTATCTAAGGACACTTGGGTTATCAAGACGAATATAACCATACCTCAACTGTCGAATTCCATCGAGTACATTTGGAAGAAACATGGTAATATAGACATTTACAAACATACAAGATACGCGCGAAAAAACATAACACTTCTTAGCAGTCGGGTAAAAACATTTTAAATATTTGTGCACCTGTTATCTCTGAGTAAAATGGATGATATTGTGTTTTGTTGTTGTGTCGCAGAATTTTAAATTAAAATGGATAATATGATAAAAGAAATGTGCTGAGAACATTGCGAGATCATAGCGATCCGTTTAATATTTTTGAGACAAATTATCGATTCTCATAAATTGTGTGCCATCAATCGATACATGAATTGAAGCCGTTATGGAGCCGATAATGGAACTCATCAATACCATTTGAGTTTCGATTCATTTTCTATGCACATGGTTCATACCAAAAGTGCATAGGAAACAACCACGCTGTTCTTATGAGCCAATCGTCGCTATCCATATCATATCGGTCCAGCCGTTATCGAGTTTGGCGCTTACCAACATTTTCATTTAATATTTCCAATATATTTTTGTCTTCTTCTAAGTTGGCCACCATGAGTAAACTAACGTTTACAGACGCTTTACAGACTCACAGCTTTTTTTTTTAACAGTGTAGCTTTCAAAGGGAGCGAGAATCGCAAAAAGCTCTTTTTCTAATAAATTTTATCATAACATTTATAATAACGAGAATAGTTCAGCTTGTGTTCTCCAGAACCCAACTTTTTACTCACTGTGGAAAGGCTATTATAGACAATAAGCTAATGGTATCATATTCTTTGTACAAAGAAATATTGGAGCTCCAGTGAGCCCAACTATACACTTAAACATTAGATAACACAACTTTTACAAACAAAGTGTAAAATCTATTTGTGTAAGTTGTCTAGGATATAATATTTTCCCAACCATCTGACATTATAATGGCTGTCGAGGAGTTTCGTTTTTATGGCTACTCAGTCTTTTTAAGTAAATACATCTTTCTCACCTTGCATGGTTTTAATATAACTTTATAGAGTAGAATTTCGTTTTCTATACTCAACTCTGATTTAGTACCGAGCAGCTTATCCATTCTATGCGTTTTTAAAGTAAGCTGGGTATATGACTTCGCCTCTTCTTTATCTTCTTGGGGTGGCTCTGAAGATTCAGAACGTTTCATGTGCTTTGCTGCAAGCTCATCTGGTACCAATCATCTAGAAGACACTTTCTTGCGTTCTGAACGTTAATAAACTCCAATGTGTACAGTAGTAGATGATATGGGATTTTTCTCAATCAGTGCCTTTGTTGTGGTGGTAGTTGCATTGCCAAGAATGCAAATTGTCGAATGCAAGGAATTATATTATTAATGTTCAAATTCATTGGAGCATTTTGCTAAATATGAAGATGTCCAGCTTCGTCGTAAAGGAAAGCAGCAGATTCCTATAACCCAGCCACCATAATAATAATAAATAATAATATAATTCAAGTATTTTGTATTTGTTTATTTATTTATTTACGAATAAAAAGAAACATTAGATTAAATTACTAAGATTACAGAACATGATGAAGGAGGCTTCTACAGACGAAGCGCATTTTTTAGGATCCTTCTATGATCTTTGGTAGTTTAATTCTTCTTCATGCGTCTTTTGTTTTTTAAATTTGTAGAATCTTAATCCTAATTGAAGCGAGTGTATTTTTAATATCAAACGCGATCATTATGTGCGCCGCGACGATTTCCTCCAAAGTTATAGTCACGTTTCTCTTTTATATCAGTGAAACGCTTAGACATATTCCTTAAAACGTTCGGAACTTCCTGGTTGGCTTCCACCAATATTTTTATTAGCTCATGAGCTATTTTGTAGTCTTCATCCGTCAGGTAACTAATTAAGGTACCAGTACGACCAACACGTCCGGCACGGTGTACATATTCCTCAATATTGGGCGGCATATTGTAATTAATAACATACCTAAACAAAAATAGTAATAAATGATTTTATAAGTAATATATACACATACATATAGGGTAGAGACACTTACGATACATTCTCGATGTCAAGACCACGCAATGCAATATCTGTAGCAACCAAAATTTTAATCATTCCCGTCTTTATGCCGGAGATGGCCTGTTCTGTTTCATGTTGTTCGCGGTCGCCATGGATGCAAGCTGTGCTATATCCCGCGGTTGTCAAAATACTTGATATATTATCAGCACGTCCCTTGCGTTCACAGAAAACGATAGCCTTGTCATCCTTCTTCATGCTATCAAGAAATTCTGTCATCTATAAGGATTAAAAAATATAATAACATATTCACAAATATCTTATTTCCACTTACGTTTTTAAACTTTTCTAAATCATCAGACTTGAACATGACGATTTGTTTGACATTATGTGTAGCAGCCAAGTCGAGTGATCCAATACAAACTTGTAATGGATTCTTCATTAAGCTGTCCGCTAAACGTCGGACCATTAGTGGCCAAGTGGCTGATGTCATAACCGTCTGGCGATCTGGACGTCTATCCAATATCACTTTCTGTAGCTGGTGCTGAAAGCCCATATCATCCGTCTCGTCAAGTAATAAATATGTGACATCAACATTTGCTCGTATAAGATCATGCCAGCGCCCTGGAGTACAAATAATTATCTCAGCTCCTCGTTCTAAATCATCTATTTGCATTTTGCCACTACCGCCACCATAGACACAAATACTGCAAATAAAAAGAAAATTATTATTGGCGACTTAAACTCATTCATGTAACAAAAAGATCTATTGAGGTCGCAGTGACTCGGTTACCAGCTCCCAACGTTCCCTAATCTAATCTAAAGTTATTTAAATATATGATTGAACCATTTTATACTAACGCTTTTATGTTCCGGAAGGGATATTTCCTAACTTCCGATTTAATCTGCAATGGTAGCTCCCTGGTTGGAACTAGCACAAGGATATTGAGACCGCCACATTCTCCAGGTGGTAAAACCTGATACTGCGTATGTATTATGGCTGGCAATTGAATTACTACTCCAATCTGGGTGGATTTAATAATTATCGATCGACTAAAAGCATCGCAGTTTGCCTTTCCGCTTTGACGGCCACCATCACCATATGTACTGCGGTTACTATTGCGCCCGTCATATTTAGAATCAGCATCCATTTGGCCACGAATTTCATCGCAAGCATCTTCTACATCAGGCTTCCTTCCTTTTACTGTGACGGTTAAGTCTACCTTGTTAACATCAATGAGCACATTGTATGTTTTTTGCAAATCTTTGATGTTAGCGCCGTTTTGTCCAATTATAAGATCAATCTGTGTTGCTTTTATATTTAACGATCTGCTGAAGGCATCGCCGTTTGCCTTTCCGCTTTGACGGCCACCATCACCATATGTACTGCGGTTACTATTGCGCCCGTCATATTTAGAATCAGCATCCATTTGGCCACGAATTTCATCGCAAGCATCTTCTACATCAGGCTTCCTTCCTTTTACTGTGACGGTTAAGTCTACCTTGTTAACATCAATGAGCACATTGTATGTTTTTTGCAAATCTTTGATGTTAGCGCCGTTTTGTCCAATTATAAGAGCAATCTGTGTTGCTTTTATATTTAACGATCTGCTGAAGGCATCGCCGTTTGCCTTTCCGCTTTGACGGCCACCATCACCATATGTACTGCGGTTACTATTGCGCCCGTCATATTTAGAATCAGCATCCATTTGGCCACGAATTTCATCGCAAGCATCTTCTACATCAGGCTTCCTTCCTTTTACTGTGACGGTTAAGTCTACCTTGTTAACATCAATGAGCACATTGTATGTTTTTTGCAAATCTTTGATGTTAGCGCCGTTTTGTCCAATTATAAGACCAATCTGTGTTGCTTTTATATTTAACGATCTGCTGAAGGCATCGCCGTTTGCCTTTCCGCTTTGACGGCCACCATCACCATATGTACTGCGGTTACTATTGCGCCCGTCATATTTAGAATCAGCAGCCATTTGGCCACGAATGTCATCACAAGCATCTTTTTCATCGGACTTCTTTCCTTTTACTGTGACCAATTTTGCCTTCCCTGCTTCCTCCTAAAGTTTAAATAGATTTAGATGCATACGTTTAAATGGTTCTCAAATAAATATAAGATTATCAAATACTTACCGATTTCTTGTGGACGGTACCCCTATCGATTGGAGGTGGACGATCAGCCAATTTTATTTCATGTTTAATGCTTTCATCGCATTCAGTTTTAACATCATCCTCTTCGAATCCATACTGTCTCTTTTTTCCGCTGTCACTGGCATTGTTACCACTTTGGCGCCTACCATATGGACTGTGGTTACTATTGCGCCCGTCATATTTAGAATCAGCAGCCATTTGGCCACGAATTTCGTCACAAGCATCTTCCACATCAGACTTCCTTCCTTTTACTGTGACAGTTAAGTCTACCTTGTTAACATCAATGAGCACATTGTATGTTTTTTGCAAATCTTTGATGTTAGTGCCGTTTTGTCCAATTATAAGACCAATATGTGTTGCTTTAATATTTAACGATCTGCTGAAGGCATCGCCGTTTGCTTTTCCGCTTTGACGGTCACCTTTACCATATGCACTGCGGTTACTATTGCGCCCGTCATATTTAGAATCAGCAGCCATTTGGCCACGAATGTCATCACAAGCATCTTTTTCATCGGACTTCTTTCCTTTTACTGTGACCAATTTTGCCTTCCCTGCTTCCTCCTAAAGTTTAAATAGATTTAGATGCATACGTTTAAATGGTTCTCAAATAAATATAAGATTATCAAATACTTACCGATTTCTTGTGGACGGTACCCCTATCGATTGGAGGTGGACGATCAGCCAATTTTATTTCATGTTTAATGCTTTCATCGCATTCAGTTTTAACATCATCCTCTTCGAATCCATACTGTCTCTTTTTTCCGCTGTCACTGGCATTGTTACCACTTTGGCGCCTACCATATGGACTGTGGTTACTATTGCGCCCGTCATATTTAGAATCAGCAGCCATTTGGCCACGAATTTCGTCACAAGCATCTTCCACATCAGACTTCCTTCCTTTTACTGTGACAGTTAAGTCTACCTTGTTAACATCAATGAGCACATGGTATGTTTTTTGCAAATCTTTGATGTTAGTGCCGTTTTGTCCAATTATAAGACCAATCTCTGTGTCTTTTATATTTAACGATCTGCTGAAGGCATCGCCGTTTGCCTTTCCGCTTTGACGGCCACCTTTACCATATGCACTGCGGTTACTATTGCGCCCGTCATATTTAGAATCAGCAGCCATTTGGCCACGAATGTCATCACAAGCATCTTTTTCATCGGACTTCTTTCCTTTTACTGTGACCAATTTTGCCTTCCCTGCTTCCTCCTAAAGTTTAAATAGATTTAGATGCATACGTTTAAATGGTTCTCAAATAAATATAAGATTATCAAATACTTACCGATTTCTTGTGGACGGTACCCCTATCGATTGGAGGTGGACGATCAGCCAATTTTATTTCATGTTTAATGCTTTCATCGCATTCAGTTTTAACATCATCCTCTTCGAATCCATACTGTCTCTTTTTTCCGCTGTCACTGGCATTGTTACCACTTTGGCGCCTACGATCATCATATTGGCTGCCAACATAACCATAGGAAGGAGTGCCACGATAAGAATCAGCATCCATTTGGCCACGAATTTCGTCACAAGCATCTTCCACATCAGACTTCCTTCCTTTTACTGTGACAGTTAAGTCTACCTTGTTAACATCAATAAGCACATGGTATGTTTTTTGCAAATCTTTGATGTTAGTGCCGTTTTGTCCAATTATAAGACCAATATGTGTTGCTTTAATATTTAACGATCTGCTGAAGGCATCGCCGTTTGCCTTTCCGCTTCCACGACTATTTTGGTCGCGACGAGAATTATTTCCCCAATAGCGTTTTTTCTCTGAATTGACGCGTCCAGAACTTTTTGGTTCCTCATAATCAGGATCGTCTCCATCTAAAGTCGACATTATTGATTTGTTAAATATTTTTCAGAACAGATTTCAAGTCAATCAATCCAGATTTTTGAACTGAAGTAACGCGCAGCTCACAAGAATATAACCTTTAAATGAGCTTAATGGTCTGCCACACTTAATAATTACTAAAGCAATAATGTTGTTGTTGCTTTTTTCGTAAAATGGTCACTCTAATTTGTTAATTTAAAAAAGATCGTTTTTCTCATAGACATGTGGTCCTGAAACAGGGTCGCAATGGAAAAACAGTGCAGCCAGGTTGCATTAAAAATGAAACCTGATCATACACTGAGATCATGACACCATGACCAGAAACAACTACTTTTGACTTATTTTCTGTGCCGTCTTTTCCTTTTCTTTTGAATGCTCAACAAAAGAATACAGACCAAAGCTTTGAAGTCTTCGTTAAAACAAATTGTGGCAGCAATATATATTTTCTCCTTAGATTTTATTTATTTTTAGTTTCTATCTGAATTTCTCTTTGATTTTTCACTATGATCAAAACAATAATAAGCAGTTCTGGTTGTGTTCTAAGTTGCACAGTCTCACAGAACTGGAAACAGAACAGTCTTACAACTTTGTGTACTGGACTGTGTCCGTTTCTGTCCTATGTGACAACGTAATATAAGTAAAAAGTTGAGAGTTCTGGCTTTGGGTCCACAATGTGCCCTGGTGTGTTCTGGTGAGCTCTGAATTAACAATTTGCATTTTACTTGAAAATTGTTTATGCCATCATCAGCCTTTTAATGATGCCCATCAGCCTTTTAATGATGCCCATGACCGAAAATGGCAATAAGTAGTCAGCGCTACTGTACCAGCCTTAACCGACCGATTCTCGTTATTAGATTTGTTGTGCTAAATTGCTGTTAAAGCCTAACATGGATCTTATTGGATGTTAAAAGCATTTTGTTCTGCATATAATTTATGAAATGTTTATTAGCTGCTGTGAATGTCAATAAAATGGGGAAAAAATATATATAAAATAATAATTTTCTACAAGTAAAATTTTAAGTATCCATAAAGGGCGTTTATACTAGCCAAAAACTAATTAATTAATTATTTGAAATGTTTTATAATTTTTGCTCAGTTTTCAGTTTTTCAGTTAACAGTCTGCTGTTATTAACAGTTTTATAATTCATTAAACCCACATTCGGTTATTTACATTCTGTCTGAAAGCAATTAAAATGATTTTAATAACAAGTAATGATTAAAAACCAAAAACCCGACTGGAAAAAGTACAGTCATTCTTCTCTCTTTCCCCCCTTGCACATCTTTCATTCTTCTCTCCACCACCCCTTCACGATGGTAACATTTTATGACACTTTTCATAACCAATTTTTGTTGCCGCGTATTCTATTTTCACTTTTTATATGCAACAGATGGCCCTGCTAGTCCATTAACATTAACAGTTTTGTTAACTGTTAAAAAAAAATTTTCTGTTAAAAACATTAATTTGCATTTGGATTTGTATGGGAGGTACCCCTTCTAGTAATCCTACTACATGGTTAGTAAATATGTATCAGTAACTCAAAATGTCCAACAACAACTTCAATTTTACTATTTCGTTTCAAATATCCGCCAATTTTTTTTTTTTTTTTACCTATCTAAGGACACTTGGGTTATCAAGACGAATATAACCATACCTCAACTGTCGAATTCCATCGAGTACATTTGGAAGAAACATGGTAATATAGACATTTACAAACATACAAGATACGCGCGAAAAAACATAACACTTCTTAGCAGTCGGGTAAAAACATTTTAAATATTTGTGCACCTGTTATCTCTGAGTAAAATGGATGATATTGTGTTTTGTTGTTGTGTCGCAGAATTTTAAATTAAAATGGATAATATGATAAAAGAAATGTGCTGAGAACATTGCGAGATCATAGCGATCCGTTTAATATTTTTGAGACAAATTATCGATTCTCATAAATTGTGTGCCATCAATCGATACATGAATTGAAGCCGTTATGGAGCCGATAATGGAACTCAACAATACCATTTGAGTTTCGATTCATTTTCTATGCACATGGTTCATACCAAAAGTGCATAGGAAACAACCACGCTGTTCTTATGAGCCAATCGTCGCTATCCATATCATATCGGTCCAGCCGTTATCGAGTTTGGCGCTTACCAACATTTTCATTTAATATTTCCAATATATTTTTGTCTTCTTCTAAGTTGGCCACCATGAGTAAACTAACGTTTACAGACGCTTTACAGACTCACAGCTTTTTTTTTTAACAGTGTAGCTTTCAAAGGGAGCGAGAATCGCAAAAAGCTCTTTTTCTAATAAATTTTATCATAACATTTATAATAACGAGAATAGTTCAGCTTGTGTTCTCCAGAACCCAACTTTTTACTCACTGTGGAAAGGCTATTATAGACAATAAGCTAATGGTATCATATTCTTTGTACAAAGAAATATTGGAGCTCCAGTGAGCCCAACTATACACTTAAACATTAGATAACACAACTTTTACAAACAAAATGTAAAATCTATTTGTGTAAGTTGTCTAGGATATAATATTTTCCCAACCATCTGACATTATAATGGCTGTCGAGGAGTTTCGTTTTTATGGCTACTCAGTCTTTTTAAGTAAATACATCTTTCTCACCTTGCATGGTTTTAATATAACTTTATAGAGTAGAATTTCGTTTTCTATACTCAACTCTGATTTAGTACCGAGCAGCTTATCCATTCTATGCGTTTTTAAAGTAAGCTGGGTATTTGACAGAGTTATCTGGATCAAGCTGTACCTTGGGATATGACCTCTTGAACGTAAATATTACTTGAAAAACATTTTTTTGTGCTTTGACTTTTATTTTATATTTCTTGAAGCCAAACCACTATCAAATTAACCGGTCGATTGTCGTTATTAGATTTATTATTAGTGCTATTGCTGCAGCTGCTTTGGGGTAATCTGGTGCAGGTTTCTCTGGTTTAATGTCACATAAACTCATTAAATTATCCTGCTCCTGCTCAAACTTATGTGTCAGCGCTTGTCGATGATGTTTGTTGAGATCCAACTCTACGGTTAAGAGTTCCTCTGATGACTTCGCCTCTTCTTTATCTTCTTGGGGTGGCTCTGAAGATTCAGAACGTTTCATGTGCTTTGCTGCAAGCTCATCTGGTACCAATCATCTAGAAGACACTTTCTTGGGTTCTGAACGTTAATAAACTCCAATGTGTACAGTAGTAGATGATATGGGATTTTTCTCAACCAGTGCCTTTGTTGTGGTGGTAGTTGCATTGCCAAGAATGCAAATTGTCGAATGCAAGGAATTATATTCTTAATGTTCAAATTCATTGGAGCATTTTGCTAAATATGAAGATGTCCAGCTTTGTCGTAAAGGAAAGCAGCAGATTCCTATAACCCAGCCACCATAATAATAATAAATAATAATATAATTCAAGTATTTTGTATTTGTTTATTTATTTATTTACGAATAAAAAGAAACATTAGATTAAATTACTAAGATTACAGAACATGATGAAGGATGCTTCTACAGACGAAGCGCATTTTTTAGGATCCTTCTATGATCTTTGGTAGTTTAATTCTTCTTCATGCGTCTTTTGTTTTTTAAATTTGTAGAATCTTAATCCTAATTGAAGCGAGTGTATTTTTAATATCAAACGCGATCATTATGTGCGCCGCGACGATTTCCTCCAAAGTTATAGTCACGTTTCTCTTTTATATCAGTGAAACGCTTAGACATATTCCTTAAAATGTTCGGAACTTTCTGGTTGGCTTCCACCAATATTTTTATTAGCTCATGAGCTATTTTGTAGTCTTCATCCGTCAGGTAACTAATTAAGGTACCAGTACGACCAACACGTCCGGCACGGTGTACATATTCCTCAATATTGGGCGGCATATTGTAATTAATAACATACCTAAACAAAAATAGTAATAAATGATTTTATAAGTAATATATACACATACATATAGGGTAGAGACACTTACGATACATTCTCGATGTCAAGACCACGCAATGCAATATCTGTAGCAACCAAAATTTTAATCATTCCCGTCTTTATGCCGGAGATGGCCTGTTCTGTTTCATGTTGTTCGCGGTCGCCATGGATGCAAGCTGTGCTATATCCCGCGGTTGTCAAAATACTTGATATATTATCAGCACGTCCCTTGCGTTCACAGAAAACGATAGCCTTGTCATCCTTCTTCATGCTATCAAGAAATTCTGTCATCTATAAGGATTAAAAAATATAATAACATATTCACAAATATCTTATTTCCACTTACGTTTTTAAACTTTTCTAAATCATCAGACTTGAACATGACGATTTGTTTGACATTATGTGTAGCAGCCAAGTCGAGTGATCCAATACAAACTTGTAATGGATTCTTCATTAAGCTGTCCGCTAAACATCGGACCATTAGTGGCCAAGTGGCTGATGTCATAACCGTCTGGCGATCTGGACGTCTATCCAATATCACTTTCTGTAGCTGGTGCTGAAAGCCCATATCATCCGTCTCGTCAAGTAATAAATATGTGACATCAACATTTGCTCGTATAAGATCATGCCAGCGCCCTGGAGTACAAATAATTATCTCAGCTCCTCGTTCTAAATCATCTATTTGCATTTTGCCACTACCGCCACCATAGACACAAATACTGCAAATAAAAAGAAAATTATTATTGGCGACTTAAACTCATTCATGTAACAAAAAGATCTATTGAGGTCGCAGTGACTCGGTTACCAGCTCCCAACGTTCCCTAATCTAATCTAAAGTTATTTAAATATATGATTGAACCATTTTATACTAACGCTTTTATGTTCCGGAAGGGATATTTCCTAACTTCCGATTTAATCTGCAATGGTAGCTCCCTGGTTGGAACTAGCACAAGGATATTGAGACCGCCACATTCTCCAGGTGGTAAAACCTGATACTGCGTATGTATTATGGCTGGCAATTGAATTACTACTCCAATCTGGGTGGATTTAATAATTATCGATCGACTAAAAGCATCGCAGTTTGCCTTTCCGCTTTGACGGCCACCATCACCATATGTACTGCGGTTACTATTGCGCCCGTCATATTTAGAATCAGCATCCATTTGGCCACGAATTTCATCGCAAGCATCTTCTACATCAGGCTTCCTTCCTTTTACTGTGACGGTTAAGTCTACCTTGTTAACATCAATGAGCACATTGTATGTTTTTTGCAAATCTTTGATGTTAGCGCCGTTTTGTCCAATTATAAGAGCAATCTGTGTTGCTTTTATATTTAACGATCTGCTGAAGGCATCGCCGTTTGCCTTTCCGCTTTGACGGCCACCATCACCATATGTACTGCGGTTACTATTGCGCCCGTCATATTTAGAATCAGCATCCATTTGGCCACGAATTTCATCGCAAGCATCTTCTACATCAGGCTTCCTTCCTTTTACTGTGACAGTTAAGTCTACCTTGTTAACATCAATGAGCACATTGTATGTTTTTTGCAAATCTTTGATGTTAGCGCCGTTTTGTCCAATTATAAGAGCAATCTGTGTTGCTTTTATATTTAACGATCTGCTGAAGGCATCGCCGTTTGCCTTTCCGCTTTGACGGCCACCTTTACCATATGCACTGCGGTTACTATTGCGCCCGTCATATTTAGAATCAGCAGCCATTTGGCCACGAATGTCATCACAAGCATCTTTTTCATCGGACTTCTTTCCTTTTACTGTGACCAATTTTACTTTCCCTGCTTCCTCCTAAAGTTTAAATAGATTTAGATGCATACGTTTAAATGGTTCTCAAATAAATATAAGATTATCAAATACTTACCGATTTCTTGTGGACGGTACCCCTATCGATTGGAGGTGGACGATCAGCCAATGTTTTTGCATGTTTAATGCTTTCATCGCATTCAGTTTTAACATCATCCTCTTCGAATCCATACTTTCTCTTTTTTCCGCTGTCACTGGCATTGTTACCACTTTGGCGCTTACCATATGCACTGTGGTTACTATTGCGCCCGTCATATTTCGAATCAGCAGCCATTTGGCCACGAATGTCATCACAAGCATCTTTTTCATCGGACTTATTTCCTTTTACTGTGACCAATTTTGCCTTCCCTGCTTCCTCCTAAATTTTAAATAGATTTAGATGCATACGTTTAAATGGTTCTCAAATAAATATGAGATTATCAAATACTTACCGATTTCTTGTGGACGGTACCCCTATCGATTGGAGGTGGACGATCAGCCAATTTTTTTGCATGTTTAATGCTTTCATCGCATTCAGTTTTAACATCATCCTCTTCGAATCCATACTTTCTCTTTTTTCCGCTGTCACTGGCATTGTTACCACTTTGGCGCTTACCATATGCACTGTGGTTACTATTGCGCCCGTCATATTTAGAATCAGCAGCCATTTGGCCACGAATGTCATCACAAGCATCTTTTTCATCGGACTTCTTTCCTTTTACTGTGACCAATTCTGCTTTCCCTGCTTCCTCCTGAAGTTTAAATAGATTTAGATGCATACGTTTAAATGGTTCTCAAATAAATATGAGATTATCAAATACTTACCGATTTCTTGTGGACGGTACCCCTATCGATTGGAGGTGGACGATCAGCCAATGTTTTTGCATGTTTAATGCTTTCATCGCATTCACTTTTAACATCATCCTCTTTGAATCCATACTTTCTCTTTTTTCCGCTGTCACTGGCATTGTTACCACTTTGGCGCCTACGATCATCATATTGGCTGCCAACATAACCATAGGAAGGAGTGCCACGATAGGAATCAGCATCCATTTGGCCACGAATTTCATCGCAAGCATCTTCCACATCAGACTTCCTTCCTTTTACTGTGACAGTTAAGTCTACCTTGTTAACATCAATAAGCACATGGTATGTTTTTTGCAAATCTTTGATGTTAGTGCCGTTTTGTCCAATTATAAGACCAATATGTCTTGCTTTAATATTTAACGATCTGCTGAAGGCATCGCTGTTTGCCTTTCCGCTTCCACGACTATTTTGGTCGCGACGAGAATTATTTCCCCAATAGTTTTTTTTCTCTGAATTGACGCGTCCAGAACTTTTTGGTTCCTCATAATCAGGATCGTCCCCATCTAAAGTCGACATTATTGATTTGTTAAATATTTTTCAGAACAGATTTCAAGTCAATCAATCCAGATTTTTGAACTGAAGTAACGCGCAGCTCACAAGAATATAACCTTTAAATGAGCTTAATGGTCTGCCACACTTAATAATTACTAAAGCAATAATGTTGTTGTTGCTTTTTTTCGTAAAATGGTCACTCTAATTTGTTAATTTAAAAAAGATCGTTTTTCCCATAGACATGTGGTCCTGAAACAGGGTCGCAATGGAAAAACAGTGCAGCCAGGTTGCATTAAAAATGAAACCTGATCATACACTGAGATCATGACACCATGACCAGAAACAACTACTTTTGACTTATTTTCTGTGCCGTCTTTTCCTTTTCTTTTGAATGCTCAACAAAAGAATACAGACCAAAGCTTTGAAGTCTTCGTTAAAACAAATTGTGGCAGCAATATATATTTTCACCTTAGATTTTATTTATTTTTAGTTTCTATCTGAATTTCTCTTTGATTTTTCACTATGATCAAAACAATAATAAGCAGTTCTGGTTGTGTTCTAAGTTGCACAGTCTCACAGAACTGGAAACAGAACAGTCTTACAACTTTGTGTACTGGACTGTGTCCGTTTCTGTCCTATGTGACAACGTAATATAAGTAAAAAGTTGAGAGTTCTGGCTTTGGGTCCACAGTGTGCCCTGGTGTGTTCTGGTGAGCTCTGAATTAACAATTTGCATTTTACTTGAAAATTGTTTATGCCATCATCAGCCTTTTAATGATGCCCATGACCGAAAATGGCAATAAGTAGTCAGCGCTACTGTACCAGCCTTAACCGACCGATTCTCGTTATTAGATTTGTTGTGCTAAATTGCTGTTAAAGCCTAACATGGATCTTATTGGATGTTAAAAGCATTATTGATTCCGTATATACATAGGTAAAGAATAAAATTATCTTAATTTGTACATTTTTGGAAAAGAAAAAAAGAATGAGTGGTGATTTTACAGCATGGCTGTTAGCTGTTAGCTGAATTCTGATATTAGAAAGTTTCACAATTGAATATTGTAGATATATAGCTTGCTGGAGTCTTCGAACTGATTTCATGGTCACCGTTAAATATTTGTATCAGCTCATTTTGCTCAATTGAATTTTTCTTAAAATGTGACACAATAAATTCATTTAACACTGGGCATCTTGATATGAAGTGTGTCAGTGTTTCCAGGTCATTCCTGTTGCATAGCGTATAAATGGTTGACATATCTGGCGTGAAACGATTTGCATTCAGTGGTAATATGTCGCAGCGTGCTTTTATTATCATCGTTATTTCACGTTGAGTTAGGTTGGATTTAAAATAGTTTTCTCCAGCTGCTGGTTGTAGGTATTTATAAAAACAAATAAATATAAAAAGCACATTTGTGTTTTTAATTATTTTATTAATTCTCTAATTTTTTTTTTTTTTTTGTAATAAGAAAAATAAGGCCATTAACAATATTTGCTTCTATTTGATGATGAAATTTAATTAAACATTATAATTAATTGGTTTATTGATCATAGTCCACAAGCACAAGCATTGAGACCAAGCATTGACCACCAGCCTCGATGAAGCGTAAAGCGTATTAACGGCAGAAAATTGAAGTTGTCGTCAACAGATGAAGTTGTTTTCGAAGTTGTACAACTCGTTTGTTGGCTTTTTAATATTATTAGTAAGCCACCTTTAAAAAAATGCATACAGTTATTAAGAAATTTACATTTTGTTTTAGATTTTCAGTGAGAGACTATGAGAACAAAAACCACAATCCAATAATAATAATAATAATGATAATAATGAAAATAACAAAAACGAAATTCAATGAAACCACCCACACATATGTATGTACATATGTGTATCATACACAACTAAGGTTAGTAATTTTTTGTAGATTGAAGGGCAAATTTTAAGTAGTAAAAGAAACAACTTTTACTAAATAAAAATATACATACTTATGTACATAGATGCGTATAAAGTATGCGTGTTTCCTGAATTCAAGTTTTAAATGGTTTCAATTCAAGTTCAACTGGATCTAGTTACTAACTAACATAAGCCAAGCCCCTCAATTTTATTCTTGAAATTTTTACCTTTTTTTTTATTTTTTAACTAAATTCAATAAGACAATTTTTCTTTTGTTGTTATGCCAAGAATGGTGATGATGGTGATGATCATGATGATGATTATATTGATAAAATTTTTTAGGTTAATTTATGTTAATTGGACAACATTTTTTTGTATTAATAAACGAGTTAATTAAAAACGATCCGCTTATAATTAAATCCGGTCCAAACTGATTGTTTTCTTTATAATAGAAAAAAAAAAGTTTAAATAAATAGATGAAAATATTAAATTACGGTTGAAACGAATATTTAATAAGTACTGTATTGTACTTCATACAGGCAAAAACATTTACAAATAAAGAAAAAACTAATAATTCGAATGATCTGTTAGAAATTAATCTAAAATCAGGGGCGGACCGTGAGCTTGTGTGGCTCTGGGCTAATACTTCTTAGGGGCCTTCCTAATTTGACTTTGGCACACAAACAGCAATTGTAAGACATTAAAGTAAAAGTATCTCGGTAGCATTATTTCAAAACTGGCGGGTCAGCAGCAGACATAGGCACTGCATTTGGTATGCTAGCTGAGAATAGTCGACGCTAACGTAAAGTCAGTAGTCTTATATGGGTGCGAAACATGGAATCTAACAGCATGCACTCTTCAAACGTTGCAATCTTTCCTTTACCGCTGTCTCCGCAAGATCATGCGGATATTCTGGCCCGACGTTATAAGCAATGCTGATCTTTGGACTGCAATCAAACAAACACCTGTCCACATAGAAATCCGTCACCGTAAATGGAAGTGGAATGGGCCCACATTGCGTAAACCCACACACACAAGACATCACAAGAACAGTATTGGTCTGGAATCCTCAAGGGGAATCCAAGGGCAGACCACCTAATATATGGAGACGACATGTTGAAACAGAAGCACAAAACCAGGACGTTCGTGGAGACAAATTAAATTTTTAGCTTTAGATAAATCGAATTATAATTTGTTTGTTGAGTTCCTGTGTTCCACCTAGAAACTTTGGGAAAATATACATATATATAAAGTAAAAGAAATCAACAGGTTATGTGTAGTTATGTTATATATTGTATATATAAATTATAAAGCAAACTTTCTACATTTTTGTGCTGCAAATTCCTTGATTTGCTCATCACATTGTAAGTACTTAGTTTAACCACAATTTATGGAATAATTTAGTCAATAGTTTGACATTGTTGTCCTATATTTGTTTTCTATATACGACATCCTAGAGAAAGAACCTTTCGCTTCATAGCGTTAAAAAAACCTTTACTAAATGGAAGATAATGATCAATCCGGACAAAACTCAAGCCATCTACTTCACTAGAAAGCGAAAAGCCATATTTAAAACAACTAGCTATATAAATCTCTACAACGCTCATATCCCATGGGAACAAAGCGTTGGATCCTAAAACCATTTTTAAGGACCGAATAGTATGTATCATCAATAAAGTAAACGTATCCATTAGAATTTTGTAATTCTTTATAAACAGGAACTCTTGCTTGAATTTTTCAGATCATTTTTCCAAGCTATTACATTCTAAGGGGCCCAAATTTGGGTTATGCAAAACAAATTGCTTAAAATGGTTTTCGGCCTACCATGTCACCACTCATGGACGCCGGCAGCAGCAAAGAAAATACATAGAAAAAATTAGATTTTTTTTAATAAGTTCTTGTTTAAATAAAAACTGATGGCGTCTAGGTTGCTGTCCAAATTTATTCATCACCTAATCAATAAGGTCAGTATCCTCCTGTACTTTTTTCCTGTGAACACTGAGCATGCACGAGCCGCTTACGCAGTCCATCCACATGCGAATTTGTTCGTCGAACTAGTTGTATTCGAAGAAATGTTCGACGTTAGTGGAGGTGTTCGCGATAGATTTCAGTGTTCGAAGTTTTGTTCACGAAGAATAGAAAAAATTATAGAAGAAATGTTTCTATCTTGCGTGTGTTCGTTACAACATGTTCGACCTTGTAAGGCAATGATTTCACGAACATCATTTGTGAAAAAAAATTGTTAGAGTGAAGACGCGCCAAAATGAGTAAACAATTATTGATAGAATTCATTGAATGCTTTGAAAATGAGCCAGCATTGTGGCAAAATAAAAGTGAGGAATACAAAAATAAAAATTTGCTGAACAAATCGTGGGAGAACTTATTAAAAAAGTATAAACAGTTCGATGAAGACGCTAAAATGGAAATGGTGAAAAAAAAGGAGCGAAAAGTCAGGGGCCGGTGCTGGTGACATATAAGTATAAACCAAACATATGGTATTTCGAGGCTTTGCATTTTTTACATGATCAGGAATCCTTTGTTGATGGTTTCAATACTTTCGATGACTGTTCAACTCTTTCATCCACATACTGTGCTTTCTTTTTTTATATATATTTTTTTAATTTTGTTGCTCTACGAAAATTTGTATAACCAACAAGGCCACAACTATTATTATTACTTTCCTCTGTAATTTTTTCATGTTTACTCACTGAATTTTTTAGCAATTGATGTTCGTGAGAATTCTTCGCCTAGTTTGTGGGCAAATGAATTTTTGTTCGGCGAACAAATTCGCATGTGGATGGTCTGCTTTAGCCTCGCGTCTCGTCATCGTTGAGCGACTCCACGTCTTAACACGTCGTAACGTGCTAAATATACGTCCAATGCTACATGTCGTTGCTGGAATAGTTAAACCAATTTTGATTGCCTCCCATACCGCTGGATAAAACGGAGTGGCTTGAGCAATTACATCTGCGTATTTAATTCATTAAAACCAACACTATTTGCTTCATTTGTCTTCATCATCTCGTAACATGTGGTAGCCTCGGCAATAAAATTATGTAGAAGTCCTCCGCAGAGGTTCTGTATATCTTCGGCTACTATCGCTAAAAATGCTGATTCATATTTTCTGGGTGAAACTGCATAAGCGAAAATGCTTTCTTGTGTGTGGAAGAAAATCGATTTTTTAGTGAAGAAATAATAGAATCTAAGTGTGGGATAAATATACATAGATATTCTGAAAAATTCAGTCTTTCGCTCATTTTAGAGATTTCTCTAACTTTATAGAGGCATTATCGCGGGGAGATTAAAGTACATCAATTAATTCATTAACGTGATCGTGTATTGCCTTTATACTTGTATACATATTTACTTCTTGTAATGGATTGCACACGGCAGAATAGGCAGCAATTACTAAAAGTGTCACAATGTATGTTGGAGTAGTTGTAGTCGTTTGGTTTTCGTTTTAGAGTGGTGTATTGAAATTGGTATGAATACTGACTCTACCCTTATCGTTAGTCAAATCATTAATATAATATTTATTTCTGCATGCTCATTCACACCAGCGTGAAGAGTATTACATTTTTGGAATAGCCAAAGATAACATTCTTTCTTGTTATACATATCTATATTGTTTGTATTTGTATCTACATGCCTATGCATTTGTGTTTTATATGGTAGAAACAATAGATGATTTGCTGTTAAGCTACTTGGGCTTTTGTAATTTTTACAATTGCAGTTGTCGTTTCGTTTGATTGTCATGGTCACATGGGAATGGGTCATAAACATAAAAAATGACAACAACTATAACAACGATATCAACAATTAATTCATGAGTATGTTGTATATGCTAGGAAATGTGTGTTTGTGTGTGTGTGCACCCTGTTTTTTTAAAAGATATAAGGGTACATTGAGTTTTTGCGTAGGGCTCCATAAAGTACATATCTATGTATGTATATTCCCTATGTACTCTACCATAAGTATTTTCTTGAAGAGAAAGAAGAGATGAATTTATCAGATTTGTCTGTTTGTCTGAGCGTACATTTCTCTGAATCATTAGGCTGAGAACACACCGGATCAGACAAAACATTTTTGACTAATAAGAAAAGAAAACATGTTGATATTTTTCAATCCAAACACATGGTCGACAACGAGACATGTCTTTCATGACGATTCAGATAAAATCATGTGATTTGTCTTGTCTGCTTTGATGTCGACTGACAACGATCCAGAGTGTTGTCAGCCTTAGGACCAAAAATCTGAAGTTTCGTATGTAGAGTTTATTGGTTAGAGTATGTTGTTAAATTTTTGCAGTGTTCCCACTAACATCTTATTATCCTCCTTATAATATCCAGTTTTCCAAGAGCCTCTTTCCTGGTTATAAAGTATGTATATACTTCGATCAAGTTTGTAGTTGTTAAACGTCCCCAAACTTCACCGAAAGCATCTCAATGGAAAATTATCTACACACAGCTTTAATCACAATTTATCAATCAATTTCTGTTCTAAGTTGCACAGTCTCACAGAACTGGAAACAGAACAGTCTTACAACTTTGTGTACTGGACTGTGTCCGTTTCTGTCCTATGTGACAACGTAATATAAGTAAAAAGTTGAGAGTTCTGGCTTTGGGTCCACAGTGTGCCCTGGTGTGTTCTGGTGAGCTCTGAATTAACAATTTGCATTTTACTTGAAAATTGTTTATGCCATCATCAGCCTTTTAATGATGCCCATGACCGAAAATGGCAATAAGTAGTCAGCGCTACTGTACCAGCCTTAACCGACCGATTCTCGTTATTAGATTTGTTGTGCTAAATTGCTGTTAAAGCCTAACATGGATCTTATTGGATGTTAAAAGCATTATTGATTCCGTATATACATAGGTAAAGAATAAAATTATCTTAATTTGTACATTTTTGGAAAAGAAAAAAAGAATGAGTGGTGATTTTACAGCATGGCTGTTAGCTGTTAGCTGAATTCTGATATTAGAAAGTTTCACAATTGAATATTGTAGATATATAGCTTGCTGGAGTCTTCGAACTGATTTCATGGTCACCGTTAAATATTTGTATCAGCTCATTTTGCTCAATTGAATTTTTCTTAAAATGTGACACAATAAATTCATTTAACACTGGGCATCTTGATATGAAGTGTGTCAGTGTTTCCAGGTCATTCCTGTTGCATAGCGTATAAATGGTTGACATATCTGGCGTGAAACGATTTGCATTCAGTGGTAATATGTCGCAGCGTGCTTTTATTATCATCGTTATTTCACGTTGAGTTAGGTTGGATTTAAAATAGTTTTCTCCAGCTGCTGGTTGTAGGTATTTATAAAAACAAATAAATATAAAAAGCACATTTGTGTTTTTAATTATTTTATTAATTCTCTAATTTTTTTTTTTTTTTTGTAATAAGAAAAATAAGGCCATTAACAATATTTGCTTCTATTTGATGATGAAATTTAATTAAACATTATAATTAATTGGTTTATTGATCATAGTCCACAAGCACAAGCATTGAGACCAAGCATTGACCACCAGCCTCGATGAAGCGTAAAGCGTATTAACGGCAGAAAATTGAAGTTGTCGTCAACAGATGAAGTTGTTTTCGAAGTTGTACAACTCGTTTGTTGGCTTTTTAATATTATTAGTAAGCCACCTTTAAAAAAATGCATACAGTTATTAAGAAATTTACATTTTGTTTTAGATTTTCAGTGAGAGACTATGAGAACAAAAACCACAATCCAATAATAATAATAATAATGATAATAATGAAAATAACAAAAACGAAATTCAATGAAACCACCCACACATATGTATGTACATATGTGTATCATACACAACTAAGGTTAGTAATTTTTTGTAGATTGAAGGGCAAATTTTAAGTAGTAAAAGAAACAACTTTTACTAAATAAAAATATACATACTTATGTACATAGATGCGTATAAAGTATGCGTGTTTCCTGAATTCAAGTTTTAAATGGTTTCAATTCAAGTTCAACTGGATCTAGTTACTAACTAACATAAGCCAAGCCCCTCAATTTTATTCTTGAAATTTTTACCTTTTTTTTTATTTTTTAACTAAATTCAATAAGACAATTTTTCTTTTGTTGTTATGCCAAGAATGGTGATGATGGTGATGATCATGATGATGATTATATTGATAAAATTTTTTAGGTTAATTTATGTTAATTGGACAACATTTTTTTGTATTAATAAACGAGTTAATTAAAAACGATCCGCTTATAATTAAATCCGGTCCAAACTGATTGTTTTCTTTATAATAGAAAAAAAAAAGTTTAAATAAATAGATGAAAATATTAAATTACGGTTGAAACGAATATTTAATAAGTACTGTATTGTACTTCATACAGGCAAAAACATTTACAAATAAAGAAAAAACTAATAATTCGAATGATCTGTTAGAAATTAATCTAAAATCAGGGGCGGACCGTGAGCTTGTGTGGCTCTGGGCTAATACTTCTTAGGGGCCTTCCTAATTTGACTTTGGCACACAAACAGCAATTGTAAGACATTAAAGTAAAAGTATCTCGGTAGCATTATTTCAAAACTGGCGGGTCAGCAGCAGACATAGGCACTGCATTTGGTATGCTAGCTGAGAATAGTCGACGCTAACGTAAAGTCAGTAGTCTTATATGGGTGCGAAACATGGAATCTAACAGCATGCACTCTTCAAACGTTGCAATCTTTCCTTTACCGCTGTCTCCGCAAGATCATGCGGATATTCTGGCCCGACGTTATAAGCAATGCTGATCTTTGGACTGCAATCAAACAAACACCTGTCCACATAGAAATCCGTCACCGTAAATGGAAGTGGAATGGGCCCACATTGCGTAAACCCACACACACAAGACATCACAAGAACAGTATTGGTCTGGAATCCTCAAGGGGAATCCAAGGGCAGACCACCTAATATATGGAGACGACATGTTGAAACAGAAGCACAAAACCAGGACGTTCGTGGAGACAAATTAAATTTTTAGCTTTAGATAAATCGAATTATAATTTGTTTGTTGAGTTCCTGTGTTCCACCTAGAAACTTTGGGAAAATATACATATATATAAAGTAAAAGAAATCAACAGGTTATGTGTAGTTATGTTATATATTGTATATATAAATTATAAAGCAAACTTTCTACATTTTTGTGCTGCAAATTCCTTGATTTGCTCATCACATTGTAAGTACTTAGTTTAACCACAATTTATGGAATAATTTAGTCAATAGTTTGACATTGTTGTCCTATATTTGTTTTCTATATACGACATCCTAGAGAAAGAACCTTTCGCTTCATAGCGTTAAAAAAACCTTTACTAAATGGAAGATAATGATCAATCCGGACAAAACTCAAGCCATCTACTTCACTAGAAAGCGAAAAGCCATATTTAAAACAACTAGCTATATAAATCTCTACAACGCTCATATCCCATGGGAACAAAGCGTTGGATCCTAAAACCATTTTTAAGGACCGAATAGTATGTATCATCAATAAAGTAAACGTATCCATTAGAATTTTGTAATTCTTTATAAACAGGAACTCTTGCTTGAATTTTTCAGATCATTTTTCCAAGCTATTACATTCTAAGGGGCCCAAATTTGGGTTATGCAAAACAAATTGCTTAAAATGGTTTTCGGCCTACCATGTCACCACTCATGGACGCCGGCAGCAGCAAAGAAAATACATAGAAAAAATTAGATTTTTTTTAATAAGTTCTTGTTTAAATAAAAACTGATGGCGTCTAGGTTGCTGTCCAAATTTATTCATCACCTAATCAATAAGGTCAGTATCCTCCTGTACTTTTTTCCTGTGAACACTGAGCATGCACGAGCCGCTTACGCAGTCCATCCACATGCGAATTTGTTCGTCGAACTAGTTGTATTCGAAGAAATGTTCGACGTTAGTGGAGGTGTTCGCGATAGATTTCAGTGTTCGAAGTTTTGTTCACGAAGAATAGAAAAAATTATAGAAGAAATGTTTCTATCTTGCGTGTGTTCGTTACAACATGTTCGACCTTGTAAGGCAATGATTTCACGAACATCATTTGTGAAAAAAAATTGTTAGAGTGAAGACGCGCCAAAATGAGTAAACAATTATTGATAGAATTCATTGAATGCTTTGAAAATGAGCCAGCATTGTGGCAAAATAAAAGTGAGGAATACAAAAATAAAAATTTGCTGAACAAATCGTGGGAGAACTTATTAAAAAAGTATAAACAGTTCGATGAAGACGCTAAAATGGAAATGGTGAAAAAAAAGGAGCGAAAAGTCAGGGGCCGGTGCTGGTGACATATAAGTATAAACCAAACATATGGTATTTCGAGGCTTTGCATTTTTTACATGATCAGGAATCCTTTGTTGATGGTTTCAATACTTTCGATGACTGTTCAACTCTTTCATCCACATACTGTGCTTTCTTTTTTTATATATATTTTTTTAATTTTGTTGCTCTACGAAAATTTGTATAACCAACAAGGCCACAACTATTATTATTACTTTCCTCTGTAATTTTTTCATGTTTACTCACTGAATTTTTTAGCAATTGATGTTCGTGAGAATTCTTCGCCTAGTTTGTGGGCAAATGAATTTTTGTTCGGCGAACAAATTCGCATGTGGATGGTCTGCTTTAGCCTCGCGTCTCGTCATCGTTGAGCGACTCCACGTCTTAACACGTCGTAACGTGCTAAATATACGTCCAATGCTACATGTCGTTGCTGGAATAGTTAAACCAATTTTGATTGCCTCCCATACCGCTGGATAAAACGGAGTGGCTTGAGCAATTACATCTGCGTATTTAATTCATTAAAACCAACACTATTTGCTTCATTTGTCTTCATCATCTCGTAACATGTGGTAGCCTCGGCAATAAAATTATGTAGAAGTCCTCCGCAGAGGTTCTGTATATCTTCGGCTACTATCGCTAAAAATGCTGATTCATATTTTCTGGGTGAAACTGCATAAGCGAAAATGCTTTCTTGTGTGTGGAAGAAAATCGATTTTTTAGTGAAGAAATAATAGAATCTAAGTGTGGGATAAATATACATAGATATTCTGAAAAATTCAGTCTTTCGCTCATTTTAGAGATTTCTCTAACTTTATAGAGGCATTATCGCGGGGAGATTAAAGTACATCAATTAATTCATTAACGTGATCGTGTATTGCCTTTATACTTGTATACATATTTACTTCTTGTAATGGATTGCACACGGCAGAATAGGCAGCAATTACTAAAAGTGTCACAATGTATGTTGGAGTAGTTGTAGTCGTTTGGTTTTCGTTTTAGAGTGGTGTATTGAAATTGGTATGAATACTGACTCTACCCTTATCGTTAGTCAAATCATTAATATAATATTTATTTCTGCATGCTCATTCACACCAGCGTGAAGAGTATTACATTTTTGGAATAGCCAAAGATAACATTCTTTCTTGTTATACATATCTATATTGTTTGTATTTGTATCTACATGCCTATGCATTTGTGTTTTATATGGTAGAAACAATAGATGATTTGCTGTTAAGCTACTTGGGCTTTTGTAATTTTTACAATTGCAGTTGTCGTTTCGTTTGATTGTCATGGTCACATGGGAATGGGTCATAAACATAAAAAATGACAACAACTATAACAACGATATCAACAATTAATTCATGAGTATGTTGTATATGCTAGGAAATGTGTGTTTGTGTGTGTGTGCACCCTGTTTTTTTAAAAGATATAAGGGTACATTGAGTTTTTGCGTAGGGCTCCATAAAGTACATATCTATGTATGTATATTCCCTATGTACTCTACCATAAGTATTTTCTTGAAGAGAAAGAAGAGATGAATTTATCAGATTTGTCTGTTTGTCTGAGCGTACATTTCTCTGAATCATTAGGCTGAGAACACACCGGATCAGACAAAACATTTTTGACTAATAAGAAAAGAAAACATGTTGATATTTTTCAATCCAAACACATGGTCGACAACGAGACATGTCTTTCATGACGATTCAGATAAAATCATGTGATTTGTCTTGTCTGCTTTGATGTCGACTGACAACGATCCAGAGTGTTGTCAGCCTTAGGACCAAAAATCTGAAGTTTCGTATGTAGAGTTTATTGGTTAGAGTATGTTGTTAAATTTTTGCAGTGTTCCCACTAACATCTTATTATCCTCCTTATAATATCCAGTTTTCCAAGAGCCTCTTTCCTGGTTATAAAGTATGTATATACTTCGATCAAGTTTGTAGTTGTTAAACGTCCCCAAACTTCACCGAAAGCATCTCAATGGAAAATTATCTACACACAGCTTTAATCACAATTTATCAATCAATTTATTTCAAAATTTCAGAATAACTCTTATTCAATCACTATGGTACTATAATATGTGTAATTCAATAAAAAAAATGTATTTAAATACAGTCGGAACCGTCTATAGACAACTGATTGTCCAGTACCCATGTCCTTTGTATAGAGCAGTTTGAATTTATATATTTTATTTAAATTATAAAATTATAAAGTACGAGTTACAATTTTATTTCTTTTATCATAGCTCGATATACTAATTCATAGTTTTTTTTCAATTTTATTATCCCTTTCAAATATGTATGTACTAGGTTTTCTCAATGTTCGCAAAATAGGCTTTTGTTTCAGTGATGACGTCTTTATTCGTATTCACCTGAAGGAAGAAAAAACTTAATTTTAATTAAGATGTCATAAGCCAATAAGTTCGAAAATCAAGTTTAACACAATTCAGTTTTCATAATGACGACAAATTCTTACATTTCTTATGTAATATAAACTGAAAATAGAGGTGTTATTTTGATATTCAAAGAAAAATGCCATTTTTTTTTTTGAGATAAATGATCGGAATTCCATCTTTGAGGTCTTGAATCGACGCTGGGCTGTTGGCGTAGACCTTATCTTTTACGTGGCCCCAAAGAAAGAAGTAGCAAGGTGTTAAATCACAAGATCTCGGTGGCCAATTGTGATCATCTCTTCGAGAAACTATTCACATAAAAGATCAATGGTTTCGTTGCTTGTGTGGCACGTAGCGACGTCTTGTTGAAAGTAAACGTTGTCCAGATCAATACCATCCAATTCCGGCCATAAAAAATCATTAATCATCTCTCGATAGCGAGAGTAACTGTTGCTCCAGCCTCATTTTCGAAAAAAATAAGGTCCACTGACCCTGCCGGACCATAAACCGCACCAAACAGTATCACGTTGAGGATGGAGAGGCTTTTCAACATTAACTCTTAATGACTTTATAAATGGCGTAGTGTTTTCCGAGACCCAGATGCGACAATTTTGCTTGTTCACGTAGCCACCGAGGTGGAAATGGGCCTCATCAGGCAAGATGAGTTTTCGATGGAATTCCGGATCATTTCTATGCATTTCAAGGACCCAATCAGCAAAGACACGACGTTGTTGATGATCGGCCGGCTTGAGTTCTTGTGTTAACTGAACTTTATAAGCCTTAAGAGCCAAGTCTTTATGCAAAATACGGTGTAATGACGTTTGTATAATGCCCAATTCCAAAGAACGATAAGGAATGGACAAACCTGGGTTTTCTTCAACAATTTGGGCTACAGCAGTAATATTCTTAGTTTTTCTTGAGCGGCGTGCACGGGTTTTATTCTTCACATCACTAACTTGTCCGAACAGCTCGAATTTTTCCACCAATTTCTGTATTGCTGTTCGACAAGGTGCTTCACGATGACCCAAAAATGTTTTAGTTTTACGAACCGTCTCTGCCAAATTTTAACCATTTTTATAGTGAATTTTAATAATTTCAGTGCATTGTTGAAGCGTGTATAGTTCCATTAATGGCGTAGTTTCTACTTGTCTAATGTCAAAAAATGACAGCTTCAAAAGTAACATCTACCGAAATAGCGGGCTATTGAAAATAACACCTCTTAGTGGAAATTGTATGTAATATTTATTTGGGTCAATATTTTGTATACTTAGCTGGTATAAAATCTTCCGTGGGCGAATACTTACGGTTTCAATAAAATTGTCCAGCCATAGGAGATGTCTGCCCACCAGAATGTGTTGTGTTTTAAAAACATAACTTGGGAATAAGAACTTGGTCCGGCCATGAGAGATGTCGGTCCGCCTGGGGGAGATGGATGTTCGCGACTAGAGATTTTACTGTATATACTTACAATACTTTCTGTGTGGGCAAATGTTTCTTATTTGTTCAACTAAGGAGGGTATAAATTGAATTTAAACATCGGTGGCACTTTCTACATTGGTTTTTTCAATAGTGGGAGTTCTTATACACACATAGTTTTGGATTATGCTATTTTAAAAATTTTATCTTAAAACAACAACGATTTTTTTTGAGTATTTTATTTATTTATTTTTTTTTTTTTAATTTTATCTAATTTTTCCACATAGCATTGTAGATTAATATTGTATATGGTAAAACATACGTATGTAGATATAAACATTTTAAGTATGTAGTACTAATAGATCCAATGTTATTGTACTCTATATATATATGTACATGTGTATAAGCATGTATTATTTTTTGTATATTAAACATTTGTCATTTTCAATTCGATTTAGTTTCTTAAAGAAATTTGGACTTGACGTATCTTCTATTCACATTTCTTCGTATTGCCCTTGAATACTATTACATATTCTACTGATTTAATAATTGAGTAAGTTCTGTGATACAATATTACAAACATTTAGAAAGGGCATAGGTAATACTCGTGCATACCTAATATGATTGTGTGATGCATAAAGATCCCATGAAAATGTCATTAAACTCGGCCTCAACCATGGTTTGTTCACCTGCGCCCTTTCGTTTTTAAAATGAATTTTTCAACATAATCTTGTTTTATTATTATATCTATTGTACTTTCAGAATCTTTGTCATAATGTCGGCGGCAATGTATTCCGATCGATCATAGTACTTACTATGCATGCGAGTAGTATGCTAAGTCAAAGCATGAAATATTAAATAATTTAGTACTTTTATCATCTGCAAATAACCCGTATAAGATACAATAGTATTTATGCCACCCATAGACATAACCAGCTTTTAGCCTAGGAAGTGGAAAATCTAAAACTTCCTGTAGCCTAGGGTGTAGGAGATGGTGTACTGTGTTGTGTAATTTTGTTTTGTAGTGGGTGAAATACGAATTTCTTGTTTATAAATTTATAATTAGGCACTTAACACTTAGTACATAATGTAATGTAATGCCAGCTGCTGGAAAGGAACTTAAAATTTCAAGAGGTTTTAGTGGGTAGAAGGTATTATATATAGAGGCTATGAATAATTAAGAAATTTATAATGAAATACAATAGTATTGTAATTAAGAGAATTATGAATTTATAATGGTATGGCATGCAAAGTGCAAAATATAGGAAAAATAATGAATGGATGGGTTGATTGATGAATGGATAGATGGGATGATGACGATGATGAAGACAAATCCATTAATTCTTTAGGTGTCCAAATATAATGCACGTGTAGTAAAAACAAAAAAAAAAAAATAAATAAAATGAAAGAGAAACAGAAACAAGTATCAAAACAACAAGAAACTGTTATACTACTTATGAGTGAGTGAGTATCTTTGACCTTGCACAATTGACATTGGTCGGCATTGAATAAAAATGAACTGTGCTAAAGTATGTACTAGATGGAGGTGAATTTGTTGTACAATATTATTAGTTTAGCTGCTGATGTTTGATGTTTCTGTGTGGTAAGACTGCCGGTTTAATGGTTTGTTGACGAAGACGGAGACGGGTCAGGTGTGGTGTGTTGTGTTGTGTTGTATTGTGTTGTGTTGGGTAGGGTAGGGTTGGTATGGGATGAATTTGGGTGGTATGACGTCACAAAGTGTGTGTGTGTGTGTGTGTGTGTGTGTGTGTGTGTGTGTGTGTGTGTGTGGGGGACTAAATTAAATTACATAAAAAAGTTTCATTTGTAATTAGATCAAATCAATTTTTCTCTTTCAATTTTATTACTAATTTTTATCTATTCAATTCATTATTTTCATTATTGTTGTTGTTTTTATTGTTATGGTTATTTGTTGTTACGATTATTATTATTATTATTATTGTATCTATTGTAGATGCAATTTTGTAAATTGTTTGCGTAATTTGCAAACAACAACAAAATTTAACAAATTTGAAAAGATTTTGTTTTGTTTGGTTTTCTTTTCTTTTTTTTTTTGTTGTGACGCCTCAAGGTTTGCATACGGAAACGTGAATAAGAGCAAAACAGCGCAAATGTTGTTGTTTTTTTTTCTATCTATTTTTTGTCTATTTCTATTTCCGAATACAATATTTTCCTCTCTAATTTATGTATTTTGTAGTACAACATTCTCTGCCTTATATGTTTTTTGCTTTCGCACATTTTATTACTACAAATATGTACGAGTAGTAGTAGGTACAATATAGTATTTTTTTATATTATTTTTGTTGTTGCGTAGGCGATTTGCTCAGTTTGCTATTGCTGTCTTTGCAGCCGCCGCCAACGTCTTAGAATTGTTTTTGTTGTAGGTGTGGACTTGAATAGAAGCCTCCAACATCCATCCAACCATCCCACCCTATTTCTCTGTTTTCTGATTTCAAGGCGTACAAAATTTTTCATGTGACGCATTTCCAATAAAACAAAACGAAACAAAAGAAAAAAATAGTATAAGATAAAAAATATTTTTGTTAGCAAAAATAACTCAAGAGCGCGTCACGTGAAATTATAAATGAATAAATATACAATACATTGCGTATACGTAATCTAAGAAGAAAAAGTAGATTAAGAAGAAAAATACATGATAAAAAAATATAAAGAAAATATGAAAAGAATTTTTATTTAAAGGCAAAACAGTAAGAGCAGCATCAGTAAGAGTAGCAGTAGCAGAAGTACTTAGTAGCAGGAGAAGTAGAACTTAAACTATGGTAAAAGAAGGAGAGGCATATTACAGTTAAACCTCGATTATTCGCCAGGCCTCTAGCAACTGGATGGATGCATGTGTTAACCGGAAAGATGGCTGATTTAATAGTCTTACTTCTAAGTTTTCCTTATATTATTTGTGTACATATATGTATGTTTGTCAATTATCCGTGATTTAAGGTTGAAAACAGTACAGTTGAACCTTGATTATCCTTCGAACCTCAATCAACCAAATACATTTTAATTAACTAAGATTTTCCTCTATTATCCTTTAACTTATTAACATATTTGTTCTATTATCCGTGATTCCCCCCATTCTATTATCATTATCATTAATTTTTTTCTATTAACTCTGCCCCATAACATTGATAATTTTATAGTGGTTTCAATCAAACTTCTCAACAAGACATACTAATCAATAATTGCAATTGGTTTACAAAGCCCCCAGGGCCTTTAGTTTATAGAATAATTTGTGATATGTAAGGGAAATTGGCTTATTAGATCCGTAACATTGGGATATGAATTGGCTCTAAAGATTGAAATAATTGATCTTGATTTTGAAGCTTATTGCTTGTTTTATATGCTCGTTCTGGGCTTAGTACCGGCTACTACCAAAACCTAACCTTGTTATATGTAAATCACATGTATGTACGTACATACATATGCATGTTTTTGTTTTTTTTCGATATATGTACCATACAACATACTACACACATCAGATTCCTGTTATTTTTTTTAAGTCTAATAAGAGAATAATTGAGTAATATACAGATCTAATTATTTCTGGTTCCAGAAGTAAGTGAGAAAACTATTAGCTCTTACATGGTTCTGGTGTTAGTACCAGCAACCACTTCTATCTATGTATGTACATTTATAGATCCAAATTCACAGATTCTTATTCAAAAAAATGTCCTTTTATGAAATACTTAGAAGTGAAAGAAAGAAATTTTTGTATTGGAATGTGAGAGAGTGAGTAATGCCGGTTTTGTATATAAAATGATGATGATGTTACTTAATGGTTTTACGTCATGGATGCTTTATGGAAAGCATTGACGTAACAAGTGTACACACAACACAACAACAAACATATTAAGAATTCAGCAAGGATTGACACAAACACTTATACACTCAGATATACACAGATACACACAGAAATCCCGAAGAGAGAATAAGACTAGAGAGAGAGATAAAAAGGCAACATAAAAAATGGAAAGAAAAAAAAATCAATCACATATAAATTCCAGTTAAAAGGGTATAAGAGCAAAATAAGCGAGCAACCGCAAAGTTCATTTCCAAAATGGAATCAAATTCCATTGGACGAGCCCCCAAAAAATCGGTATTGCCAAAAGTAACAACTAACAAAAATTTATATACAGAGACACAGAGTCTCTCTACTCTCAGAGATACCACACAGAGAAAGGGAGAGAGAGAGAGTCTAAACGTACAAACAAAATTGTCTTAAAGAGAATAAGTATGTGTATAGACAGAAGAGAGAGTGAGAGCGCGTCATTGGCATTTGTGGCTTTGTGTCCGCCACAATATGGGGCAATGGGTAAAGTGAAGAAGTGAAGTAAAGCTTTTGGGCGAGGCAGTACTATGCAATGTGGTGTATAACAACTAAAATAGGCAACTACTACTTACCACTACCAAGTGAAAAGGATGCTGTTGAGTATGTGTATATATTCTACACATACTTGCTTTTGTGTGTGTGTGGGTGTGTATGATGATGACAGTGGCGGGTCTAATCTTTAAATAGTCTGGGCCCCCTTTGAACCTATTGTTAAATTGCTCACATAAGTGGAATTTGCATGATTTTAAAGCGAAATTAGTAATGAAATTTACTTAAATTTTAGACACACATCGTAGACACAATATAGAATCACGAGATAAAGGAATACAATAGTTACAATAGCATGCACCTGGAATTCATCCGGATAGTTGACAATCACAATTATAAGTACTATGTAATTCATATCATTTCTACTGTCATTTCAATCGATCGATAATAATTTCAACAATATTTTTAAGAAAAATTGTCCCAATTTGACGAATAAGATTGTATTTGTATTTTTCCAATAAATTTTTGGCAATATTTACACTTTTCAAGCAGTGAATAGTATTATAAGTTTGTCAAGAATGATGATGAGATGAATTGATTTAGCCATTACCATCTGTCCGCCTGTACTACTAACTAGTCCCTTCCTTAGTTTGTGACCTAGAAAGCTGAAACTTTTTTTGCACGAAATTTTCTTTTTACATTTGTCGGAATCAACCGAATCGGAACACTAGGAGGGGTACAGAATACAATAATGAATACAAATTCTACTCTAAAAGTAAGTGAAATAAATAATATGTATAATATTTCTATATGCTCATTCAGAGCGCAGGAGGAGGAATAGCCAAAGGAAGCATTCTTTGCGGTTTTTATTTCTAATTCAAATGAATTATTGAATATTAGTTGGGAGGAACTGGATTTATTACCAGAGAGCAGCAGCACTCTAGCATATTTTAAGAACATGGAGAACTACATAAATCAATTTTTTTTTTTAAGTGGTCAAACATTGTCGCTTAACTCCACAATCTTTGTTACTCTATTATAATTAAGATAAACCTATGGATAGTTCATGATTAAACAACAAAAATTGAATGACAAAGAATTTTAGTATTTATAAATTAAACTTTGACAAAAAAAAAACACCTCCCATCTCCGCCACTGATAAACACTCGCACACACATATGTACCATATATTTGTATGTAGCTATATAATACATATGTTTGTATCATATGATGGCGTTGGTGGTCGTAGTCGCCAGCATGGGGGCACGTCCACGAAATTTAATGCGCTTTGGAATGTGTTTTACGAGTCATGCGAATAGCAGATCTTGTTTTATTAACCCGCTTACCGCCAACTCTTCACACATCCACTGAAATATGGTCGGTAGGTTGGTTGGTCGGTCCACCATATACATGTACATAAGTACATATGTATATACAATATGTATAGTAGCAATACAATAAGTAAGGAGCGTCATTGAATTTGTAATGTGCATGGAAATTTTTGGAATCTGAAAACAGATGGAATCATTTATGTCTGCATGCAATGCAATCTTCTAGAAGATATTGTGAAATAAAATTGTTAATACTTTAGGAAGAATTTTTGAGCAGATTTCATAAGCCAATTCACACATATATAATGGTAAATATTATCATCGTATACAGTACATATGTATATGTGTATATACTTGTATGTATAAATAATCGTACGTGTGTTTAATCATCATTCTTAATTATGAACTCACAAAACAAACAACATGTATTGTAAGTATATGAGACGTTGAACTTTCAAGATACACACATACACATACGTGTATGATGTATCTATGAAAAAAATTTGAACGAATTGAGCGAGATCGCTTGGAAACGGCAATAAGTGCACCTGGCGGCATCTCACAACATCAATATGGATTTCGCAAGAGGCGCTCAACGATCGACGCAATGAAAGTGGTCAAGGACATCGCCGAAAACGCCATTAAAGGTACAACATGGAAGAAATGCTGTGATGTAGTGACGATCAGCAGCGCATTATTGAAGCTCTTGGAGAGTTCAACGTTCCACAGTACCTGATCCGAGTAGTAGTTGACTATTTTAGTAGAAGACTGTTAACTTACTATGCAGAGAACAGAGAGCTCGAGTATGACGTCTCAGGAGGTGTACCACAGGGTTCAGTTTTGGGCTCTTGTGTTATTGTGCTTATCTTGTGCTATGGAATGCTTTGTATGATGGCGTCCTAAATATTGATATGCCCAACAACGTATGGGTGGTGGCCGATGCCGATGATTTGGTAATTGTGGTGCTGGCTAAGTTCATCGATGAACTTAGGTTTGTCTGCAACGAGACTGTTAGGAGAGTTGGTGTTTGGCTGAGCCAAAAGGATCTGCGCCTTGCCGAACACAAAACAGAAGTACTGCTTGTCAGCAAACGCAGACTGAGGGAACATCTTAGCGTAACGGTTGGCGACCTCGAGATTGTGTCACAGCCATCTTTGAGGTATTTGGGAGTGGAATTGGACTCAAAGATAACGTTCAAGACACATTTGACGCAAACAACTGCTAAAGTATCAGGTGCTGTCCTCAGGCTGATGCCAAACTACGGAGGACCCAGCGAGCGCAAGCGACGGCTGTTGGCAAATGTCGTAACTTCGGTGCTAGTCTATGCTGCGCCGATATGGATGGAGGCTAGTAGAATAAAGTCATATATGAAAGAAATGAATGCAGTCTACAGATCATGTACCATCCGCGTTTGTGCTGCATTTCGAACGGTATCCAGCCATGCTATCCTGGTAATGGTGAGTATGATGCCTGTTGACTTAGTGGTTGCAGAGATAAGTCGACTGTTTGTCTAGGCTAAATGAAAGGGCCCTCAGTATGGTGGAGTGGCAGCAGAGATGGCCATCGCCTCACAAATAACGTCGAAGAATGGGTCGGTCGCAGTTCTTGAGCGGTCACGAATGCTTTAAGGAGTACCTACACAAGCGAACATATGATGATGATCCCTACTACCCGGATTCTAGAGGCGTAAACGAAAATGCAGAGCATGTCTTCCTGCATTGCCCGAGATTTGTTGTTGCCAGGTCAATGGTCACAGCAGCGTTTGTAGAATAACCGACTGTGGCGTATTGCGTTCAGCACATATACCAATCGCAGCGGAACTGGGATGCGGTATGTCAGCCGGCAGCTCAAATCATGACAGAGCTGCGCCGAATCGAACGGTTGCGACTAGCTCAGACGAATGTTGAAGTAATAGGTCCTTAGTTTGATATCGACAAGAAGTTGTAACGTAAATTTCTAACTGATTTACATGGGGTAGAAGCAGAATTTGAGCAGAAATACTCCCTTTTTCCTCCTGGTCGTAATACTTAGCGATAGTGACAGCGGGACTGTAGGACTTGGGGCGATGCGGTTTAGTGGGTGAGTCAAGTCCCACACTTCGAATAGTAGATTCGTTTGGTTGCTAATGCTTCCCCATCGAGAAAAAAATAGAGGTATCTATGTATGTATATGTATCTATGAGTAGACATTTATTTAGTAAAACCCAATCATATCGAATACACGTATAATAGTGTATACATTTTTATTGTTACTCGTATCAAATCAAAGTCTATCAAATGCAGTTCGATGAATCAACTACTTATGTAAGTACATATGTATATACATACCATACCTACATTTATATATAAATATATTTTCCAAATTTGTGTACACTTCAACGTTTATTAATGATCTGACGATCTTTAGCTTTAGCTCTATAATATAATAATTTCCGTTTTAATGATAAGATTATCATTATCAATGTCGCAACTGGGTTTTTTTTTTCCATTATTCTAGTAATAGACGATAAGCAAAAGAAGGCGTGTGTTGTTGTGACTCTGTTCTTTCTTTTTTAATGCCAATGAATATAAGTAGTACATATGTTCATATTCATACATATAATATATAGTATTGTATTAAGGTTTTTATACCCTTTATACTGATTATGAGTTCCATTCGTTCTTTTAACCATTTTTTTATCACACAATTAGGACAAACTCAGAACAGAACTGGTAAAGAGCATACACTTTATTGATCCATACTACATAACTGTGAGGGCATTCTCTAGGGCTTAGACTCTTATTGATTAAGTAGTCCAAAGTTCTGTGAACAAGAGTAAAAATTAGGGGTAGGTAGTGTCGCTGTACTACCGTAATATTTTTTGCGTGATAACGTTCCTCGAGAAACATCCTATATAATTTAAGAGGAATGAAATGAAACTCACATTTTTTATGAATGTATTTCTTGATACTTTTTCGGTGAACCCAGACAAGTCCCGCCTAGTGAAGTCTATTCACGTACGTCATTCTGAACCTCAAGCCTGAATTGTTTAGTTAATAATTATAAAAAAATATTATCCCTAAAAGGTGTGCTTTACTATTTTATTTATTGATTCAAAACATCTTAGTCATACTACTAAGTAATAGACACATTAAGTAATAGACATAACTAACATAAATAACGAACTGCTTTAAATTACAAAGCTTTGTTTGAAACATAAGCTATAATAATATCCCTAAAAGTATGCTTTACTTTTTATCAACGAAATCGGTCGTTTTCATGTGATGCGCTTACCAACGACAGCTTTTTTTGCACCCCCTGCCCCTTGATGACGTAAGCGCACAATAGCATCAATGCTCTAACAGGCGACGTGCACTCGTCTATTTTCATAATATATAAATTACTTAGTACTACGTCTTTTAAGTCATGAGATATATTAAAAGTATTGGCGACACCAAAAGCGTTTTGAATGTAACGCAGCGTTACATTTTGACATGACTGTGGAATCCTTTTTAAAAACATTTGAACATTAAAAGTGCTATGAAATCTTTTAAACTATTGTACAACATCTTCTTGTTCTCAAAAGGTTTTAATACAGTTTAATTTCGGTACTGTACAGGCTTTAAGATAGAGTGACGACTTTCAGAGAATAGCAAGTATGTAATTTGGTGATGGATTAAGTAATTCAAGAAAAATTTTAAAAATTCCAACAGAAGGTGTTATAAAGGGTCTTAAATCTACTCAGCTGAATGATAATGATAATGACAAGCTTCAAATGAGATTCGGGTTCACCGTTATACTACGAGTATCAAGATGAACTGGTTAACAAATCGATTGTTGGAAAATTTCAGTTTCATTATATCATTTATCATTAAAATATTGCACGTATCTTTAATTATTATTAACATAAAAATGCATGATGTTTTTTTATTTAGTTTTTTATTCAAACAACTGAAAACTTTACCTCTTCCGCTTTCAAATAAATCTGATAATCTGTGTATCGGAGAAGGGTATAAAATCGTTTGTTTAATCAAAATTTTTCTATTTCTTATCAAATTAAATTTTTTTTCCAATTCTTCTTTTCTCTTCTGCTGACGTTGCCAATTTTGTGTTAAATAAAAAAAATGGGAAAAAAATTTATTTTTTTTTTTAATTAAGTATTTGTTTTGTTTTTCCGTTTGACTTTTGTACTTTCGATCGTCAGTCAGTCAGCTTTATAAATACACATACATACATATACAAATGCAGAATGCATATACGAGGCTTGTTCAATAAGCTACGCATGTATATCCGATTTTGTCAGCATAAGTGGGGGACATGAGTACCAACATAATGCCACAAAAAAATCATAAATCGGATATACGTAGCTCGCTTAAATTCAAAATTCGCAATACTCTTTGAACGAGCCTCGTACATAACTGAATGTATTATACATATGTACCTACATTGAGTAGGCTGGGCAGGCCTCTGCGTTTTTATTAAGGGGCGATTCATGCATGCAAACATATACCTACATAAATCTACTTTTATTGAGAGACTCATACAATCATCATATTCATATTAAGGACGCAAGAATGTGTGATGATGGTTCCTTCTTATATGGTATGTATTTTCTAGAATGGAAATGCTGAACAGAGAGTGCAGAGTGTATAAGAAGAAGAATAATAAAACATATGAATACAAAATGTGTTATGGCATAAATTTATTTAAACAGCTCCTCATACTTAGTAGCCACGTGCTAGCTCACGTTCCATTCTACATTGAATAATATACCCCATATGTAGATATTTGAACTTGAGAGGAGCAGAACAGAGCAGAGCACATTCTTGGTAAAATTTGGACGCACGTTTCGCCTAATATAACATATACCACATACTTATATACGTCAATCAAATACTACCAAGAGAACTTAAACTTTGTATCTACTCAAATTCATAGTTACGAGTATTAGAAAAAAAAGAGCGGATCCAAAAGCTTGTGCAGGTGTATAACAGTAACAAGAATGAATTTTGATATGACTACGACTGTTTCATATGCATATGTACATAAGTATGTGTGTATTTGTATAACATGATAAGTTTTTAATAGCGGCAACAACTTGTGAACGAAACTAACTAACTGAATGTACTCAGTCAGTCATCTATACACACTCGCCCAGTCGGGCCTCTTTACAAATACAAAAATAATATTTACTACGTGCATACTATGCGCCTGAATGTACATATGTATACATGTTAATATAGTGGGTCTATTTGTCTATTGAGAGTTAAAACAATAAGCAGAAGAATATAATTGCGCAAAATATAAAATAAATTACAACGCAATAAAATATACTTACATACGACACATTCATTCATAGTAATTTAGAGTGAGAATTAGTATTTATGTATTATTAAAAAAAAACTACTTACATATATGATTTCATGTACAATAAATAAATTTATCATTCACTAATTTCTACAGAATGATGACTATTCAATTTCAATGTAATCAATTAATTTGAAATATGTATGTATGTAAGTACAATCAATACATTTCCATACATAAATATGGATTGAGTGCAAAGAGCAAAGAGTAGAGCAAGTGCATTTTTCAATCTAAAGAAAAACAAAAAGTAATATACTATTGTAGTTTAAGTACAGTTGAATCTCGATTAGAAATGTTTCTTGGAAAATTGAACATGCAGTAACAAGCAAAACTGAGTCACTGAGTCAATACTGATGACTTTTGCACAGTTTGGCTTCACCCACCAAAAAGTTGTTCCCTTAGTTAGAATATAAGGTCCCATAACAAAGTAAGGCAAGAAACGCAATTTTAAAAGACATTATGGAGCTGTCAGAGTCACTATATTAGAAGAAGGAGTGGCCGCCTTAAAGCCCAGACCTCAATTCGAATAAAAATCTGGGGTCATGGGAGAAGGGGAGGCCTTCAAAATCACATAGAGAGCGCTCAATGTGGAATATTAACTTTTGGGTAGAATACAGCATAAATGGAATAATATTGCCAATACCCATATTCACAAATTGGTAGAAAATATGCCTAAAAATATATACTGATATAAAAATCTAGGGTTTTAGGACCAAAATTAAAAAATAGGTAGCTCTGATTTTTTAATTTTTATTATCTCTTTCACTATAATTTTCGTTAAGTGACTTTAGGAATCTTTTACTTATGATCAAAGAAATACCAGATATTTTTGTCATAATTTTGTAGTGACCCGTTTGCCCCCTACAAACCAAAATGTGCAAAAGTGATTAACATTTACTAAGTTTTGTTCGTTACTGTATATACCAGTAATGAGAGGTTATATGGTATACAAATAAGTATACTTCATATTTACTAACATCTGTTTAAATATTTACACAAATAAGTATTTATATTTATTTATGGTATATATATTTATAGCAAGAATACTATGTAAATTTTTCATTTTCTTATGTAGTTTTTTGATCCCATGAGCCCATGTATGGTAAAAATCTGATGAATTTATACCCCAGATAATGGTCACAGATATTCAGTTCCATTTTAGCCCAGAGTACAGTGTTTGGATAAGATTTCAATTGATTCTCATACATATTTTATTCAATTTTATATATGTAATTGTGTATATAAACATATGTATATACGTATAAGTATAATATAATTGTAGGGCCCAGTAGCTGGAAATGTTGCCTTTTTTATATCTATGATATTAAATTGATAAATTTTGTAAACAAAAAATATAAAACCTTTGTAAAGAATTCTATCTTTTGTCTTTAAATTTAGTCTGGCCCTAACTGAACATCTATGTAACTAGTCACTATTGTTTGAGCGTATAATAGAGGTAAATCACAATTAATATGTGTGTATATAGGTCTGTTCAGGTTGGATCCCTAGGGAAAAGGATACGCTGCATGAGGTGCACTGGTCTTGGTATCAGCCTACCAGTTTATAGAGCAACGTGTACAATCATCACCCCAGCATTCCCAGTTGATGGAGGTCCGAATAAACGGGTTTTAGCTGTATTTGCCAGCTGAGAAAATGAGAGGATATAAAAGAGCGGATATAATTTTTAAAGTCACGAGAAATAGACAGAAAGTTAGACGGACACTTACATGCACACACGCCCACTCATCAGACAGCCGCGCACGAGACGAGCCCCATGAATAACAACAACAACAACAGTAGCGCTACCAACAACAATTAAACGGATAGAGTATTTTTGTTTGTTTGTCTTTTAACTGGTTTCATTTTAACTGTTATACTATACTACAATATAGTGTCGTCTGTTTGTCAAATTAATGGAATTGCGAGAAATTGAGCGAATATGAAGCTTATACAAAAGACAGGCAAGGCAGGCAGTCACTCAGTCCATAAAAGGTCTTTATATATTTACTTATGTACTTATGTCTATTGAGGGTGTTGTATGTACATAGTCAGTTTCCTTGTATTAATCGAAACTTGCATCATCATTCATTTCATTCTAAAGAAAAATATTCAATAATCATGTTATGAATTATCACTAAAAAATAAATTCCGTGATAAATAATAAGGTAATGAATAAGTATGTGTATGTATGAAAATAAATTGTTATTATTAATATTATTAGCTGACATCTATGTATGTACATAGAAATATACCAACATACAATTTGCCAATTTATTTATTTAATTTTTTTTCTGTCATGCTCACACACATTTCTTAATGAATGAGTTTAGCTGTGAGCTGTGAGAGAACAACCAAGCAGAGAGAGAGAGCCTAAAGTCATAGTACACCATGGGCCTAAAGTACTATAATACGAAACTACGCTCATACGCCTATACAAATTTGTTTCTCTTACCTAAGCTCACACTCAGCAGCATGCTTACATACATATGCACGTGTCAGCTTTTGACACAAACACTCGCACTCACGTTCAGCAATTTCTAAATGTACTGTGCTCTCAGCATTTTATAAATATGATTCTCCCTCTCATATTTTTTAGTCTCCCGCTTGTATTCCAGGTACTATATACACACACACACACATGCAAATATATGCCGATACTTTATGTAAGCCTGTGTGTATTTTGACCTTCAAGATTCCTTCAAAGTACATGACGATGTTGACGTCGTCACAACGCAGCAACAAAGCCTCAAATACACACAAATAGTACAAAAGTTGAGTGAATGAGCGAGTGTATGGACTGTCATATGCGCGCTCACACAAACACACACTGTGACACGCGCACATGGAGCTGGCCGTCGTCAGAGTAGCACCGCTGGTAGCTTGGGGTACCTATGCCACTAAACACTCAACACTGACAGAGCGTACAAAATAAGCAGCGTCAAATTGAAATTGATTCCATAACGAACGGACGCGCATAGCGGACGAGCAAAGTATTTTTAATATTATAGTAAAAACGAAAAGCAAAAAAAAAGTAACAGAAACAGACAAAATAATAGCAACAAAATATTGTACACACATTTTTATATGCATGTATAAATAACAAAAACATAGCAAACAAAAGTTGTGTCTTTTTTATACATCAGAAAAAAAAACTAAATAAATAAATTTATGAAAAACTTAAAAACAGAAACTAAATTAAGCTGAAGAGAAAGAAGAAAAAAAAAACAAAAAACTAACGTGAATAATTTAATTTTGGTTTTGTTCGTTCGTGTTTGAATGTGTTTTAAAGAAAAAACTGAACTGAACTGAATTATATGCAAGAACTGAACTAAGTAAAAACCTGCAGCAGCAGCAGCATTAAATAAAAGAAATAAGAAAAATAAAATATAATTCTACTACACTATTGAATTTTTTTTTCTGGTTAATTTTATTTATTTTTTTTTTGGTAAATTCTTCGTGTTTTGATTGCGTTCAATAAGAAAAAAGAAAAAAAAAAAAGGAAAAACAATTGAAAAAAAAAGAAAAAGTGACAAAAAGTAAAATCTACAAAACTACAAATTGACGAAAATACTAAGAACAAGAAGAAGAATACGCAGCAGCAGCAGTTGAAGAAGAAGCAGAACTAGTAGCATCGGCAGCAGTATCATCAACAGAACAGAACAGAATAGAATCAGAAAACAGAAGAAGAAGTGCATCAACAACAACAATAAAAATGGACAAAGATTTAAATGGTGCCATGCAAAGCATATCTATAAATAGCGGGAGCAGCAGCAGCAGCAGCTGCAATGCCGCTTGCAACAATAATAACAACAACAACAACACTGCAACGAATGCTTGCTGCTTGGCTAGAGGCGGTGGTGGCGGTGTTGGCAGTAGTGGTGTTATTACAAATGGCAAATTGAATGGTACACAAGCAAATGGTGGTGCTGGTGGCGGGCATCCAAATCAAGATCAGCATCAGCAACATGACAGAGATGAAACAGACAATGTGCAGCATCAGCAGCAACGACATGCCGGCAGCAATGATTTTGTAGCTGCTGCTGTTGCTACACTTGGCATCAAACAATCAACAACAACTGCAACTACATCGTCGTCAGCCACAAATGATAGAGACACCACAACACTAGCTTCTTTAGCGTCGTCGTCTTCATTGCCAGCGCCGTTCGCTAGTGCAAGTGTCGCGGAAAAAAAGAAAATGGTTCACGAGTTATGTCAACAATTGTTGCTTTCGGATGAGCAGGTTAAAGAGCTCTGCTATCGTATACTCCATGAAGTGCGACGTGGTCTAGCCAAGGATACCCATTTGAAGGCAAATGTCAAGTGTTTTGTTACCTACGTTCAAGATTTGCCCAATGGCAATGAACGCGGTAAGTTTCTGGCTCTTGACCTTGGCGGCACCAATTTCCGTGTGCTGCTCATACATTTGAAGGAAGATCATGACTTCCAGATGGAATCGCGCATCTATGCGATACCACAGCACATTATGATCGGTTCAGGTATACAATTATTTGATCATATTGCCGAATGTCTATCCAATTTCATGAACGAACATAATGTGTACAAGGAACGTTTACCATTGGGCTTCACATTCTCATTTCCATTGCGTCAGCTGGGTCTGACTAAGGGTCTACTGGAGACATGGACAAAAGGTTTCAATTGTGCTGGTGTTGTCGATGAAGATGTTGTTCAGCTATTAAAAGATGCAATTGCACGTCGCGGTGATGTACAAATCGATGTGTGCGCCATTCTCAATGACACAACGGGCACATTAATGTCATGTGCGTGGAAGAATCATAATTGTCGTATTGGTCTTATTGTTGGTACCGGTTCAAATGCCTGTTATGTGGAACGTGTCGACGAGGCCGAACTATTTGATTGCTCTGACAATGGTAAACCGCATGTCCTGATTAACACCGAATGGGGTGCATTCGGTGACAATGGAGCATTGGATTTTGTTCGCACCGAATTCGATGAGGATATCGATAAGCATTCGATAAATCCGGGCAAACAAACCTTTGAGAAAATGATTTCTGGCATGTATATGGGTGAATTGGTACGCTTGGTTATTGTCAAAATGACAAATGCTGGTGTACTCTTCAAGGGACAAGATTCCGATGTGCTCAATACACGCGGCTTGTTCTTTACGAAATATGTTTCGGAAATTGAAGCCGATGAACCGGGCACATTTACAAATTGCCGTCTTGTGTTCGAGGAATTGGGTCTAAGCAATGCAACAGACGATGACTGTGCCAATGTGCGATACATATGTGAATGCGTTTCGAAACGTGCCGCTCATCTGGTGTCAGCGGGCATTGCCACGCTTATTAACAAAATGGATGAACCTCATGTTACTGTCGGTGTTGATGGCAGTGTTTATCGTTTCCATCCGAAATTCCATAACTTAATGGTTGAGAAAATCACACAATTGGTTAAGCCTGGCATTGATTTCGATTTGATGCTCTCCGAGGATGGTTCAGGACGTGGTGCTGCGCTTGTTGCAGCTGTTGCATGCCGAGAAGATCAACAGCCTCGAAAATAAGCGGCAAATCATCAAAATCATGAACTCAGCTGACGATAATGATGGCGACAACAACACTCTGAGTCAGTCAGTCAGTCATCTATCAGTCGCCTATGGAAACTAAAATATCTAAAACAAAACAAAGCAATCTAAATATTGTCGTTAAATCGTTCAGACAAACAAACAAACAAAAAAAAAAAATAAAAAAACTGCGGGTTTAAGCGACTCCTTATTTACTTACAAATAGAAAACAAAACAAAAAAGGCAGTGTCGAATACAAAACTGTCATTTTATCACCATCACCACTTACAACACACCATCAACATCACCATCCCCATTGCAATTACCACAACGATCCACATCACCAGACAGACTTACGTTATGTCATACATAAATACATACATGCATACATACATACATATATGGGTAGTAGTTCCAGAACAGAACTTAATTAGGATGTTTATCAACACAAAATACTACGAGTATAATATATACATAAATATATTAATAATATATACATATATATATAATTATTTTTTTTTTTTTGTCTAAATACTTTAGTAAGTTCTGTAAATCAGCTTATAGGAGAGCCAAACTTATACATACATAACATAAAATATTAAAAACACATGCAAAAACAAAGAAGCAAAATATATATAAAATATATACATACATATGTATATACGAGTACATCATACTATACTATATACTATATATACATATATAGAGAGAGACACATTCATAGATATTTAGTTTGCCTGATTTTTAATGATTTAAGTTTAACAACAAAAACAACAACAACAACAATAACACAAAAAAAAATAAATGGCAACAGCGAAAAGGGCAAATGAATGAACGAATCAAGAATCAAAAGGCAAAGAGACAGACAGAGACCGAAAAACTAACAGACAGACAAACAAACAGATAGATAGATAGATAGACATATAGACAGATCGACAAATAGAAAGAAAAAAAAATATATAGATAGGAAAGACGGACAGCAGCCCAGCGCATTAATTTCTTTTATTAGTATTTTTAATTAGGCAAATTTGTAAATTTTTATTTTATTTTTTATTTTTTTTTTTTTAATAATTTTATATATTTACACAAACAACAAAAAACATAAAACATAATTTTAAAAATATATATATATAATTATATATAATAAAAAAAATATTAAAACGATTTTTTTCGTTTTGCTGAAAAGATACAAAAGAAAATGATGATGATGAAAATAAAAGAAAAATAAAATATTTAATTTTATTTTGGAATTTGGATTTGTTTTGTTTATAATAGCGGACAATGTTGTTTACAATATTATTATATTAAAAACAAACAATTAATATTTTGCACAATTTACGAATTACGAATTTTTTCCATGTTTAGTTGGAAGTGTTTTTTTTTTGTTATATATATATATTTTTTTTTTTTTTTGTAGGACTAAAAGACAAAAGAATAGAATTCAAAATCGATTATGATGAAATTTACCATATAGAAATCACAAACAAAAGCACATAGAGTTAAAGGTACTTAAATTATTGATTGATGGAGATCAAATCAGATCAGAGATCAAATCAGAGAGAACAGGATAAATGTTATTTCGTAACATAAAAATTTTATCCTCATTTTGTTTTGTTTTTGATGTTTGTAAGCGCAAATTATTATCTCTTCAAATTGAATAAAAGAAAAGTGCATACAAAAGACATTTTAATGAAGAAAAACAAAAAATTAAAAATAAAAAAAGAAAAACTGCAACTAAAATAAATTATAATGCTATCGCACTAAAAAATATAATTTAAAAAATGGAATCAAAAAAGATAAGAAAAAAATATCTACTTGCATATGAATCAATACTATAAAAATTAATTTAAAAATTAATTGTCATTGAGCAAAGGAATGTTAAAATAAATTATTTTAAATAATTGAAAAAAATATACTTATATATAAAAAAATTAAAAAAAAAAAAAAGATAAAAATATACAATTTAGTATATTTCTCTATAATTATTATTATTATAATTTTTTTTTTTTGTTAAAATTTAAGCAAAAACACATGTTAAAAAATAAAGGAAAATCAGAAAGAAAATCTAAAAAAAAAAACAAAAACCAAACAAAAAAAATAACTTTAAATAAATAAATATTTAAATATATCTATAGTTTTTGTTTTAATTTGGTCGGATGGCATTCTAAGCAGTAGCACCGTGAGTGCCCAGACAGGCGTTTCACATGACAACCTTACATCAAAATAAAAAGAAAGCAATTGGATCTGAAGCTTATAGAAACGAGAAACTCAGCCCGTAACAAGCTGCTACTGTATAAGACCAGACTGAAACCGGCATGGACCTACGGTATTCAACTTTAGGGATCTGCTTCCAATCTAAACTGTTAAAACGCTCCGCCTGAAGAGGCTTTCTCCTCTGTATCTCCCATTCCACTTCTTTTTAATTCCTTGATATAATGTACGAATACAAGATATCGCTCCTAATCGGAGCATAGGGCGGAAACAAAAGCTCTTCAACGGTTTCTATCAGTTGCCCATTCCACTTACCCAATAAAAAATATTAATTTTAATATTAAAATGTAATGTTCTAGTCCATTCAAATTCTCCTACTGTCGGTTTTCTTTTTTTTTCTAATACAATTAGGAAATTAGCAATAAATGGAATAATAGAAATATTCATCTGGACATCATGAGGATTTAATTTACTATATTCTTTTGTTTCTATGCAAATTTGCTAGTAGTATACTACAAGTATATCTGTATATCTCAGTTTTTGAACTTTCGAATATAAAGATATACTATAATATGAATCAGGATCTTGCACTTTAAGTTCACCATAACTTCCACTTACTACTTAACGTAGAGAGAATAATTGAATGACACATAAAATTCGAAAATTGGACTTGTTAAAGCAATGATATGAACTCTGATTAGGGGTAGGTCGGGAGCTAGCCACTTCTGTGGCCTTGATTGGAAAAATTATATGAACATGGAAAACAAAAGTATTAAAATTCCGATTTTGTCTGAGAAGCTTCGGAGTGTTTCAGTTGGTATTGGATGGAGTTGCTCACGTCATCGTCCTGCACACTTCGTTGGCATCTTTGCGTAAAGTGTGGCCTATACAACCAAATATTCTATGTTTGATTAGTTGATCAATTGAAAGTTTTTTGGTCTTAGTTAGAACGATAAGGCGCCACCAGATTCATTACAATTTTCACGCAGGCAGGAATTAACAAAAGTTTCCAGCTTCCGGATAAGCACTGTTGTCAGCGGCAAAGACCAAATAGAATCCAACTTGAAAGTTTGTCAAGTACAGTATTGTGTAGTAATAGGAATAACAAGTCATTAGGAAAGTCATGGAAATAAATAAAATAGTGTCAGAACATAAGGTTGAGATTTATTTCTTAAGGGTCGATGAAGTAATGACATAGGTAGTCAACTTGCCTTGGGATCGATCTCATGGGCAATTAATACACTAGTGATAACAGTAGCGATTTTTCGTTAGAACTGTAGATACGAAGTTTGGTGTTGGATGATATAAAATTTGAGGCCCATATGTTTTTTAATTGTTGGGCAAAAGCGGTACGTGCTTTATATATCCGGTTTGTAATATCTTCAGCAGTTTAACCTGTATGTGTTACTTTACTCCCAAAATAACAAAACACCAACTTACGTCTTATTTTTTTATCGCATAATATACTTATGAATATATATAGTATGTATGTCGGTCATTTATGAGTACTTGTGCCTTGTCTCACACTCATTTGAGTGTATTGAAGGAAATGTCAACATTCGATTTAAACTTAATCGCATTGGCTAAACAATCTGACAATTGCATCTATTCAAAAATTGTACATAGGGAAAAATGAATCATTATTCCCCAATTTCATAAAAACCTAGAAGAGCATCTTTGCGAAACGCTCTGTCCAAATGCCGAGAAGTCTTTTATAATCAAATCTCGAACAAGGAGCAAAACGTTCAGGGGGGGTTTTTAAATATGGATATGAGGAAATCGGAGACATACAACTTTTTTAATTGAAGTATTTTTTAAAATTAATATTGTCTGAAATCTTTTAAAAATGTCAAAACATTCAATGGCTTAGCCAAAACATTTAATAAGAATTGTTCAATTTTTTTTAACAATATTCCAAAAATTATTGGACTAATTTACGCTATACTTTGTGTATATACTATATCGACATATATACATAGGTCTTATTTATGTAATTTTACAAAAATTTAATACAATATCTGAAAAGTATACAAATAGGTATAGTTATGTAGAATAATATGAAAAAATGCCAACAAAAAAATTAAATAAAAAGAGCAAAATTATGAGAAATGTAGAACTATGTACTCGTACATACATAGATCAAAAGATATAGCAAAAATAGTATTACGCAAAACCAGAAATGACAACAACAGCAATAATGACAATAATGATGAAGATGATTTAGATTGCTAGCCATTGAGTGTGTGGATTGAAGAGGATCTTTGTTGTGATCTTTGCGTGGGTGATAGATGACAAATTACAACGACAACATCCAATGGGTTATACAATAGTATGGGCGTACCAAGGTGGGAAGGGGGGGTCAGCTCAGTTTCCATTAACTCAGATCGACGAACCTAATACTAAATGTTAAATGTTGAGTTATTCATCAATAGGAAATTCCTGATTTGGCTCCCCTAGGCCAAAAGTTGAAAACGCCCATGGGTTTTAGTGTCGTTCATATCATTGTTGCAATATTCTTATTCTTCTTTTCGTTTTTCTTGACCTTTATATTCGGCATATAGTGATTTCAAAACATAATGAGAAAATGAATAAATGAGGGAGTGGAGTGAGTGAGTAAGTGTATGAAGGATATGGATAAACGATGATGTTTATTTGTGTAAAGCATAAGTTCTTAAATTTATGAAGTTTGTGGATGCCTTCTTGAAGGAATTTTGGTTTTGAAATTCTTGGATTCTGCAGACCACACTTTAAGAATCACTATTGTGATGAAAATAAATCAAATCAAATGAAAGACTATAAAAAAATTAAATAAACAAAAAGCTGCAATTCACATTAATTAAGCAGAATAAAATGGAAAATGTAAAACGTAAAATCCACATATGTGTAGATCAAAATAATTGACAATCATGATTATCATGAAATTTAATATGTACATATGTATGTATGAAAATGACAAGAAGCAAATCGGAAGAGAAAAAAAAATAGTAGATACTGCAAAAATTAAATTGAAATGCTTTGCGTTGCAAATTTCTCAAAATTCAAATGAACAATGGGATATGCAAATGCTTATTGATCTTAATACAAAGGCAATGATCAACAATAAACATGATGATGATAATGAATAATGAAGCATATGTACATATGTATATAGTCTAGTGGACTCCACATCTACATATTTCGAAGCTGAAATGATTTTCGAAATCTCAACAAAATATACAAAAATTATCATATTGCATCTTTTTCTTATTTTATGCGATTACTCGCGAGTTCACCCAGAAGCCTTAAGATCCGTTGTGATGCCTGATAAAAGCATGGAAACGTATGGGGATTATGAGGGATTTGTGGTAAAATCCACAACAGTCTAAGGTTGGTCCCAGAGATTACGCTCTTTCTCTAAACCAACCTGAGCAGTTCACGAACAGAGCCAGGTCTCTTAAAGGAAATTTTGCCAAAGTACCCAACTCTTCGAAAAACGGTTTCCCGAGAAACCGGGTTCGTCTACTGAGAAGAGCAGGGCTATCACAGAGGAGGTGTTGGACTCTCTCCGGTTCCTCCTCGTCTTCACAGCTACGACAGAAGTCATGCTTTGGAACCTGCATCCTGTGGGCCAACAGCCCTATGGTGCAGGGCTCCGTTATAACTCTCGTCAAGGTCCGAACCTTTTTCTTGTTGAAGTGTAGGAGCTAGGAGGTTCTCTTAGGTTAATAGCAAGTACAGTCAGACTCATTTGCCCACTTCCTGCCTGTCAGGTCTCTAGTTTTCACTTCCAGGCATGAGAGTATATCCTGTAAGGGTATGTAAATATCGGCAACTGCTTGAGACATAAGCACTGCCGAGCCTTTCCTGGCACACTCGTCCACCATCTCAGTTCCTTCGATATTGGAGTGACTCGGCACCCATATGAGTGTGATAGAGTGTTGCCGAGCCTGGTTACGAGTTTCTACCGTGCTACGTATGATTTTTCTCTTAAAGCTGTGGGCCGACAGAGCCTTGATAGTGGCCTGACAGTCAACATAAATTGATATGTGCTTTGGGGTCTCCCCCAAAGCGTTGCTGCTGCCTGCCACGCCGCGTAGATATCTGCCTTCCGAGAAGATGCTTGCACCTGTATCGTCTACCGTCACGGATCCGTCAGTATAGAACGAAAGCTCATCCCGTCCAATGACTTTACCCAACTTCCAATCATCTCTGCCCGGGAATCTTGTCTTAAAATTGTCATTTCATTTTAGTGCTGACACACCGTACTCACATACTCCATCATCACCTCGAATTTCCACTTCTTGTAAGATAGTGGCTGTGGTCGGCGGCACAGGGCTTAAGAAGATGCAGCACCCGGAGTCTGACTGCAGTTCTAACCGCTACGTACTTGAGATATGTGCCCACCGCTGCTAAATTGAGAATGACATCCAGAGCCGCCTAGGGGGTGGATCGAAGGGATCCAGTAAATTTAAATCACTGGCAGTTTAAGCTCACAAAGAACCAGTTGGCAAGACTAAATGAGGCCCTGGCCATGCTCGTAAATTAGTGAATTTTGGTACTATTAACTGAAAAGATAGTTTTTTAAAAAAGTAAAAAGACTAAGATCAATTTTTTTTAGAATTCAGTTCGGTCTGTGAGGGCATCTTTTTCTAGAGGTTTGAAAGCCCCTGAACCGCAATCAAAGCTCAAGTTAATTGACTTAATTTTCGATGGAAAAGTTAGAAATTCTGGTTCATAAAAATTAATGAGTATTGAATACGCGTATCTTATAACTTTTAAACTAATAGTATCTCCGAAATTCTGCATGTCATTGGCAATGATGGATTTCTTTTATAAAACAAACAAAATGTCACTATTTTTCTTGGCTCCACTTGTTTGATAAAGATTTTTATTGGAAACCTTTTTCAGCCAAGTTATTATGTGAATGTGTACATTCATTTTACTGTCGACATTTAATAATTTGGTTGCCGGATTTCGAGTGGAAAAAACCCAGAAAAGTTGTTGCTGAGATGAAAGTCCTTACATCCATTAAAATTCACTGACATTCTTTGGACTTTCCGATTGCACTTCATTAGTGTCAGCAGTGGTGTGGTGTACATATGTCCATATATATGATCTTTCTATGATTGACATAATTCCATCTCAAAAAATTGTATTCTCTCGTTCCACAATAGTTTCCAAGTAAAAGATGTTCGGACAAACAAACATGATTAGATCAATTCTTCGTCTCTTCGATTTGATCAAAACTAGCCCCACACAAACATGTATGAGTCCTTTGTTCTTACATACGTCCTTCATATTTACCATATAATAAGATATGTAAGCACATAAACCTTTTTATATTTTTAGTATTTATATAAGTACATACTTATGTAAATATACATATGTGCATACCTGGTATACTAACTAAGGTAAACTAACAAGGTTTTAAGAAAAAGACAGTAAAGTTATTCATGAGTGCAGTTGATCTTATTCAGAGTGAAGACCCGAACGTTCCCCCAATGCATTGCCACACCCGCACGACGCACTTGAATACTTTTTTAATAACACAAAATACAATGATATGTTAATTACTTTTTAACGATTTCTCTTCAAGATTTTATTGTTGTTATTTCCTTAATTTTTGTGAAATAACAAAATCAACATTTGAAAGGCAAAATAATAAAGAATATATAAAAAAAAAAAAAAAAATTAAGAACAACAACAAAAGAAAAACAAAATAATAATAATTGCGATAAATCAGAAAATTTAAATGGTGAAATGATAAAGCAATTTGTTTAACGATAAAATTAACAGAGAAACATTTTTAAGTGTCATGGGTTCACTAATAACAACTCAAATGAATAAAATTTTTTATATTTATAACAATTTAAATTCGAGTATCAAATTCTCACAGATGACTGAACAAATCCTGAAAACAAATATGCCGTACTTATATTAAACCATTTTTTGCAAATTTCTATTTTAATCATCAGTAAGTCAAGTAGTCAAATTAAAAGTGAGGCAACGCTTTTCCGATACTATTTCGATGTCTTCCTTGAGGTAAATTTGTTTTTAAAACCTAGGAACAGTTACTAGTAACTGGTAGCCAGATCTGGTGAATACAGCTGGTGGGGAAGCAATGTTTTTGGTCCGTGGGACCCATTAGTTAAACACATTTTAGTATTTAGTAGGATAGCAGACCAGGACCAATGAAAAAAGTGGAGGCCCTTTCATCAAGCTTCCATCCAAAAAAATTAAATCCCTTTGTGGTCTCTTTTTCCCATCAAAGCAATCAATTCCTCACATATTATGGACTAGAAACGCGTCCTGCTTGCTTTGGAATTGATAGCAAGACATTTTATTTTTTTTACAAAACATATTTTCTCTTTTGCTCCGCTCTCAGTGAACATCATAGTACAGAAAGAAAAGAGCGAATAGCGCAATACACGTAAATTGCACTCAGTTATCAATAAATGACAGGAATAAATGCAACAATTACACACAAAATTCACGAAGATGCATAGTATCAACAACGTAAAAAACGTAACATATTTTTGTGCGTGGTTTTGCAAAAACTTTTATGTATGATGACTGAAAGTGAATAAAATTTTTTTTATTGTTGAATCAATTCTTTATGTAAATCAAAACCTTTCTAAGAAAATTTTTTAAATGACAGTGAAAACCGTATCAAAAACCGTTGCGTGGCTTAGAAGTAATCAGTATCCAAACTTCTTGAAATTTTGTCTTTAATGATGAAAAATAAATGACGTGGCTACTTTCTTTATTTGCCTTTTCTTTGAAATGAGTTGAGAGAAATGGGTCGTACTCTGCGAGTAGTATTGGACTAAAATACCAAGAAAATTGCAATTTCTCGGTGAACTTATTAATTCATCAACACCTCTAAAAGATAATCCTCAACAAATTTTATTGTCAACTCGCATCAATATTTTGCGCAAATTTTGCGATTGCTCTGCTTCTTCTCTCGCTAAACTCTGATCGATGCGTTCATGTGTCTCTCCTAATTTTACTATAATTTTGATAGCTTCTAGATGATTTTTTGAATTTTCATGATTAGAAATACGATCAGATAGATGCATAGCAGTAAACTTTTTCCTTGCTGGGAGAAAAACAAAGCCAAAAAAGATTTAACGTCTCATTTTATTGTTATAAAATTTTTGAATCCAATGTTTGTGGAGGCACTCAATGTGTGGGGGTTGCCCTTCGGAAAATTCTGACCTACAGAGGACAGTACAAGAGAGGAAAGAATAAGTTACTAACTCAGAAGCCTAACGGCCTGGATTTTAGCTTCAGAGTTCGCCTTTAACCTTAACGATATGGATAGTATAGGCTCGTACTGAGCCGCCTTACCACAACAAGGTGGCATTCTAGCAAAGAAGTAAACACATTTTTTATGATTTATGAAATAATAGTCGAATTTGGGACAGTAGAGGGCTGTATTCATCATAATGAAACCCATAAAATCAATTGTTCATTGGTTGTTTCCCACAAACTAAGTAGAGACCCCAAACCACATTCCGGAACAATGATTTCAAGTCAACAACGGTCCCTTTAAAAATACTCAATTTTAATGAATTCTATTGATTTGAAATACCTGAAAGTAGCTTCTCAACGAATTTATCATCGAAATTTATGTCAATTTTATAATTTCATTTATAATACGAGTAATAACAGAGTCTAACTCGGAGTAGCAACAAAAAAATAAAAAAAATAAATTTATTTCTTTGATTATCGAAATGGCGTTACATTCAGATTTGTCTAAAAGCAGCGATGATTTACATCTAGTGTTTGTTGAAATGTTGGACTCTGCAGAATCCAACAGTATTACTTGTCGAAAATCACGTTCAAGATATCCTGAGGAAAAAGGTAAAAACTACCGGCGATCAAGCAGCCGAGGCCTTCGTTGCAATGACAAATGCGAACCGAACTGCTGTGCATCAAAGCCAATAGTCAATGAACAATTTGTCATGAAGTCTACGAAAGAATCTGATATCTTAACATCTATTAAAGTAACCGCTTTGCAAGTGGACAATGTGGATTTGGAAGACGGAGCAGCTGCAAGGAAATCGCGATCAAGATATCGTGAGATAAAAACTAAACATACATACAAGTCGCCAATCAAGCAGTCATAGCCGTTATGCTCTACCTGAACCGAAGAAACAGAGCAATCAGATCAACCAATTATGCATTCTACTTCATTAAAATATTATTGACCAGTAGTCAAACAATTTTTATGTTATTAACATCTCGAACATGTCAGAGAAGGAATGCTCAGGCCCTGGTTGAAGCATGGCAAGAATTAGGCTAAATATTTAACATCAACAACAAATTTAAAGAAATTACCATTAATTATTGGATTAAACCCTTGTGCATACATGTGAAAATAAACTTATTTATAAAGTTATTGTAATAAGATTATTTGCAATACACGTAATGATCGCTTGTGTCTGGAATATCTGTGTTTTTCTGTCTTTCTGTCATTCTGCTGACTGCCGACTGCTGTCTGCTGTTCATTTATTTATTTAGCATTTTAATTATTTCTCGTTAAATATTTAATATTCAATATTTCAGCACTGCCTACTCACCATTAGCGATGTAGAGCCGTGCAGCTAAAGCGCCATTTAAGCCCCCTAGTCCCTGCTATTTTGTACAACATCAGCAAGCGCAGCTGCAACTGTAACTTCATACCATGTATGCTAAAAGCTTACGTGGAATTTTGGGCGGAAACTTTTATAATTTAACTTTTGAAATATGCTGATCTGTTGTTTGTTTCTTTCTTCCTTGCCCTCCCTTGCTTTGCTTCGAACTTCCCTTATGCTCACTAATACCATGAAGGCATAAATTTGCGAGAATGTTAGGTGTTTGTTTTGCTGTTATAAGAGGGTCATATTCAAAGTAAACAAAGTTTTGTATTATTTTTCTTTTTTTCTAATAGATACTAGAGATGAGCTAAACAGTGACACAGTGATTCTAAACTGTGATTGAGTCACAGTCATTTGAAGGGAGAGACACAGTTTACTTGATTCGTTGTGACTCACTTTGGTACAGTTGCTCCCTAAACGGTGATTACCAAACACAGTTTAAGCAAATGTCAGTGGCTTAGAATAGGATAGACTATTCTACTACAATAGATCATGCTGATATTTCGACCTTTATATGGTGTCTTTATTTACCAGTTACCTAGAATAGGATAGACTATTCTACTACAATAGATCATGCTGATATTTCGACCTTTATATGGTGTTTATATTTTCCAACGGCTTAGAATAGGATAAACTAGTCTACTACATTAGATCATGACGATATTTGGAAGTTTATATAGTATCTTTTTTTCCAGTGGTCAGGGTTCTTTGCTTTACAAACATCAGATTAAAATGATTAAGCATTTCACGTTAGAGTAAAGTATATTATAACGTATTAAAAGTAGGTTTACGTGAATATGAATTGAATCGATATTCATGATATCTATTTGTACCATAGTTGTTTGTATAGAGAGAGAGAGAGAGAGAGATGATTAGAAAAAGTGAAGCGTTGCTAATCTCTAACAAGCATAACGGGTAACTATATATAGATTTTTTTGTTCTTACTGTAGAAATGTAAAACGCTTTTAAATGATCAAGTCACGTTTTTGAGGCACGAGATGTGTATTCGCACACACTAGTATCTGGGATATACCCATGTACTCGTATGTAGAGTGGTTAGATCTATAATTTGTATGAGTGAAACGTAATAAATATGCAAATTTGATCTTAAATCGTCTTAAGAGCATTTTTTTCCTTTTCCCGGCTTCTCACTCACTCACTCAATCGCTCACGTGATTTGTATAAGCCGAAGAAAGATTTTTTTAAATTATGAGTATTTGCGGTTTTCGGGTAAATACCAGTACTCTTAGATTGTATAAAAATAAAAGTTACATTATTGTATTACAATATAATGCATATACATATGTAGTATTTTAGTAGTAATAATTTCTTATGTCATTGGATCACTTGTCTCAGCTAACTATTGTACATATATATAGTCGTATGTTTATTTTTATGGACTTTATCTCTTTTATTTATTCATTTATTTATTTACAAGCATAGTATTGTATTGTATGGTAGTATGGTATTATTGTAGTAGTGTAGTATATTGTATGAATTACTTTCAATCAATTTCAATTTGTCGAGTTTGTGCGAAATCTCAAACTTTGATGACTAGAAATTTATAACACATGATGAAGAAGTCAACGAGGCCGAGGCCATGTCGTTATAGACAGGGGCCTATAAGAGTACATACATATGTATTGTATCTTATTCAGAGCATCATCAATATACATATGTATTTGTCAATAAATTGTTCTACTTTCAATATTTTTGCAATAATATTTTTTATTAAGTTTGTATGAATAACTTGAACTTAATAAAGAAAATTTAATAAAAATGCCATAATATTTTAGTTCATCAAGTGTGAAATATACAATATTATTATACCATATATGCAAGTATTTTACAATACTACTTATATACCTACATATTATTTTACTATTGTAATTGGTTATCGACCTTATTAGTAAGTTTATTTTCGTATGCAATATAACTCGTTTTTGAAATATTCAATTATAATTTTATAGAGACAATCTTATTTTGTACTTAATAATAATTTGCATACATGTACTTCATATGTATATTTCTTTGAAAAGATTATTGAATTGGGTAATCCCCCATAGCATATATGTACTATGAAGTCATTGGTTGATTTAAAATAAAAATACACCATTTAAAATGATTTGATAATGAAGCCGAGTTATGGTTTAAACTATGGAAGGACAAGGATATGGCAAGAGAAAACCTGAGAGACCTAGACCTTACGGAAGTTTTAAAGGAGGCGCAAATATTCTTTCCTGCAACAAAAAACGCAATTTCAATTTCCTTAGGATAACCTTGTACAACAAGCAACGTAGTGACGTCCTTTTATATACTGTGTCGTGTAAAAACGTGTCTGAGGGCAACGAAGGTAGAGAACAATTTAATCGGTCCATGTACACAGAATAATTGTACAAGAAAATGGCGATAAAATTGAACGTGAACAAGATTAGTATTTTTATAATGAAACAAAATCCTGGCTGCGCTCATGACGAATACCCTTTAAAATGCTGGAAATATAATAAAAAATTTCAAGCTTTTACCCATCTTACGTGCTTATTAATCGTCGCGGTTCCTAGCGAGCAACTATTTAGTGGAACCGATATAATTTGCGAACCATTGAGAAATCGGTTAGAAGGCGACAAAGCTGCAAAATAGTTGTTCATGAAGAATAATTTGACTCTTAACAATTTTGATTACCAGTAGTTACTTACATATGTATGTATATATATATATAAGTATAGTTTGTATTGTAAAGCATATACATATATTTTTTAATCTTTACAGTAATACTAATGGGTAAATCTTTTCTTTAATAAAAGGTCTAAAACGATTTTTTTCTTTGTTAACCCACCTCCGTCTCCGTTAACATCCGCTTCCGCGGAAGTCATTTTCTGGACTTCTGCTTCCGTATCCGCCTCCGCTAAAAAGACCTCAGTTACAACCCTAATACATACGTACACTTGTATTAAACGTGGCTTAATAAACAATCACCATACAGCATTTTGGGATGTACGAGGTGTATTTTTATATAAAGAAAAAACAAATAAAAAATTTCTGAATTTCAAAAATCACTGAATTTTACTAAGAATCTCGATTGAATCCTCAGTGACTATTTCTTATTGCTATATCTGAATAACAATTTAAAGATTTGTAACCACAGAGAGTGCAGTAGCAGAGAGACATATGTACATATTTGAAGAACGTTACAAAATTTTTATTGTGGGAAAGGAATAAAATTGTATTAAAGAAACGTTCCTAGCAGTTGTGCTCATAATAAGTGCCCTAGGGAAAAAGGCATCTGAAAGTATCAAACCTCAACTAAATAATTTTCACGCTGGAAACAACATAACTTTTAAGAAATCTGATCTACTATACTTCTAATTATTGCAAACGAGCATCTCAGGTCTTTTTTTTTATTAATGATTGCGGTTTGCTTTTGAATTTCCCTATTGCTCGGGACTCTAGGTATTTGCACAAGTTGCTATGAATATATTTAAATATATGTATATTATATGATAGAATTAGAAAATCATCGAAATAAGTCATATAATAGTATAGGGCAAAAGTACTACATAGAAGTACAGTAGCAAGAAAAAAATGAGTAAATGATTGTGAGATTTACACATTTTACAATAATAATATCTAGAAGGAAGGCAAGAGCCTGAATAGAATATTATAAAAAAAAAAAAATACCAGGTACTCCTAAGATCATTAGCAAAAAAACCCCAAAGCCATTTTATCGAAAAATAAAATAGGTAAGATAATAAAAAATAAAAACCATTTATTCAATTATGCACGTTTTGTTCAAAATAAACTACAATTTTTTTTTTTTTGTATTCTGGTCCAAAGTCCCTTGTTTTTTATATAAATATGTATACATTCTCAGGCATATTTTCTACCAATTTGTTAACATGGGTATTGGGAATATTATTCCATTTAAGCTGCACTTCAATAGTGGACCCACTTGTGAACTTTTAAAGCCTTCCCTTTTCCAATGGTCCCAGATGACGCTTGGATTGAAATGATGACTCTGACAGCTAACTATGGGTTTTATGCACAGCATGCTTTGGGTCATCATCTGGCTGGATAATCTTTTCATGGCATCCACAAACAGCCGTTTAAAAAACGCGTATCTGGTCTTAATTTCTTATGTACTCGTATGTATATTTCTACTTAAATATTTCTTTATATATTGTACTCGTATATATGTACGAGTACATATGTATGTACTATGTATGATGGTATTTATGGACAAAGGCAATGAATGATTTTTAAATAAACTATTGTACTATGTGATGTATCTAAATTTAAAAGATCATTGAATAGAATAGAAAACAGAAAATGAAAGAAAGAAATAAAGAACAAAAATACAATAATTGAAAGAACTTAATTGAATAACATTTTGTCGTCGGCGACTTTGTCGCTTCAGTAATCATTTGTTGTTGTTGTGTTTGTTGTTGTTTGCTCTTGTCAACTGCCACAATCTTGACATTGAAGGGTGTCGCGGCACGCGCATTGAAATTATCGATAAGAAAAACCATTAGCAACATCAACATCATCACTTTGAGCATCATCATCATCATCATCACCCGCAGCATTAACAAATCTTGCTCTTTTACTCTCTTTTCTACAATAGATTGTTTTCTTATTTAACTTTGCTTCATCCATTCTTAATCGTGTAGTAGTTTAGTATATATATTCATATATACTCTCACTACTATCTTATAGTTTCAATGGCACCCTCAATTATCGCGGTCAAGTTTAAGTGAAGTAAAGCAACAGCAGCAACAACATAAACAACAGTATCCGAAGGAGATATTATGCAAAAATATGAGAGAGAAGGGTCTGCCACGAATACAGTGGAGCATTTAACATAATATGTTCTCGTACATAAATCCATATGTACATGTATCTGCGAGGGTCATTTTCAAAATAATAAACGGTTTCAATTTTTTATCCTGTTATCTAGTCAATCTGAATACTGTTTGCATTGTCAACTAAACAGATACAAATTTTTAATTCCACACCTTGAGATATCTCACTACCCGGTTAGTTATTCCAACAAATCCTTTCAGAGCCCTTTAGTACCCACTTCCTAATTCCAAACTTTCATCAATCTTTATTATTATACAATTGTTTCAAAAGTCAAAAGTTATTATACAATAGAATAGAAAAAAATGAGAAAATCCGACTTTTCCAATGCATTTTCCAAGAAAGAAATAATTTCATATTATATTGTCTTCAGTATTAGAGGTGTGTACCAAAATTTCAGATCAATTGGTCAACAGGAAGAGGGTGAAATTTCAAGTATAAGAATTGAAAAATTATGCCACAAGATCCAGAACTAAATAAAACCTATTAAAAAAGTACTTATGTATACAATAACTCCAATATATTGGAGGTATTGTCTTTTTTACAATACTTACTCATTGTGACATACAGTCATGTCGATAGTCCGAGGAGTGCTTTTTCAATGCAAAATGATTCAATCAATTAACATCTCTATTGAGAAATTTGACAGGTGTATTATGATAAAGGTCTTTCTAGAACTCAAAGCAAGCCCTAGAAATTCAAGGAAGCATTATTCATTCATTCAAGAAAATCATGACAAAGTCTTTCTGGGATCGGGTTGATCTGCCTTGAAAAAGCTGTTTAGAACTACCGACCTGGCATATTGAGCATTGTCAGAATTCCACAGTATTAATTGGAAGATTTGGTATCTTTCTTCATATACTTAGCATTATTATCGAAAGATAACCAATTTTTTCCAAATCTTATTATGGTACGTATAACAACACTGAGAAAAATGTTAAAAAAAAAAACTGTTTTCATAACGATTAGCTCGCTTTTCCAACCATCAGTTTGAACACTTTATTTCCACATTTTTAGAAGTTTTTAGATACTCGTTGTACAAATTTTAACATAATTTAATCAACATCAAACATTTTTTCACATATGTACTAGAATAAATAATATTATTCTATTGTACAATAGTAAAATAGAGACTTTTGTAGCATGTAGGAACGGGTTCTATGAAAATGTAAATAAAGGGCTTCTGTGGTATGAGTTAATTGAACATTTTAGATATATATGTATATATCTATCTTTATATATACATACTCGTAAGTGTATGTATATTTTTATACTCTTCACTGGAATGAATAGTATTATAAGTTTGTCATGATGTTTGTAACACAAATAAGGAGACATCGCAGACCACATAAAGTATATATATTTTTGATCAGCTCGATGAGACGAGTTGATTTAGCCATGTCCGTCTGTCCGTCTGTATGTATGCAAACTAGTACCTCAGTTTTTGAGCTAGAGAGCTGAAATGCACATAGGTTTCTTTTTACCATATGCTGCACATTTGTCGAAATCAGCCGAATCGGAACACCATACAAGCCAAAATTCAAATTAATGTTATTATTAGAAAAACTTTTTTGCTTTTTGACGCATCAAACTGAAATTTGGATACTATTAGTTTCTGATCCATATTCATCAAACTGTGTTCTTTGTTGATACTCAAACTCTAACAGAGAGAAAATAGTGTTGCTAAGAAAGGAAGGTTGGTTGAACATCGGAGGAGCGTGTAGAGTATTACATCTTTGACATAGCCAATGATAGCCTTCTTTCTGGTTTTTTTACTCGTATAAGTATTATTAGCTTTTTGCTATTTTCAACAAAGTTAAATTATTCGCCATTCCATTACCATTTTCAATTTTATTATGAAATTTTTCTTTTTATTATTATTTGTTCTTTGTTGCACTTTATGAGGTGTGAAAATGCAATTTATTTCAATTCAATTTTATTGTAAGTACTACAACAGCATGAGGAATGCAAATAAATTGCGCCATTTGTTCATACTCGTACTTTAATACACATCCATACATAGTACTTATATGTCAAACGATCAGCAATAGAAACTACAATATTTTAAAAAGGAATCAAGAAAAAACACACATTATTTTTAGTTTCACCTAGGATTACATATACAGTAAGTACATACAAGTACATTTCGATCAATATAAAAATTATTTTGTTCTAGATTAGATTAGGAAAAGGTCGGTAACCAGTACACTTCGTCACTGCGTCCACAAGTGAGCCTATTGTGACAAACCCTGTAATCACAGTTCCTTCGAAATTCTGGTAATCGTTAGGAATTCGAAGATCCTCTTCGAAGACCGATCTGCAATTTTAATTGTTTCCAAGTATATACTGTGGTTTCCAAGGTGACGGAGTCTTGTCCAGATTAGGCCCTCGCAGTGACATAGTACGTGCTCTGCTGAGTCCTCTTCTTCATTACATAGTCCACATATATCGCTGCGACTGATTAGCATGTTATATAGGTGATTCACTACTTTGCAATGTTCTGTCAATAAACTACTGTACTATTTTGCGAGATCTAGTTGGCAAGACAATTTTAGCCACTCTAGCATTCCTCGTACATATCCAATGACGATGCGTTTCGTCGAATTCCAAGGCAGTCAGCAGAATGGCAACTTATGTACTAGTTATCCTATGATTCCAGTTTAATTGGTTGGATTGGTAATATCGACTTTTTTAATATAGTACGTAGGACACTACAAAAGTTTTGCAGTCTGGAAACACTATCATGAGTTTTCACGATCTGACATTTCCATCGTGAAGTTTGGAATTTTTTAGCAAATTCCTACTTAGAACGTTTTGTCATATCGACGCTATTTGTCATGAATCGTGAACATTTTCGAAGTGGATTAACTTGGCAAGATAGTGCGGAAGGATTTCTTTTGGTGATGATGCACAACATAAGACTATCGTATATCGCTGGTTTATGGATTTTAATTGTGGACACTCTAAGCTGCAGGACGAATTTCGTGAAGGTCGACCAAAATCAGCAAAGAAATACCTAAAAAATACGATCGTGGTGCTTCAAAAGACGAATTTAAGATTGTAATAGAATAATGGATCTATCCGTATGAGCCGGAAAGTAAACAGCAATCGACCGTATGGGTGTTCCAAGAGGATGACAAGCCAACGAAAGTTGTTCGCTCACGAAACAATTCGAAGCAAATGGTAGCCTATTTCCTTGGAATAACCGGACATATCGTAATCGTGCCACTAGTGGAATATAACACGGTTAATTCTAAGTGGTACACGACCATCCGTTTGCAAGAAGTTTTTGGTGAAATGCGAAAAACAAACGGTCGAAGTAGGATGATTCTTCATCATGACAATGCGAGTTCTCACATTTCGACTCCAACAACCATAGTATTTGAAGGCACAAAACGTTGAATTGATGGGTCGTCTGGCGTGTAGCCCCGATTTAGCACCGAATGATTTCTTTTCAATCCCAACAGTGAAGAACAAATTATGTGGTTAACGATTTTCAACACCCGAAGAAGCGGTTGATGCATTCAAAAAGCAAGTGTTGGAGTAACCTCCATCGGAGTGGAAAAATTGCTTCGAAAATTGGTTTAAGCTTATGCAAAAGTGTATTGATCTTCATGGAGAACACTTTAAAAAACAATAAAGCTAATTTTGAATCCAAACAATGCGTATTTACTTCCCATTGCATAACTTTTGTAGTGCCCTACGTGGATGGTGATGTTCGCGTTTATTTTAGTAAATACCTGATGGTGACATGATTTGTAAATGTGTCCGCGCGTTTTGTTTTTGGCATTTAACCAATATATTGTTGATAGCTCTCGTACTACTAGGTTCGACTAGTTTATACCGATTGATTGAAGACTGACATAGACCTAAGGCAAAGACTATGAAACATGTATGTACTACATAGAATCCCAAGTGAGAGAGCATGATTTGATTTGAGCAAGTTGTCCAGCCTATGTATAGTTCATTGTCTTTGCCTTAGGTCTATGTCAAGTCCTTTGTAAGAGTAAGCAGATTTCATTCTCTTGACCTACATACATACATTTTGTTGTAATCCTTGTCCAAGTCGATAAGTTGTAGCTTAAATGTGTGTGATGCTATGAAGTGTCTTGTCAATATGGCTATTACTGCAATTGAGCCCTATAATAAAACAACAATACAATATTTTATGTATATTTCTCACATTTAACCCACAAATAAAAAAAAGATGATGCCTGAGAATAAAGGGAATTTGCTCCTTTTTTTTATAAATATGCTTGTACAAAACAATTTGTATCCTGGTTGTCATACTACTATGTATGAATGTGAAATGTTTGTGACATTTATTTTGCTATCAATTGTGGTTCGAACTTGGTGACTTTTAAAATGCACATTAGCTATACAAACAAATCTAAGTTAGTAATTAGTATATATGTATGTTTATACATGTATGTAAAAACCAAAACAGCATTGCTTGAATTTGATTTGTATTTTGTAATCAAGAAACAAAGAAACGATAAATGCATTCAGTATTAGTGGAAAAGTCATGCAAAAGTGCAGGTGGAAATACTACTTATATGTAATTAAGTATACGACAATGACAACAATATGGTATATGGTACAGATAGACAGACATAGACAACAAGACAGATCAATCAAGCATGAGATAACATGCAATGAGAAAAAAACAAAGGAAGGAATTTGTCCTACTAAACAAAATAACAAGATTATTTCAAAATCAAACAAGTTTTTACCACGTTTACGTATAACAATTAAAACAATTTAGGAAATTGTACAATAACACAAATCAACAACATTTACTAAACACAGAAACACAGAAATATGGAAACATACTTACTACTTATACTATTGTACAGCAACGAGGGGTGCATGATATGTAAGTACTAGTATGTATTGTATATTATATACATAGATATTCTTGAGAAAAAAAAAACATTTATTTTTCGAATATTTCTTAATTTATTTAATCCCTCCCAAATCATAAGATTTGTTACGATTCTCAAAGACCACATTTTTCTTTAGATTCTACATTTGGGGAATATATGGAATATATAATGTATATTTCGTCCAAAAATGTCTATATTGCTGTATAAACAATTTCAAACACAATGTTTTTCGCAGTACGTGTGCTGGTTTGTACGAGGGTGAATCAAATGTTAACCAGAATTCTTTTTTAATATTTATTTATTTATAAAACAATACAAAAATACTATAGATTATTTTTCTACATAGTCTCCTTCACGCTCTACACATTTTTCCCAGCGGTTTGGAAGCTTGTTAATTCGTTGCTCGTAGAGACTTTGAGGTTGAGTCACCAACCAATTGCGCACGAATTCCTCAACATCTTGATCGTTGTCAAATCGCAATCCTCCAAGTGCATCTTTCATGGGCGCAAAAAAATGATAGTCACAGGGTGACAAATCTGGGCTGTATGGAGGATGCTCAAGGGTTTCCCAATGCATATCCTTCAGTTTTTGTTTCGTTTCACCCGCCGTATGTGGCCTGGCATTGTCATGAAGAAGGATGACGTTTCTGATGGGGACACCGCGTCTTTTGCTTCTGTAAACGGCTTTTGCTGCCTCCAACAGCTGGTAGTAGTAGGCAGCGTTAATTGTACGTCGGTCATGTAGGAAATCAATGAGCAACACTCCTCTGTAGTCGAAAAAGACGGTCGCGAGGACCTTACCTGCTGAGAGACGGGTTTTGGCTTTCACAGGAACGGCTTCGTCTTTCCTACGCCATTCTTTACTCGCCATCTTGGACTCGGGAGTGTAATGATGCACCCATGTTTCATCACATGTCATGATACGCCTCAAAAAAGCCTTTCCCTCCCGATGAAATCGATTTTTCACACTTTCTCGTCCACTCTTAAACTTTTTGGCCCAATCTAACACTTGAGTTTTAGACAGAGTATCATCCCCATACTGAGCCTTCAATCGAGTCAAAATTTCGCACGGTTTAACGCCTGCCTTAGTTAAAAACTTTATTATAACAGACGCTGGAACCTGTTGCTCACTCATAGCTGTACTGACGAATTGACAAAGTCAAACAGCTCACCAAGAGTTTCCCTCACTCCTGATACACTACACTACAAGAACCTACACTGTGAGAGCACTGATGGTGGTTGGCTAAGAAAAGTTTTTGTAATATTCCGGTTTATATTTGATCCACCCTCGTACTTTTTAGCAACAACCACAGAAGGAGATATTGAAATGGAAAATTAAGACAATTCGGAGGATGCAATAAAATACCAAATCTTTAACTTAATTGTCTGAATCGATTTTAATGTTTAAAATCAATTTAATGTGTCTATACTTAAACGGCTATTATCAGGTGTCCAAGTTTTCTTTGCTGCTCTACTGTTGCGGTTGTCCAGGGTAAACAAGCTTCACTTCAGTGTAAACACGCTATAAAAAAGAGATGGAAAATAGAGAAAATTGCATGTTTTTTCCTTTGTCTGATAAAACAATAGTAGATTGTTTCTTACGATGGAGTACACACCAAATGCAACACACACCGCAAGCTGCGTCGCTGTCGATAATTGCATAGTCTCTTATGGCGCAACCCATACCGCATAAGTCAATACAAAAAGACTATACAAAATAGAAAAACATGTTTAGTTGCCGATAGCTGGCATTTCGCAACACACACCAAACGAAATAAAAAGACGGAACGACTTCTCATTGATTTTGAGTTTGAGTTTCATTGAGTTCCGTTTGGTGTATGCTGGAATATAACACGTTTTCTTGGCTAATCAGTCAGATCCGGTGTATTTTCAGCGTTATAGATTTCTGACAGTTAGGAAACATTGAAAATGTACTAAAATCGATTTTTGAACATTTTAAGTATTATAAAACTGCAGTGTGAACGCAGTACAAATGCGGTATTTTGGTAAAAAACGCAGTACGCATGTTTTGGATCTGAAACGTAGTACAAATTTGCGAAACGCAGTACGGATACGAGCATTCAGAATGTGCTATATTGTTTTTACATACAAAAGAAACCGCACGCAGAAATTTCTTGCATTTGTGACTTATCTAGCGTGGGGTTTCACCAAATGTCCCAGAAATGTTCTCTTTAAGTTTATGTCATTTGAACTTCACAGTTCATAGAAACATTGTGTTGGAAAAAATTTTCTGAAAACACCTTAAGAAGTATGCCTAAAGGAATGCAACTGAATTGAAAAAGCAAAAATTATTGCTTTGGCTGAACAAAACATATGAATTAGTGAAATAGCTGCTTAATCTAATTTTAATGAAAGCTCAATGTGTAATTTCTTGAAAAATGGGTTAAGTGGATAGGAAAGAAGGGTCGGGCAGACAAAATTGCATAAGTGATAGGGAGGATTGTGTTATCATGAGAACGACCCACTAAGACCGATTCAAAAATGCTTTGAAATATCATCGGAGGTGCAGAAATATTTTGAAAGGGATATTTCAATTCAACGTCGGTAATTTGAAAGAACACCTGCAAATAAGCTACTTTTAAGTGATCTAATGAAAAAAAAATTGCTTGATTCGGGCATAGGATAAGAATAATTGGAGTGAATGCATTATATTTTTGGATGAATTAAATTTTTATGCTCATTGGTCCCGTAAAGTACTTAAAGTTCTCATTGACAAAGCAATAATTGCTCCTACTTGGCGAAGAAAGATTTGTTGTCTCTTCGCTCTCATGCATAACGTTGTTGTTTTCACTTGAGAGCGATAGAGACAACGAATCTTACTTTCATGAATGGTGCGGTTGAAGACTCATCCAAATAAATTAGCCAAGCGCCTTTGAAAGCAAAGCAGAATGGGAGGAGTTTGAATGGTGAGACGGCTGAGAAGATTGCATCCTGTTGACCTCTTTATTAGATCTTTTTAATCGTACCTATAAATTGTTCTGTCCCACTTAGTAATATTGTATTTTTGTATTGTAGATACATATAAAGAATCTATGTTATAGGATAGACTGACAGATAGGAACTGAATGTATATCGATTCACTTCGAAATGCTGGTTATACTCATGTGATCGAACTTTATGCGATCTCTTTCCTATTTATGATCCTATGCGTTACAAGCAATATGAAATGAGCAATAAGACTCACCCAATATATTAATAAATTGTATGAATGTCATGAAACATGACACAACAACAATTGCATTTTCTTTTATTTGGCAACAGCAACAACAGAAACAAGAAAAACAATTATGTAGTGAATAAAATTTGAAAATTATTCCAGTTTCGTAATGATAACCGTTATTATTTCAAACAACAAAAACAAAAAAAAAACAAAAAAAAATAGAATAATTAAAATTGTGACAAACAAACAGGAAAAAATGTTGCTCAAATGTTTTATGACCAAAACCAGTAAATAAATATTTTATTTTTTTAAGTAAAACAAATTGTTTTGTGACATGTTTTTTAATGGAGGCGCGTGAAATGAAATGACGACAGCGGCGGTGGCGGCATTTGTCAGTCACTAAATTACGACTAAATGATCTTATTGTTGTTGATAATGATAATGATGATGACGATAGTAATGATGTTGATATTTTTGTCTATAAACTAATTAAAATTTAATTTAAAGTGCGACAAAACAAATCAATCCGTTGTTGTCAAATGCAATTGTAATTGTAATTATTGATGCGAGGGAGGTGGAAAGAGGATAAAGCAAGATTTTCTGGGAAACTGTTACAGCAACAATTGACGCCACTAATATTGTAAAGTAGTATTATACGTAGAATCAACTTATTCAATAAGTATTACTGTCATACACCAGATAATCCATATGAATTCCCAACTAAGTATAATGAACCGTTTCAAATTTAATTATAGAAATTTTCTATAATTTCTAGTCGTACATTTATGTAAGCAAATGACATACTTGACTTATGGACTGTATTATTGGGTTTTGGATTGCTACCGCACTTGATGCCTCAAAGCTCTATCGACAAACTAATCCAAAGATATACTGAAGCTAGTTTGAAAGGGTATTCATATAATCTCAAGTGCATCTTAACAGAACATTGTATATTTATGAAGCAGTTATAATATGTATGTAGATTTTGCAATGAAGAAAGAAAAGAGCACAGAAAGATCATCTCTAATCTACATATATATATAAAATAGGACGAGAAAAAATGTTTAAGGGCTTTTCACTCCAACAACGTTTGACCAATCAGCATGAAAGTTGGCATCTACATGTATTTCTTCATGAAGTATGTTTATATGCTACCACTTTGTTGCAACTCTCAAGTTTTTATATATTTTCATATTTTTTTTAATATAAAATACATTTTTTTTGACTCTACTGTAAGTTCATTATGCTACCATACAAAAAGCTCATTACTACAGAACTCCGTTTCTGTTTGATCATGTTTTAAAGTTTAAACGTACGGATGGCGCGAATCTATGTCAACCATTTGAGAAGCAACACAAAAAAATGCTTGCTTTCGTTAGTAAACAAAATTATAGCGAGAAAGGAACAATGACTACAAAAATCGCACACTAACATCACGACGCGGTGGCAGCAACGCGCGCCAGGCTATGCAGAACTTCGAACCAACAAATATTGCAAATGTATATCTGAAAAAAGTCTTAAAATTCTTAATGAAGACCAGACTATAGGAGCAGTTGTAAATATTGAGAATGCCCTTACCTTCTGTAAACTAATGGACTGTATTATAATGCATGCTACAGAAAATTTTCTTCACAATCCGAATGTGAAAGAATTTATATAAACTTACATAATAGCCTAATGATTTGATTTTTCATAGTCTGCATTTCATTTGACCAATCATAGCACTCATAAGAGATTAAACAATCCAATAAGTAGGTAGTAACTTGCTATTATCAATCTATGATAATCCTCAGCACAGTTACATACTAGGAATAGCTAAGCAGTACAATTGTGATACCATAGTACAGCGAATATTACATTCTCAGAGAAAATTCTATATATAACAGCAGCGCTGGCCTTAACCACCCAGGCGTCCTGGGCGAGTTAATCATTTCACGCCCTTTATTATAGGATATGACTTATGTATAATTATATATGAAAACAACAAAAGAAGTTAATTGGGTAGCACATTTTTTTATTTAAAACTTTATTTTTCTGAATTTTTTTGAATTCATTCAATGGTACTCAGTTATGCAAAGCAACTGAATGCGTTCATACAGATGTCTAGTTTCAATCATTCGTAACTTCTATTTTATTGAAAAAATACTTTTAGGGAATTCCCCATAAATAGTTCCGCAAGGTTGCCCTTAATGATTCATTCTATATGCGGATTCCCCGACAGGTAGGTGTTTTTTATTGTTGTAGTGGGTCGTTAAGAGATGGCGCTGTCAAATGAATTTATCGTAATTTAAGCCACGGTGCTGTATAACAGTGTCCAGGTATTTGCACTCTTTTGTTAAAAATTCGGTCCAATTACTTTCAAAATGCTCAGCGGCATCCTTGGCCCTTCAAAAATGCAAACACTTGCATATATGTAGGAAATTAAACTGTAGATGTGACATCTCTGTTGATACCACAAACATACCAAACGTGAACGAACTAAAGATACTGGGACCGACTATCAACTCAAAATACAAATGGAATCCCCACATAAAAAATCTACAAAAATCTTTAACTAAGTCGTGAAACATTATTAAATGCTTAGCGAGCAAGAAATTTAATTGCCACCCGTGCACACTTATACAGGTAATAAACAGTACACTTAACGCAAAAATTGATTTCTGCCTCCTAATATATGGTCTCGCTCCAAAAACGAGCTTAAAACCAATAGAGACTCTTCTTAATACAGCTATCAGAATTTCATTATTTACGATCCAAGAATGATCATAAAAATTAATAGAAAAACTTGTTAACACAATAGTTCATTCATATGACACTCCCCTCTACAAAATAATTACTCATATCTTAAAAAAAAAACAATAAATATAAAGCGTCAGCCGTAGATAGAGCTATTATACGTTGCAAAAAGTTACAGATTCCTGTCTCAACCATAAAACCGACTGTTACAGCAAAACCCCCTCTGGCATCTTAAACATGATGCAATAGATACAAGTCTCAGCTGTTATAACAAAAACTCCCTTAATAGAGAAGTATTTAACCAAAAATTTTTGTCAAAGAAGGAAGAAGAACTAAGAGACTACACGTTCATTTATACGGATGGATCTTATAAACAAATAACTACTGAGAATATAATCCTCAAAGTAGCTATCTTACCTGACTACTCTTCAGTATTTACATGCGAAATTATAGCTATCATGGAAGCTATACAATTGACACTGAATAGAAATGAACGCTACTCTAATTTGCAAAATGATACATATTATCCCAGCAAAATCAGAAGTCTCCTGCTAAAAAAACAAACTAAAATAAAACTACTTTGGGTACTTAGTCATGTAGGCATTAGAGGGAACGAATTTGCAGATCAAGCAGCTAAAGACGCTACTAGAGCTCTACACATAACATCAACAAATATAAGCCGAACAGACATCAACAGATTTTTAGAATGACATGTTTCTAATACACAATCCAATCTGTTTGAAAATACATCCAATTGGTATCAAAACATTAATTACAAAAAACAAAATATTGGGGTCTTTGTAAAATGCAAACAAATCACAGTCTTACATAGAACCACTCAATGCAAATTGTTAAGATTATGTCTCGGTCATACAAGATTATCGCAACAGCATTATTTTTCACCTGACACTAGCAGGCAATGTACATTCTGTAATCTAAACATACCTATGCGCATTGACCATATTCTAAACCAATGTACATACTGTAGTTACAAAAAGTCCATACTGCTACACCAGACAATCATTTCAGCCAATTACTCTCTCTCCCTTCTGCAGACAACCTTCTAAGAATGGTAGAATTTCTTAGAACAGCTAACATACTACATACATCTCATATAAATTTATAAATCTATAATTATATTATTTATCAAATAAAGTACCTATGTATATATTAGTTATAAACAACTTTATATAATTATTATTGCTATTATATTGTATTACATACTAATTTGCACACTAGTCTGGCCAAAGGTCACAGCAGCCATGGCCACATCCCCTCTTGTAGCTTTAAGTTAAGCATACGAGATGTAATAAATAAATAAATAATATATTCAAAATGCAAGACAAGACCTGACCAGTGAGGAAGCTATTGTACAAATGGACTTTGTCGAGAATTATGAGCTGATCAATCAAGATAAATACAATCAGCACATTGGTTTCATGGGCATGTTACACTTTTCACATAAATACTACAGCAAACCGATGAACTCCATTCAGTGGTCATAGTTATTGAAGAATTAAGCCACAATAAATATACTGTTAAAAAAGTTTTTGAGTACATTAAGTCAATCTCTGATGACATTACATTTTTGTATATCTTCAGCGACAATTGCGCTGCTCAATTCAATAATCGGTATATAATGGCAATCATTAATGCATTCAAAACAAAATACAGATCAATCACCTCGAATGGAACTTTTTTGCCGCCTCACATTGCAAAAGTGCCGTAGATGGTATTGGTGGAAGTATCAAAATATCAGTATGGACTGCTGTTAAGTCCCGAAAGAGCATAGTCAACAGAGCTCAAGAATTCTATGACTTCCCACGTAGTCTATCTGACAATATTCATATTTACCTTATGTTTGTTTGAAAAGAAGAAATTAGAGAAGGGATGGCAAGGGCTGAAATTTATGCCAGGCATTCAATCAAAACATTTTTTCCAAGCTGAAGACGGTGACAGCATTTCCGTCGCGTGCACCTCACTGTCTTATCTCAAGTGTACATTGGTTTTGAAATCTTCTGACCCCACCACTGAAACAGATAGTGATTGGTACAACAACAATATGGAACCTGTTATAAAATTATGAAATACGTAAAGCAAACACGGGTCCTGATGAATCTGCACTTGCAGCATCGAATCAGAATGAAACCTTCTTGCCATCTACAAGAAATTTGTGGGATTCCCATGTATAAAATAATTCAAATGACGAATCTTCAAATGATGTATCTCCCTTAAAATTAACAGTACAATTTTCGGCGAATTGACGTGTTTGAAAAGAAATAATTAACATAGATGACAAAGAACAGTACTGATTAGTAATAAACATTGTTCCATCACTTTTTTCGTTCCTGTATAAGTTTTTATTGACAATTATAGTCACTTAAATTAGACGTGTTGCATCCGCGATTCCTTCAAAACTGAATAATTTGAATTATTTATTCTTGTTTTCTATTTTTTTCAATGTATACTGTAGATTAATGTAACCACCTTATGAAATATTAAGGCATAACATCAAAAATGTTTCACAATTAACATACTTTTTTTTTTTTGTATCATAATCTAGAGAGTTAGGGCCAACTTTGTTACACCCGCGATAGCACACTATAAACCTCTCTCCTGACTATTTAAATAGTTCATTACAATTTTTATAAATACATCAAAAAGAAACATGTCAATATGTAGGTAGCCCTTCCAAGAATCATTTCTTTAAAAATGATATGAGACTTTAGATACGTCTAAATGTTGCACCCGCGATAATGGAATCGCCCCAAACAAACTCGGTTAAAATAAGCTCGCATTGACTGTGCACGTGTAAACACTTAAACAAAAGTAGGTGTCGACAACCCGAACTGAGTGAACAACGAACAAAATAAATAAATTATTTTGCATACACAAATTTATACAGTATAATATTTCATAGATACATCTTTTTAAAGCTAACAGAAACGTTTGATAGGCGTTTAACGTAATTACGTGTGTGTTAAACACGTCACAAATAATTTTGTCATTCGATTTTTCGATGCTATTCAAGTTCATCAATATTTGTTGGATATGAGGAGGTATCCTGGACATTTGATGAGCTTGTTCCGACCATATTTGGTCCGCCATTCGATTCTGATGCTTGACGTTTTACAAACTCCTGCATTTTGAATACAAGCATTGCAAATGCTTGGGGCGGCAGATTTGTCTGCATGATTTCCATTATTCGTGCAGGCTGCCCACAAACATATATAGCGTTTACCAAATGATCGGCCCCTTCATCATAATATCCACTTGTAATCATGTCTTCACCCAATTGTATTTCCTTAACGAAATATCTTTCAATCGCTTCTTGGAAGTTCGGCATTCCCGCTTTCGCTTTTGTGGTGTCAGTTTTACGGTTACGCTCACGCTCACGACGTTCCCTGACCTTTTTTTTTGTAGTCAGGATCGGAGCGACGTTTACGATCAAAGTAAATGCAGCTCCCGCATCACCAGCTGCAACACCGAAAGCAATTTTTATGTTTTGTATCATTGTAAATATAATAGGTATTAGTTATTAGTGTGATTATCAAATTTTTGTTGTTGTCAGTAATAAAACTGTAAATTTTTTAACATATCTATACTTCTTCAAAGTTTTTAAAGCACTCTGAGTATGAACTTATGAAACTCTGAAAACTAATATTAGAAATCTATCATAACACAGTACGCTATGAGAAAATTGTTGTAAGAGGAAACTTTGAGGAAGAAGAGACGGTTAGGTTAGTTCAATAAAAAGCTTATTCTATGAACATTTTTATGGTTGTTTACCAATGATTATAATGGTTAATTTTGATGATGAGTTGCAATTTGCTTCTAGGAATATACATATAAATGAAACAAATTTATAATTACTTATAACTCTCACTTGCCAATGTACTATTGACCATATGGGCATTTCCACAGAAAGGTCAACCTAGACCGAAAATTTAAAAGTTAACAAACAATACGGTACTTGGACATAATAAAAAAAGACCCAGTAAAGTATAAAGAATACTGCAATAAAGCAGCAGACTCTGCTACTCAAAAGTCATAAAATTGTTTCCTACTACTTAGCTTTCAAAGCTTTTTGCAATCTGTTAGTTGCAATATTGAGGATGAAAAATGTATGAAAAACTGTTGTGAAAATTGTACGCAGGATGTTAATGATATAGTATCTTTAGCATACTTTGAAAAAATGGATGAAAATTTGGAATGGAAACATTGGAAGAAAGTGGATGATCGGATAGCTTTAACTTATACTGTATACAGATTTAATTCATGACTTGCAAGTGCAGCTACCACTTTTTGAGTTACATTTCTTTGTAAAGCGAGCCCAACAATATCATTTCGAAACCATAAAACAAAATATTAGGTCAGGGGGAATTACTTTTACAAATTGATTTTGCAGAAAATTATAGGCTCATCTGTCAAAACGAAGTACAAAGCGCACACTTCAACTAAATATAAGCAAGTTTCTATTTTTACTTGCGTAGCATGGATGTTTCGTGAAACCAAATCATTTTCAATTATCAGTGACAGTTTAAGTCATAGCAAAATCCACGTTTACGTTTTCATTAAGAAACTTGTTGAGGAGTTGAAAACCCAACATGGTCATTTTAAAATATTTTTATTTTCAGAAGAAAGTAGCTGCCAAAAAATATTCTTTTAAGTGATGCATTTTCCTTCTTTCAATGTGCACAAGAACACATAAATGGCGAGAAAATAATTTATATTGGTGCAGAATCAATTGAGAAATCTTCGGCAACTATACAAGAAAAATGGAAGGATATACCAAACATGCCAGGCATCCGAAAACTTCATTGGATAAGGTGGCGACAAAAATCTAAAGAAAAGTAGGTTAAAGGGCTATTCCTTGAAAAAAAAAAAAAATTTCATGAATTTGTTATCTAATTAATGTAATTACCTCTAATAATAATAATAATAATAATAGTAAATAAGAAGTTTTTGGCATTTAATGCGATCTTGAGTTGAAATTATTTGAAGAAATCCATGATAAAACCATGGTGGACAAATATGTAATGTTCGCCATAATTCGAAAGCAAAAAAACACATGTACATATTTCAACAAGACACCTACCAATAGAAAGCTACATTATTATATTTTAATATAAAATTAATCGCATTAAGTTATTATGTTATAGTTCGCAGTTTATTGCATTTTTCTAGATGAAGTCAAAAGGCAGTTACTTGTTTTGTAATGTTTGCCAAACATTTTTATTGCTAATATCTTGAAAACCTTAAATCGACGCAACCTCCTTTTTGCACTAAATATTGAGCTACCATAGTACTATCGGAAAATAAAGGGTGGGCCATCTATCGATTTCATATTGAACCACGGGTTAATTAGACTCTGGCAATACTTATGCCATTCTGTTCTGTCATAAAATTCAGTATATTATCTCCGCTAAACGAAATGAATCGGTTGGAATATATTGGAAATTTATTTCCAAAACAAAGACAATTGGGCAGAAATTGCATGAAAATGCCGTTCAAAATTAGGTCGCAAAGAAGCACCAACAGCGTCCGGTATACGCAAGTTTATTAATAAAGTTCGTGAAACTGGTTTCATTGTTGATGCTCCAAAACGTCAGCGTGTTCGTACAGTGCGTACACCCGAAAATATCGATGCTGTGGCTGCGAGTGTGCGTGAGAATCCATCAACGTCAACACGTCATCGTTCTCAAGAATTGAACATTTCCCGCACCAGTTTACGTCGAATTTTGCGAAAAGATCTCGGTATGACGCCTTACAAAGTTCAATTGATTCCACTTCGTTTTACCTTTGCTAAATGGGCCAACGACCAGCTAATCAATGATGTCGATTTTGCGAAAAAAATCATCTTTTCGGACGAAGCTCATTTTCATATTGGTGCCTACGTCAATAAGCAAAACTGCCGTATTTGGGGCTCGGAAAACCCACACGAGGTCTTAGAGAAGCCAATGCATCCATTGCGAGTGACTGTTTGTTGCGGATTGTGGAGTGGAGGCATCATTGGCCCATATTTCTTTGAAGACGAGGACGGAGCAACCGTTACGGTCAATGGAGACACCTATCGCTCCATGATAACCGATTTTTTTGTGCCCGCTCTTGATGGTATTGATGTCGACAATGTTTGGTTTCAGCAGGATGGTGCAACTTGTCACACATCTCATGCCACAATCGACTTAATGCGCGAAACGTTCGATGGCCGTTTAATCAGCCGAAATGGTAATGCGTTTTGACACCGTTGGACTATTTCCTGTGGGGCGCCGTTAAAGACAAGTGCTATGTCCACCATCCAGAGACAATTGACCAGTTGAAGGCCAACATTCGTGATGCCATTGACGAGATACGGCCCCAAACACTCGAAAAAGTGCTCGAAAATTGGTCCGACCGAATAGGCTACTGTGAGGCCAGCCACGGCAGCTATTTGAATGAAATAATATTCGGAAATAAGTGGAAAAATTGTACTTCAAAACAAAAAAATAAATTTGGCCAAATCTCAAACCGTTTTTGTTTTATTGCATTTTTTAATCAAAACTTTTAAATGGCCTTTGTTTCAAGTTTTACTTATTTATTTTTTTTAACTTTAAATAACTAAAAAAAGCTTCAAGATGTAATGTTCGCCACCGTGGAAATGCCCATATACAATACAATAGGTTAGTAAGCCACTGACATACTTAGTACATAGTTAGTAGTTGAGGATTCAATATTCTGATTGATTTATTGTAGAAATAATTGACGCAAAATACTTGTAAAATAAAAGATTATAATTTACAAAACATAACATTTAAAAAGCAACAAAAATTAAAATAAAAACAAAATTATGTAATCAAATGACGCCGAAATTCTAGATTTTGTTTATAATTTTTGTTTTCATATTTTGTCTCTGATTTTTTGTTTTGTTTTTTTTTTTTTTTTGTTGAATTGGCACAAAATATAAAATTTTTTGTACCTTGGACTTGGTTCCAAATGAAATCAACTAAACACAAGTCAAGTCAAGTCGTCGTTGTCGTTGTTGTTCATTGCTTGTCGTCGATAGCTGATCGGCGCTTTATTTTATTCTTTGCGGGGTTCAGGGTCTATGTTTTTTTTTGTTGTATTGTAACTATATACTATTGTACAAAATACTAAGCTTGAATTTATTAACTTTCTGTTTCATGTTTTTAAGTATTGTATTTCCGGGTTAAAAATTATTATTACATGTGCATATGTGTGTATGTAAGTAAGTTCACAAAGAAAATTATCTCCACTTTTCCCATAGATTTCTTTCTTTCTTTTTAATTTATTGATTTCTCTATTTTGTTTTTATTTTTTTCAATTGACTCGATGATCTAATTTCATTTCCGTTTGAATTTATCAAATTACATTTTATAGAGTACTGTCTGTCTGTCTGGCTATCTATATTTACATAGTATTTATTCATGGACGTACGGTAACAGTCCTACCCGAGCACACTTGGATGATTAATTAAGTAATAAGTACATATGTACTGTAATTGATAAAGAAGTAGTAGTAGTAGTTTTGTACAAGAAATTCCCCCTTGTACAGGGGAAATTATCAAAACAGCCCACATCCTTAGATTAAAAGATGTGTACGCCTATGTTTGTACTCATAATATTTTGAATATTTAAATGGGGGGTTTTTTTTTTTCTATTTACACTTACTTATTTATAACATTAGAATGAATATCTTAAATAATTAATCATGGATTAAATCGAATACTACTTTCAAAATGGGTTTCCCGGTTTACAATTGATTACAATACGTGTGCGGTTATTATTGTTTGAATGCTGTTGTTGCTGCTGTTATTGTTGTTGTTGATATTGTTAATTAGTCACTTTATCATGAAGTATATACATACATACATACGAGTACATATCGTATCATGCATTTAGATACAAATGCATCTATCTATATTTGTAAGTAGTATAAGATACACGAGTGTTTGATGTGTCAACAGTTTTGTATGAATATGAGCTGTTTACGATTTATTGCTGTTGATATTCATTGTTTATTATTATTGTTTATTTCATTACCAAGTATTTTTGTTGTTGTTGCTGCTGTTGTTTTTCTTATTAATTGTTTTAAAGCTATAAAAACAAAAGTACAAAAAAAAAGAAAAAAATGACAAAAACAAACAAACAGACAGAAAATGACAATAACAAAATAACATAATAAGTACTACACAATAATAAAATTAAATATAAAAACAAAATTCTTAAAATGTTACACATGCAATTGATCACGTTTATGCATTCCTCGCCGCTTTCTCACCACATCGGTTCAATATTCTTTCTTTTTGTTGATATCATTGTTTATGTCTTTTCACACAAAGTTAACTGCATACCATACATATTAATTTTGTCCCATGGTTCGTCGTAATATGAGAATCAAGCACAGGTAGACCTCATTAAAGACCAGGACACTTTCAAGGGAAAGGAATCTCATCATTGAGCAAGAAAAACAAAATATAATATTGTTGGCAGGAGAGAGCGACTTTGTCAGTTATGCACACGAGCTCTGAAGCGGAAAGTAACGGCGGCATTCATTTCAAACACCTCTTATGATAGGATAGGATAGGATAGGATAGGATAGGATAGACAGGCATCTCTTTAGTATGGGAAATCCCACAAATAACCTAGATTACTGCAGCATGGTTCGAAGGGTCCTATGGAGCTAACATACAACGTCAAGGTAGCCACCCAACATAGACGCAGAGACCCTCTTAAATTGTAAATACAAGAAATAAATGATAAATCAAGTAAATGGAAACGATTTAATCTCAGTTTTAGATATAATCAGAATATCAGTGATAGACAGTCATTTCCCATTTTCCATTTCTTCATCGGTTTCATCATTCTGAAGCAAACGATGACTGTTTGCGTTTCTTGTTCTATGACCTACTTATATAAAAATTCGTTCCATAATTGATTGAAACAACATTAATTTCGCAACACTGCGAAAATATATAAATAATTGATTTAATATTGACACACAAAGAAAAACGAAAAGATATGTTTAACAAAAACGACATAATTGATTTTAAAAAATGTCTCTAAGCCACCATATAACCAATATACAAGATCTTAACTACAATGAATTAAAATGTATTGCACATGAAAACCTTTCGGAGAAATTTTAAATTAATTGACTGTGAAAACCGTATCAAAATCCATTGAGTAGTTTAGAAGTAATCGGTATCCAAACTATATGTAATTTCGACTTTGCTTTATACGTACTATGTTACCAAGTTAAGTATTACTTACTTTAATTTCTAGTTTATTTTATAAAATGCTTTGCTAGAAGCTCTTATATCCAGTAACATCGAAAAGGGCTTTGAAAGAGAGATCAATGGGGATTACATAAGTATAATGTATGGATGATTGAAATTGATGTTCGGTGACTTGAGTTTGTGTAATTAATAAAATTTCTTGATTTAGAAAATTACTATATTATCGAAGCTTATTTTTATAGTCTTCACGCAGTTTCTCAAGAAGCTTGTAACACACAGAAGAATGCGTTCCTGGGAAATACAGAGTTCATTCATATCTTCAAATCCTTCTCCACACAAATTCGAATGGCTGGGTGGCCTGGTGGGTTATCTTTGAGCAATGGAATTTGAACGCTCAAGGTTTTTCGTTTTACGTACCGCTCGAGCACAAAACAGTCTTAAAACTACAGAATTTTTTCAAAACACAGGCAAATTGTCTTTTTTTATAACCTTAAATGCTCGTGGATTTTGCAACTTATAAACAACCATTGGCTTTAAGAAGAAGTCTCCCGAAGCACTGCTGCAAAGTAGTAAGTTAAGATGACCCTTAGCAACCTTATAACCAGACACTTTACTTATTTTTTTTTTTGAAATAAAGTTTCTTTTAGGCATTCGTTTAAACCGAGACCAAAAACAGCGTTACATAAAATGTATGCTTAATTTTTCATCCGCGTTATCCACGAATGCATTATACGAGGGCTGTGTGTACATTCGTTATTAGCTCGTCGAGACGAGTTTATTTAGCCATGTCCGTCTATCCGTCTGTATTTTGGAAACTAGTTCCTTAGTATTTGAGCTATGTAGCTGACCTGCACTATGAGGGGAACCTCCCATATAAATCCCAAATTCAAATCAATAATGTTTTATTAGAAAAACTTATTTGTTTTTTGTCTCATCGAAACTATAGTAAGTGTCGGACACATATTCACCAACCATGTAAATTTTACGATCTAGGTCTCAATGTCGAAATGCAGTATGAATACTGACTTTACCCTAAACGTAAGTCAAATCAATAATATAATATTTCTATATGCTTATTCACAGGAGTGAGAAAAGTATTACAAATTTAACATAGCCAAAAATATCATTCTCTCTGTTTTGTATTGCTTTTATGCACTTAACAAATCTCTCACTAGCATATATATGAAGTCTCAGGTGGCTGTGCTGCTATATTTGTATCGAAAACTTTTTCAACATATTCATCTTTTGTCAGCGAGATCTGAAAATCGATGTACTTATACATACTATGCAGTATTTCAATACTAAAATTCGAAGAGGAGCCCCATAGCTTATAAGCGATGTACTTACATATACTATTATATCCATATAGTAGGTTTCAGTAGTACATATTACTTATCTTGTCCTGTCAGAAACTTCTTACAATATCATATTAATTTGCATATAAACATGCATCGGAGATCCCATAAGTTGTGTAAATTGATAGAGTTAATTTGAATCTATAGATCAGTCTTGGCATTTGCAGTATATGTATATGTTTCATATATCCAAATTTCGTAGATTGTATCTGAAACCTGAAACTATTGAAAGGTAATTAAAAATTCGGTGCTAATTGATGTTATTTTTCTTGTTTCTCGTATTTCGTTTCAGCTTTTATTAAATGACTTCAAAAAATATTGTAAATATATTTTATTATTATTGCTTTTCTTTCTTTGTTGCTTGGATAATTATCCAATGCAATTAACCGAAGATATGCCTGCAATAGTATGTGTATTTACGAGAAAAACAACTTATTATTGTTCCAAATTTTTCTGTAGCGAACAAGGGAGACAGACCTAGAGCAATAAACAATAGATACAAACTCGTATTTTGATAAAAACTAATAAAAATTGTTGCCATTTTTTTTTTCTTTCTTGTCGTTGGTGTTTATTGTTTTATATTTCCGATTATTTATCGAATAAAATTCAAGAAAAAAAAAAAAATACCAGCTAGATAAACAATGCCGATTTTTAGCCGAATTGAAGGTGAAAAGGTCGTTGTCGTTATTGTTATTGGTTTTATCACTGAATAATACAGAGAAGTTGATAGATACACTGATACACACATTTATTGAGTGCAGCTTAGCCCTGATGAAGATCTTAATTGACATTGACATTGAAATCTTATATACATACATACATAAGTATGTATCATATGTATTTAAGATACACATATCAAGGTTTTAAGTGAAAATTAAAATGCATACAATTTTTAAGCCAATTTTAAGTCCAAGCTAATACCAGTGGCGTAACAATAGGGTGGCCCCTCAGTAAATCATTTTTATATGTGGAAAAATATAAATCTTTGCCATATGCGACTAAGGGTTACTTTAAAGGACCCAATAATCAAATGAAACGGTTTTTGATCGAAAACGGACACTGATGACCTAAAGGACCCTTTTTAAGAGACAGTGACAATAGATCTTTCTTGGAAAAATATTATTATATTGTTTTTAAATCTGGCTTAAAGCTAGAAGGTAGCTGTCTCATATTCTTTTGCTTCCAAAGGCATATATTAGGAACCATGTTGGTTATTCGCATATAGGGCACCTAAAGATATACAAAATATATGGAAGACATAGAAAGACACGCGACATCGAAAAATCATTTGCATTCATGTTTGGTATATGAACAATACCAGTTATTTGGCGATCGAGAAAAATGAAAATAGAACTCCAAATGCGCTCGTAATGAAAGAGTCATTTTTAGGATTTCAGGAGGTTACGCATCAAACACACAAGGATATGATGGTGCTAATTACATAAAAGCCACATATGGTGGAGTTCAAAAACTCATAAGAGATATTGAGCGAGATGCGGTGTATGTCCATTGATGCTCATAATTTAAATTTGGTAATGCAATAATCTTGGCCATTTTCTCAGAAAACTTTTCTTCAAAGATCTGGATAGTCTGGCATACTTGGTGTTACTAAGAAAACTGACACATTGTAACCTTTGACAACAACTAAGTACAAAATACCCTACCAACACACACACCTTTCTTTTAGGTATTACAATGGGTCTTAAGGTTTCAGGGTGAACTCATGAAGAAGTCATGTGACGGTCTATCCTTCTTCTATTCTCTTCGATTCTATCCTATCATATTCTATTTTATCCTACAGAACACTTAAATGCATAGGCATGTTGAATCATAAAACAAAGAATACTTGGTATGTAATTTCTATAGAAAACATATGTTGTACACTTTTAAATATTGACAACATTGGTTAGCACATTATCCTTTAGAATTTCTTAAGAATTCATTGAATCCTAAATATGTAATACATAAGTATTATATTTTTCCATAAAATACTCGTACAAGTGTATGTACAAATGTATTATAAGTTCACATTATTATGGACAAGGTTGCACAAAAATCCATAGAATGAAAGCAAAGCAAAGATCTATTTAGTAGATTAACTCTCAGTACTGGATTATGGCGCCTACAACTGGATTGCGTAAGTATCTCTCATAAGTGTGAGAGTACAAAATGAAATGAGATTAGATGAGATGTCGATGTACGCTTCTGATAAGCAACAATAATACCAAGAAAGGAGGGCATATAAAACACATACGTAATATAATAACAAGGGTAGTATTTTGTATGTATGAAACATACTATTGATGATTGGTTACTTGCATAATCCAAAGTTAAAGTTCAGGGTTCCTAGACAAGAGACCCCATCTAAGGTCTCTGCCTTTGTCAAATGTGTGAATAATTGAGGGCCAAATCACAGTGATAATGATAATGATCATGATCGAAATGATCTATAAATCCATGTGCCTTATTTTTGCAATTATTAAAAATCTAAACATATGTATATACATAAGTATTATCATCGCTATAGTAGTGTAGTGATAACGATCCTGTTGTTATTGATTGTTGTTGGTGGTAAAAGTTGGGGGTCTTTGGCCAATTGAATTGGATTTTTTAACTGATAATGAAACGTGTACTCTATGAATTCGATATTGAAATTATTAGATTGTTGAGAAATGCAAGATAAATAGTGAAAGTGAAAACCAAAAAAACAAAAGAATAAACATGGACATAAACAGAAAAAAATTTACAATATACAATAAGTACTAAAAATGCTGATAATCGAAATCGAAATCATGTTGTGCATACAAAAGTATTGTATATTAAATCTATAAATATCAATAGATCAATCAAATATTGATGAAAGGATAAAAGTCAATTAAAACTTATACAATCATAATACATTGATAAATAAACAAGCAAACACAAATAAACAAACAATAGTAGATAAAAGATATTGATAAAAAAAACAAAACAAACAAACAAAAAGTCTATAAATATAATAGTCGATTTCTTTTATTTTATTGTAGATATTACATAATAATAACTAATCCAAAACAAGGAAATTAATCAAATACAATATATAAAATATACTTGTATTAAGTTTAGCATTACAAAAGATGAGAAATACACTTCATCGCTGCATTTAGTTCAATGTAAATGTATACGAGTATTAAAAGATATTTACGTAGTATTAAATTCTTTTGAGTCATTGACTACATACTCACTAGCAATCTATATACATATATATATATATATATATCATAAGGGAGAAGTCATACTGTATATTTTTGGCTGAATTTTGGGAATGTAACTGTTAGTTTTATATACCGCAGAGCATTAACTAAACAATGCAAAAGATTTGATTGAAGTCCGAGTTTTTGTATCTCATCCATACATAGTATTGTATAGACAGATTATTTTACTTTCGAATTAGAAAGTTGAAAAAACATATATATAGGCTTAGTCCTAGGTAGACTGGTGCAGCAGTGGACACCGAAGAAATAACCATGCTATTCAGAGAAACTAATGACCAGGTAACTGAAGTTCGTGATAATGTTTTTATTACATTTTTAAAGTTTTTACAGGTTTACCAGAGAGAATCCAACACCTCCTCTATGATTGCCCTGCTCTACTCAGTAGACGAACCCGGTTTATCGGGAAACTGTTCTTCAAAGATTTGGTTAGTTTGTCAAAATATCCTCTGAGTTACCTGGCTCTGTTCGTGGACTCCTCATGTTGGTTTTAGAGAAATATGGGTAATCTCTGGGACCAACCTTGGATTGTTATGGATTACCCCTAACCCCTCATAATCTCCATACCCTTCCACGTTTTTATCAGGCATCACAATGTGCCTTAAAGGCTTCTGGGTGAACTCGCGAGTAATAAATTAAATTAAGTTGAAAGTGTGAAAAACGTAACATTTGTCAAAAAGAGCAATTGATGATTGGGTATTAAATGATTGAGAATTGTTGTTTATGAATTGTGGGTGCGTCAAAGCTCAAGTGCAACGCCAACAATAGCAAATATTTGTTAATGGGGATCTAATAGTACAATAGTAAGACGAGAACTTAGAAGCTATTTACCACCCACCCACGCGCATACTACACATACACACACACACTATATACAAATAAGTAGTATAGAGAAATTCACCACCTCAAGTGAATATGTAAATACACCAGTGCACACCCCATTCCACAATGTTTGATGCCACCGGCATGTGGAAAATTGTGTGGCAGCAGCAGTGGCGGCATCCATGACATTGGAAAGTCTACAAACTGCTGTTGCTTGTATAACATAATAAATAGTATGTTGTAACTGTAAATGGAAAAATATGAATGTGTGGAAAACAGCAACTTGATTGGCTTAAAACGTAGGAGTGGCAGCAGCAGTGACACAACTTTTGAGTGGGTGTTGAATGGTGGGTAGTAGTTACGCTTAAGCACGCTAAGCAAGAGTGGTGAATTGGATTATAGTAAATGATAAGTAAATATACATAGTACATACATACTAGTAAAGTTAATGATGGTGAGTATACTATATTGTGGTGTGTAGTCATGCGTCTTCATGATGTGATGACGGTAATTTTTATTTTTTTGTGAAAATTAAACAAATCAAAAAAATAAAAAAATATTGTGTTAATTAGTATTACTTTGAACATGTTTAATTATTGTACAATATTATAAGAACAAACAATTATTTTAGCTTAAATATGTTTTATTTTTTTTTTTTTTCTTACTGATGAAGTCATTGTTATTATATGGTAAAAAATATGTATACATACATATGTATGTATGTATGGAATATGTTGAAATTTTCGTTTCCGAGTTTGTCTTAGATTTTGACTCGTTTGCCCTTGAGTTTGTCCTTTCAAGCCAACGACAACAAATGAATTAACACAACAGAGAGACATGACCAAATATAGAGAGAGAATGCTTAGTACAAAATATGTATGCCTGCATGCATGTATGTATTGATATTTACTTATACAAAGTGGTAACTGTTATACAACCATGTTGTATGTATGTATGTAAATATGTTTATATGGCTTATAAGAATGTATGTGACATTGATAACTGGTATATAACAGTTAAGTAAGTTTAGTTATGTGGAGGCTTGTCGCAGTTAGCGCAGGTTGTGAAATAGTAGTTTTGTCTGTTTTTACAGGTTGGTATAGGGCGCACGTGCTACTCACACACTAATGCAATATACCACACCCGCACACACATACACACAGTCATACAAATAAATATAACAGGTTAAACTTGAAAAGGGGACACTTTTAAGTGCCATACTCACTGATAATCTGAAATCTAGTATGCTTTGGATGTTGGTGATGGTAATGGTGATGATGATGATGATGATGATGCAAACCATTGAACGTGTTGCGTGTTCACGGTTATTTTAAAACTGATGCAAAACACCAGAAAGAAGATTATCATTAGCTATGCCAAAGATATAATACTCTTCATGCTTCACCGGGTTGCATGGGAGGTACCATTCCTGATACCCCAAGGATCTTGAAATTTACATGGTTGATGAATATAGATCAGAAACTTATAGTGTCCAAATTTCAGTTCGATAAGTCAAAAAACAAAAAACTTTTTCCAATAAGAACATTAATTTGAATTTAGGTTTGTATGGGAAGTACCCCCTGTAGTAGTCCGATTCGGCAAATGTGCAGAAATTTCAGCACTCTAGCTCAAAAACTGGGGGCATACACACAGGCGGACATCGAATTGATCAAAAATATATATACTTTATGTGGTCTGCGATGTCTCCTTCTGTGTGTTACAAACTTCATGGCAAACTCATAATACTATTCACTCCCGTGAAGAGTAGTATAATAACACTTATGTATGTATGTATATATGTATAAGTATGAGGAAGGTATTCCGACTGTGCGTGCATGATGACGGAAATGGGATTTTGAGGACACACACACACACAGTAACTGAGCCGAGTTGACTAAGGTGATTTGCAGTGTGATCAAGTAAATGAGAAGAGTTCATTTCGAAAGGTTAAATTAAGGTGAATATGTATTGTGTAGCTTGCAAAAGGCCGTCAGAGAGGCATAGATAGAACAATACTATTGTGTTGTGGGTGTCACCACAACCATTACTACTACCTTAACATTTTTATGACCCAATCTTCATAGATTTTGTCTAACTCACTCATGATTCATATTCGATCCTGTCTGACAAATCATTTTGTATATTGCATGTATTGTACAATACACAGTGCACTATGGGCGATTTGTTATTATGGCATTAATTCGAAAAATCGATGGTAGCATATTCAAGAAGTAAATTCATTTATTTAAAGTAAGTACTTCAGTTCTTCCACGAAGGACAACCACCTTGCCGCGGTGTGGAGGCTTGAACTGCAATGACTCAACTAACTATGCTGACGGAGTACATTTCTTCTCTGATAGGGCTTCCCATGTCAGAAAGGTAGCTTGAGGAGTGGTAACCAAGAGTTATCCGCCCCCCGCCCCCGGCGCTTGGCGTTCTTCCTCAAGTGGAGATTTCTGCCTGCGTCTAAATACACGACCCCCTTTCTGTCCACGGACAATGCTTACCTCACTGTTTTTCTGACTTGTTTGCCCCTATGCTGGTAGGTTGTGGCCTCCAGATCTAGTTACACCTGGATGAAACCTTGTGCGAACGGCTCTGGTCTAAGCCACAACCTCAACTTCATCAATTGATGAAAGATGGACGATCTTTTAAGTGTAAGTACTTAAGTGAAATGGTTGAAATTTAAAAGTAAATAGTTTCTATTTGCACAGAATACAGAAATATTCAAGCTTTGAAACACAACAAATTTGCAATATATTAACTGAACAAAAAATTTCTGGAAAGCAATAAGATTTTCGGACGTAGCGAGTGGTTGGCCTTAAAATGCACCAGCTGGAATCAGAAAATCCTGGCCAGTTAACAGGATGTTGATGTCATAAGCGAGCGAGAAATTGCATTAATTCAAAACGAAACTAAAAATCACAATTCACTCATTGCGGGGTAAGTAGATTGGTGTTCACAAACAAAGATATCTTCAAAAATTTAAATATTTAATGAATTGTATAGAACACACAAACAAACGCATCATTAACAGCGCTCAGCACTCCACAGTGGCTGCAAATGAACTTTTGTTCTGAGTGTCTCCAAGTTGATCGCAGACGCAGTCATAACAACAAATTGTTTTACCAAAATTGTAACTGGCCTTGTCGCTCTATTTTAATTTTTTTGCAATGTTTTTGTGTGTTTCTCTCTTTTGGCGAATTTGGAAAACTCCAAAGTTTTGGTATTCTTTACATAAAAGGTGGTTTGTTAATAACTACTATAAAAACTTAACAGAAAGTGCGAAGTTTTGTAACAGTGTGCTCCTTTGAACCGCGATCTCGAGCAGCAAAGGGCGACTTTGCTAAGTAAGAAACATCGTCTGCTCTTCCAGAGAGAGTATTTATTGCCGCTGTCGCTGCCTTTGCCGATTCAGCTATCTGCTGTTGTCTGCTGTATTTATCTATTATAAAAATATAAAACAAACATACCGTTACATACATCTGCTTTAACATCATAAATTTAAAAAATAAGGGTACAAACGAAACATCCACTCAGAAGCAGCGTTAGCTTCACCCACTCATCCACCTACTTCTCGTCTGGTTCTCCCGCAAACTTCACCAGATGTGACGCAGCTTGTGGCTGTTAAGCGTCGTCTTCGTCGTAAATTCTTGTATACGCATCAACCTATTGACAAAGCAGAGTATGTACGAGCTGCTAAAACTCTCACTACTCTGCTGAAAAGTGAGTGCTCAAAAAGGTTTAATGAACTCCTCCAGTGAGTCGATCCTGAAAAAGACGCCTCCTTTAACTTATGGTATGCACTTAGATAGCAAATTGACCTGGCCTCATCATATTAGAAGCATCCATTCTAAATGCACCACTAAATTAAGACCCCGAGTGGCTTCTTAAGGGAAAAAGTACTAGTAGGCTACTAAATCGATCATCACTTCTATGTGGTCTTAGGGAATCCAATTATGGGCCACTGCTGCATGCCATGTAACGAAAATCCAGGTGTTACAAAACAAAACTCTACGTCTAATTACTGGTGCCCCTTGGTATATCCGTAACAGATGTCTTTATATACCCCTGAACATACAATTTGTCGGCGACCAAATAAATTTCCATAGCAGTAGGTATACTGAAAAACTATTACTCTATCCAAACCCTATTGCTAAGGCGTTAGAAACTCACCGTCCGAGAAGAACGGAGAGCTTAAAAATTGTTCTATTAATCTTTCTAATAAATAACTCTTTTGTATTTTTATTTTTCACACAATTCCTTTTTTGATTATTATAGGCTGAAGGATGATATGTCATTGATTAATGCATGAAGCATATACTGATTACTGGACTGAATATAACTTCATGTATACAAAGCTTGTTGTTTGAAAGATAAGTGGGCATTCTACCAAAACAAAGTCTTGAAACTGTTAAAGAAATTAAGAAATTGTGTTGGATCGCCAAAGAGTTTGATATATACGACATCGAACCTGTCATATGGATACAAAATTATAATGGTGACAACCGTTTAATGTTGATGTGGGTTACGATCGGTTCCTGGGACCTGAGATTTTCTATCAACCGAAGTTCTCGAATCCAGATATTATAGTCCCAATTTCATTGATTGTCAGACTATGTAATACAGAACTGTTCAATCGATGTGCGCCACCCACTTTACAGTAAACATTGTACCTCAGTTACAATATTTTTCTTTAGTTATTGCATAGAATAAAAATTTAATATAGACATGAATATTTTACGATTCACATGAAGTTATTCCAAAATCATCAAGTCATTAGGATAAAGGCTTTTTAATCGGCGTCGGCTCACGCCATGGGTAAGGGCTGTCGCCAGGCAGTTTGGGTGACAGTCTCTGTTGATGACGATTGCTGTTTTGATGGATTTCGTCGCGCACCGTCCGCATTCTTAGGTCTCTGTGTAAGATGGTGTTGCGAACAAACCAAGGAGCCCCAGTTATGCAACGTATGCTTTAGCAGGTTTGAATGCTCTTTAAATGCATCAAATTTTATATATAGATAAATGTCAGTTGAGTATAATAATTTGTATCTACTGATGATTGAGGAAGATTCGATTCATTTGTCAAAATATGATAAGTTAAGAAATACTAAAATAAAAATCACTCGCCTCAGTATATTTTCAAAATTATTATTTAGTGAAAAAACAAAAATTCCATTCTCATACTATTTAATTTAATAAATTTTCCACAACGAATTTTCGGATAAATCGTTATCCATGGAAAGTTCTGATCAGTGCGTTGGAAAAAAACCACTAGAGTCCTCATCAAATGGATCAATGAATACCACTTCTGTCGGGGGTCTTGCGGGGAATAAAACTGCTTCTGCTACTTTATTACAGTCAAGCTCCAGCGTTCGTAGCCAAAAACCAAACTCATCAATTGCGTATGTAAATGCAAATCCTCTTGGATCTTCGGTTCCCAATGCTGTGCGTGAAGGAGGTGTATCGCACCTAACGGTTCGCTTAAGCGACGTGGAGTTTCAAGAACCCTGTACGAGGAAGCGCACCAAAGCCGCCAAGTCTAAGCGTCGTGCAAAATCAAAACCGGAAACGAAGTTCAAGGCAGATCCTAAAAAACTTCCCCAATTTACAAAGCCATTTTTGAATTTCTTAAGGGCTTTTCGAGTACGACATAATGAGAATTCTCAAGGCTTAGCACGAAATGCGACAATTTTTTGGAATAACCTAAATGGTAAACAACGTGAACTTTTTAAACCGGTAAGTCAAAGTCTTTAGATGGGTAGTAAGTAAAGTAGTGTAAATAACCTTAATTATATTCTTATAATCTCAGGAATCCTTAAATCGGGGAATTTCTGCATTATCCATTCTCGACCACTTGGAGAACTGGAAGGCAGAAAAATGTCAAAGTCTTCGTTACCGTGATGATGATGATGAGGATGTAGATCAGTGCTGTGCCAGAAAACGACGTCGACCTAAACGACGCTCTTGCAGACGGAAAAAGCGTACATGTCGACCTAAACGACGCTCGTGCAGACGAAAGAAGCGTACATGTCGACCTAAACGACGCTCTTGTAGACGGAAGAAACGATCCTGTCGTCGAAAGCGACGCTCTTGTCGTAGACCCAAGAAAAGAGTCTGTCGCCGAAAACCAAAGTGTAGACCAAAGCGACGATGTTAAGCAAAGACTATGCATTTGTTGTTCCAAAATTAACATAGAGTAGAGTAGATCTAGAGATTTCTGTGAGTAACGTTCTAAATTTGTAATTTTGTGAGAGATAAGTAGTTGTTAGAGTAGTTTGGATTTCTTTTCCTTTTTTTTTGGATATGGTGTTCCTGATCGATATTTTATCAAAAAAAAACAAAAAATAGACTATCCCAATTCTGTTGTTTGTTTATTCATTTTGGTACAAAATGTCGGCATATGTATGTACATATTATATAATAATCAAAAAAAAAAAACATGAAACAAAAAAAATATATTTATGAAATTTGAAAAATGCATTTCTTTATTTATTTTACTAAATATCTTTAAGTAGGACTTTGTTCCCATACCAAGCTCTTCTTCACAGTAAACCATTAAGAAGACTGCGTCGATCCGGGAACGTAGGGTTTGAATTTACACAATTCGCAACCAGCCATGGATGGTCCGTGGATCCATTATGTAGTCTCTGCCAAGACGTTTTGGAACCCCCGGATTATGTAAGCTCCACTTAGATCTCCCAACAATTCACAGGATATTGTAGGGCGAATAATCACTTGAATAGAGGACTGGTCATTCTTTTCTACCGAAATTGATAACATCCCGTTTCTTCCAATTGACATATGATTTTTCTGATTGCCTCCAATGGAACTTTCTTTTCACGTTTTCTACATCCATCAGCATTGCTTAGCTTCGCCCCTATACAAGTATCCTTTACTTTCACAAGTGCATTAATCCGACTTTCCTGAGCCATACGAATTTTATTTTCAAGTGTAGCGATTGATTCTTTTGGTGTTGTAATAGCATTCTGATGTGGCTGAATGCTTGTTAGCTTCAAACATCTTTCGCAGGTATCCAACTCTATCCGATACAACTCCAAACTTTCCAATGAATTTACTACAGCTTATTCTTGCAATTTATTTATTTCCCTTTGTAACTCAAGTCTTCTAGAACATTAGCACCACTTGGTGCGACCGGTGTGCCAAACGCGGTCAAATGCCTGTTCAACATCAATAAATTCTTTCAAGAATGTGGTCAACCACTCAATGGAGCTTTTCAGTGGTCCCATGGCCAGCTCTGAACCCGATTTGATGATTCGGGATGGTTCCCCAGCAGACCACAATTCTACTTATCCTGGCGGCAATCAGTCTTTCCCATACGTTCAAAATTTAAGGCAGGCGACTGATTGGCCGGTACGACTTTGGGTCGTAGTTCGGCTTGCCAGGGTTATGAATCATGGTCACTATTGCCAACTTCCACTGGCAAGGTAAGTATTGCAATCTTACAATAGCGTCTAAAATAAACACCAAAAAAAGGATAGCTTTCTTTGGCAGCGCCTTGATGGTGCTCTATCGTGGCCTGGAGATTTGTTTCTTTTGATGCACCGGATAGTAATTTCAACTTCCTGTAGTGTGAATGGGGTAATAGGCAGATCCATTTGTAGCGGTATTATCAACTGCGTCTCGCTTTCCGCAAGCTCATCTGGGGTTGCATTGTGAATGTGTATAAAAGGCTTGGCTAAATACATGTGAAAAGCGTTGGCCATTGGCGCTCTTGATAGGGATATGCTGGATGGGCTGGCGTATGATTCTACGAGTGGCCTTCCATAGACAGAAAGGCGCATCTTCAGTAAGTTCATGTTTTCTAACATGTTGTCAAAGAAACTGACACGATGCAGCCGTAGCACTACCTTAAGCTGTCCAGCAGTCTATTCCATTCTAGCTTTTACAATTGATGTTAGGTTCTCATAAAGATCCTTCGCATCTGCCGAGGACGATGGGAAGCTCATTGGTTAAGATGCTGGGACCACCAAGAAGGCGAGGAAATCTGGTGGATGTTATGTCCTGCCCTGCCCAGATGTAATTTCCATTTTCATATTGGGTCTTCTTTTGAAGACGTCGATGATGTTGTCTCGACTAAAAAGTTTTTCGACCGAGAGATACATCACTGCAGCCGAATCGAATACAACTATAAGTAGTAGATGATCAGAATTTCGATCCACACGCTCTTGGAAGCTGATTTTGACATCGGGGATGCCTTGGTATACTACGAAGTCAATATAGCTGGGAGAGTTGTTAGCGCGGTTTGATAATCTTGTGGGAGCTCCGGTGGCAAGTACCTTAGCTCTGGAAGAAAGAATCTAGCCAACAACTTCGATGAAGATTTAATAATTAAAATCGCTACACAAAAATGGGGGATTTGTATAACCTTGCAATTTACTCATTAAAAATTAAAATTACATTAGATTATTATTATGAAATTAAAAAAAAAGTATTTGACTCAAAAAAAGGAATTACTAAATGAGAGCGATAGTGATTACGGAAGTTAATATCATTGAAATTACATTATATTTTTATTATTATAATATTAAAAAAAAAAATTTTATACTCAAAAATAAGATTCAATGAATTTGATAAAAAATATAAAAAAAAAAAATAATAAAATCATATTTAATTCACATAAAGAGCCTATCTAAATCTTGTTAGATGGTAGACACAATGTTAAGAATCCTCGTTTATTATATCTATTGATTGATTATTATTATGAAATTAAAAAAAAAGTATTTGACTCAAAAAAAGGAATTACTAAATGAGAGTGAGAGTGATTATTAAAGATAATATCGTTGAAATTACATTATATTTTTATTATTATAATATTAAAAAAAAAATTTATACTCAAAAATAAGATTCAATAAATTTGATAAAAAATATAAAAAAAAAAAATAATAAAATCATATTTAATTCACATAAAGAGCCTACCTAAATCTTGTTAGATGGTAGAAACAAAATGAAGAATCCTCGAATATTAAATCTATTGAATGTAAGTGATATGACAACACAATATCAAGCTTTAAAAACCGAATAAAACAAAACAAGAAAGATATTATCAAATTTAATGAAACCTTTAAAAAACTCCACTCGTAAGAGTTAAAAATAATATCAAAAGGAACACTTGAGAACTAAAATATATTTGAAAAAAAAAAATAAATAAATCGATTTGAAAAATAGAAACAAATAAAAATGCTATAAATGTAATTCTGGAGCATTGCATTGGCAAGTTACAATTATATCCAACTAAAAATAAAAAATGCAAAAATTTAAAAATATATCCGCACTTAAATGGGGGTTTTGTATAACATTGTATTTAACATATTATTCAGAAAAGAATTAAACAAAGATAAAAATGATTTAAAAAAAAATAAACTATTTTAAAACGGGTGTGTTACTTCAAAACAAAAAAAATAAATAAATAAAATAAATATTTGGTAATTTCAGAAGAAAAAATTTAACCATTGGAAAATGATTTTTATATATTGTATATGGTATATAGATTACACTACACTAGGCGAACACAATCAAACGCATGCAGCCTAATTGATGCGGCCGAATTTCTACGGCGTTTGTTCTTTTTTGTTTTAACGTGAAAACTTTTTTAAAATGGGTATACATGTTGCAATATGCCACTCTTTCAGAATTTTACGTAAATTGGCGCCTTTTCTTTTTATATATCTCGTGACTCAAAAGTCGTAGCGCCAAGTAATTTATATATTCTGAAAATAAGATTTGTGGTGCAGCGTGTTAGAGGAATTTTGTCATAGTGTGCCTATATCAACAAGGGGGGAGGGGCGTTTAAAAAGGTGACTAAAATTCAAATTTAACTTTTCTTTTGTTAGCGTATTGCCTTGCACGAAGGACAACCACCTTGACGCGGTGTGGAGGCTTGAACTGCAATGACTCAACTAACTATGCTGACGGAGTACATTTGTTCTCCGATATGGCTTCCCATATCAGAAAGATAGTTTGAGGAGTGGTAACCGCCATTTAGTTGGCGGTGTAGGACTAGTTGAGTATTACTCCCAGTTAGTACTGATCTGGCTCTGAGCATACGACCCCATGAAGGCGTATGCCAACCCTAGCATGGCCTCCCTGCATTTACATGGATACCCATGGGACCTTTTTCTTTTTAGTAACTACACTTTCGGATCGAGATAGCTGCTTTGAGTTGGAACCCAACAGAATCGAAATCATGAATTCTTCTCCCTCTCCCTACCCCTTCAAAAACGAGAAGGCCAACCCGAAAGGGGAACATACTCGTCTGGTACTGCAAAAGCCGACCAGTTGCCCTACGACAAAATTGTCTGGTAGATCCACCTCTACAAGCAAGCCATTAGAAAGCTAGGAGAGTTATGGCCAGGAGCCAAACTGTCAGTGGTCACCTAGGACCAAATCCCCAATCGCCCACGCTCTAGAACCTGGATACCTTCTGAGCCCTCCTCGCCAGAGGATATCCTCGAGATTTTGAGGATGAGTAACAGTGATCTGCCTACTCAGGACTGGAAGGTAACTAAGGTCGATGAACCTAAGGGTCAACTAAGGGTCATTTCCGTGAAACACTCATCGTCATTAATGAGGAGTCGCTCGCGCCAATCAATGCCTCAAAAGGGGTAATCAGCTACGGTTTCGGATCGATTACCCTCAAAGTGTACAAAAGCGACGAGCCGCGTACCAAAACAAGGGACCAGATGGCTGAGCCTCCAGCCAATGCTTTGGCCGCCTCGGTATCCCAAGATAAGTCTGGCGACGTGGAATCTGACGACTCAGCTAGTGTCATATCCACCTCTGAGTTCGTCAATGAATTCTTCAGTCAAATGGACTTAAGTGCGTCTGGGTCTCCTCTATCTGAAGAAGAAGACCCCGACAACACCATCATAAATAACCCCAAAGATGGTGAAGGTAACTCAAATTAACCTTCACCACTCTACCACTGCCTCGGCAGCACTGCTCCTGCGTCTTTCCCAAACGAGGAGCTAGTCCAGGAACCTTGGGGATCAGGTAGACCTAGGGCTTGCATTATTGTTAAAAAGTAAATGTATGCTCTCGTACTCCACAGGTACCTTGACAAAGACAATGTTGCCGTTATTGCTGAAGGAGACGGCACTCCAACCTGGATCGCATCATGCTACATGGCACATGACCATGGACCAGCCACTCGCGACGACACAGTCAGGCTTCTGGTTTCAGAAGTCAATAGCAAGCGGACCACCATCGTCACACGTTACTTGGATTGGATTAAGGAGAAATCTAATTTTAGTCCAATAAATTCTTATTTTTATGCTACTTACAAATAAACAAACAAACTTAACTTAAACAAATTAGGCCCATTTATTCTCAAGGGCTCAATGCATTAATCCATTTATTTTAGACTTTTGATTAAATCGATCTTTCTTTGAATGACAGTCAGTTGTTGCTTTTTGCAATTCAAAAAAACGTTACAATTTGCAATTTTTCAATTTAAAAAAACAACCAATATATGTCACACAAAATATAATTCATCAGTAGGAGGAGGAGGAGGAGGATGAACCTAATTTTTTTTTTAAATTAATGATATCTTTGAGATACATATTTACCGTTATGAACAATAGTTCAAAAATTTAAATTCATTTTTAATGATTAAATGACCAAGAACAACAACCACTTCTGGTTAAAATTTACAGACAAACAATAGTGTTGAAAAAATGGTGCCAAGCTAATTTTTAGTATTGTACAACTAAAATCGTTTCTAAACTACCTAAAGCGGTCAGCTGTTCTTACAAGTGCCGAACAGAAAGAAACAGCAGCAGCAAAGAAAAGAACGAAATGTCTTTTTTTATCAAAAATGCCACAAATTCTCAATTACGAATAACAACTGCAACTTTGGTAAATCAAACTCGTCATGGTCACACAATACGTGGCAAACCGCCTGGTGTGGCACGCAGTTTAGAACAGAGACTTCAAGGTATGTATGCCGTGTATGCCATGAGAGCCGGCAACTGGTGACTGATTTGTGTGTTGATGTAATCAATCAATGGCATACATTCATTCATATCTTTAAATAAAATATAATTTATGTATGAAAATAAATTTCTTAAATTCTCTAGATGAGAATGTTAAGGACGAAGAAATAAATGCACGCATTAACATTGGATTTCCACAATTGAAGCCATCACGTTCGGAGCAATTGAAAATACGTTTGGCTCATTTAAAGGCTCAACATGCCAATAACAAACTTGAGCAATTAGCACGAGGCAATCAATGTAAGTGTAAAAAACTTATACTTAATAGTATAGATAAATAGAATCGATTTATAGAAACTTATAACATATTATTAATTTTTTTTCTTAGTGCTCATTGATTTGGATGTTGTCAAGCAAACTTATGTACAAACCTCGGGTCAATATGATTTGCGTTTGATTGCAGAGCATTATGGTATCTTTGAACATTTATTTGGTGCTGCATACTTTGTGCCACGCATCCCTTTAGATATTGTTTATCAATTGGATAATGAAAAATACTCGCCAGTCTATCATGGTAATATTATAAAGCCTTCAGAGGCTGCTAAACAACCAATTGTTAATTTCGATGGCACCATTGACCCCATAACGGTAAAGAAATCTACATCGGATTCATATTGGACACTTATAGCAACAAATCCCGATGCACATTTCAGTGGCAGCAGCAATGCTGAATATTTACATTGGTTCATGTAAGCAAAATATACTTCTATAATGAATATAGCAACATACCATATTATTCCTTATACTACTTTAAGTGCCAACATACCCAATGGAAATGTAAATGCTGGTGAAGTTCTGGTTGACTATTTGCCTCCATTCCCACCTAGAGGAATTGGCTATCAGCGTTTTATCTTCGTACTATATAAACAAAATGGCAAACTCGATTTGAATGCCCACAAATTGGCAGCCAATGATTATAACAATCTAGAGAAGCGCACATTTAGTACGCTGGATTTCTATAGACAATATCAGGATGCTATAACGCCAGCTGGTCTTGCATTTTATCAAACCGATTGGGATAAATCACTAACGGCATTCTATCATGATGTTTTAAGTAAGACACAGTTTACAGCTTACAGCTCATGATGTGTGTAGTAGTATATTTCTAATATCTATTTGATTTTATTTTGCAGATATGAAAGAACCCATTTATGAGTATGACTTCCCAAAGCCTTATCTCGCTGATCAGAAACAGTTCCCACTAAAGCAGCCTTTCAATTTGTATATGGATAAGCATCGTGACCAGAAACAAGTCAACAAAGAATATTTAGAACGTAAACTACAAAAAACACATCCATTTGATGGTCCAGAGCCGCCACTTCGTTTCCCCAATGCGCATCCCTTGCGTGGTCTGCCATCATGGCTGAAAACAGAGATTAAAAAACAACGTTTACGTACTGGACGCATACAAGATTATTAATGTGTATCGTCGTCATGTTGTTCTATCAATTCTGTTGTTGTTAAATGATTATAATATATATATACTTATAATTGAAAAATTGAAAAGAATGAATATTTTTGTAGATTTGCTCATTTCGGAACGAGTGCAAAACAATTTATAACTGTAACTGTATATTTGGCACTATATATTTTTAAATTTGATTTGATGTCATTTGATTTGTTCAGATTTAAACAAGAAAAATACTAACAGCTAACATTTGGTTAATTAAAATTAAGTCAATAAGAAGGTATTTGAGTTGGTTGAATGGTTGCTTGACTGCTTGGATGCATTTGATTATTAAGTCTGTGCCTTGCCATACGCGCCCACTGGTGGTCGATACATTGCTGGCAACGATAGAACTTGGGGTAAATTGAAAGCATACTTTCGTTTATCAATATTTTTGAAGACATTGTCCATGCGTGCGCCCTCACTATAATAAGAAACAAGTGTAAGTGAATGAATTATTAAATTTTCAATTCAATTCCCAAATTACCTTCGCATTGTATTCAATACATTGGGTACATTTTTAGCTGGCAATTGAAATTCTTGTACCAGGACACGGCATTGTTCCAATGTCACTGCCATGCCAGTACGATCTTTGGCACTTTTGCATGATGTAAAACGTACACCGGACATAAGACGGCATGCATCCTCAGCCAAATGTAAAATCTTAACATTTTTCGAGACATTTGCTCGCAGTTGGTCTTCCATGAAGTTAAGTAGATTTAATAAAGCCGCCTCTGGAGCAGGCAAATGAGGTTCATGTTTACTCGGAGTATCCGGTGCAATTAAATTTAGTTTGCGATAACGACTATGATATTGTTTAAGGCGCACAAAATTATCCCAATTCGAACGATGTTGTTCACGTGTTTGGCCCAAAGTCTCGGCAATGGTTGCCTTTTCATTGATGCCAATATTAAAGAAAACTGGAGTGATTTTAAAACATAAAATCGATTTATTTGTAAGCAAAGCATAAACATGTTCGGGCACTGGTAGCCGCACTTCAAGTGATTGCCGACAACCCACCAAACTTGGCACAGGCACTGTATGTGAGTCACTACAAAATAATAGAATACTCATACACATAATGAGGTTCAATATGATGATGATACAAAAATTCATACCCTTGCTGTAGATTACAGCGAACAAGTGAAAAATTCACAGCCGAAAGATCCTCAATTGCAATACACATATCACTCCACATATCTGATTCATTGCCATACATGGATAGTAGTCCTTCGAAGTAAGCTAGTGGACCCAAATCACGTAAAATGGTTATGAAATTTGCTGTTATTTCTGTACCCCATAATTTGGCCATAAGAGCACTTACTAAAGCAGTCAACTAAAATGGTAAAATGGAAAAGTTAGTAATTTAGATTTAGATGAGGTGACAGACAGTACGTACCGCTTGAGAAAAGCATACATCCCGGCGATACATAATCTCTGATTGTGAGTTATTGCTTTTCATGTCCTGCTGTAACCTTTGTACGGAATGCATAAGACGTGCCGTCTTCAATAATCGATCCATGGCATGACGCAGCTTACGCATGGATGGTCTTAGCTCTGAGGTCCAGTCTGTGGTAAGTGAAAGGTCCAGACCATCTGTGAACTTATTACCCTTTTTGATGATTTGTTCCTTGGTTGCATAGGGACTTTGTGTAAGATCCAAATTAAGTGTTGAAGTGCCTGTGCTATTGCTATTATTGGATTGTTGCTCTGACTGAGGTTGGGCAGGAGATGTGGATTGTTCATTGTTTGCTACCACCACATCAGGTGGCAATACTGTAGAAGGAGTCGCTATAAAACCTGAACGTTTCATATTTACTTTGGGATTCCTTAAACGAATTGCTGGACTATCGCAACGCCCACAAAAGAATTTAATCTTACTCACAAGACACATAACGCTGGCTTCAATATTAAGCTGTGTTAGGTCAAGTGGCTCTGGCTCCTCCGTAGGTCGATAATAATTCGCCGAAGGTGATGAGCTCATAATTTTAGTATCCAAAAAAACAGCATTATGTGTCAATGTCGCTGGCACATCGTCGATGTCAATAAGTTCCAAGTGATTCTGTTGTTGCGGTAGCATTTCATTGGTCCACGAAAGTGGCAGGGATTGGTACATGGTTTCCGAGTTAGCATTGGCATTTTCCAATTTTCGTAAATGTTCATTATAACTTTTCACTGTATGCTGAAGTGAATTGATCGCATTTATATCTAAGGTCGAGGGACTGGGCGTCAGACTGGGATGCCAGCTATTTGAACGCATTAATGGAAGAACACTGCCACCAACATTACAAACAGATGAAGTACTAGCACCACAACCACTTGTAATATTCAATCTAGATGTACGCGGCCATAGATCAGGGGGAGCCACAATGGGAGTTGCAAAATCCTCCAGTTCCGGTGACTTCAAATCCAAATCACTGAGCTGTTTTGTGATTTTTCGAAAAGGCGACATTGGTTCCAATTGCGTCTCATCGGAATCTTCTATAATTCGATGTTGTTCTATGAATGCCACAGCCTCCTCCACAAATGTGGGTTCCCAAATATTAAGTAACGTTTTCGTTTTGCTTATCATTTCATTGCACAACGGCATCATGCCCTTGGGATTCTTACATTTAGCCAAACAAAGTAACTGCGACATGAGCTCAACAATTTCCTTGCGTAATTGTTTTGTCGCCTGTACAGCATCATTGGCTGCTTGCACTTTGCAAGCATTACTCTGAGCCATTTTGGATGATTTGCTTTCCTGCAGTAATCTATAGAACAAAAAATTGTGTGAGTTGTGAATAGTGTGCGAATAGAATAAAATTCGGCTTACTTAATGAGGCCACCACACTTGCGTTGCTCCTTGGAGTTGTGTCGTGTAAAGGCACCAACGGTTGTTATATCCAAGACACCCGTGCGATTTAATGTATCATTTTGTGCCCACATGCGCTGCAAATGCAAATTGACGGGTAAAAATTCCAGAGACTCATCGGTTTTCACTGAAGATCGCTTGAAATTCGTACCACCATCCTTTTTCAATTGCTGCACATTTTGTTTTGCCTGTGAGTAGTCCTTTAATAGTTTCAGATGTGTCTCCAGTAAGTGCATTTGCCGCCATCTCCAATCACCGGTTAACTCCCCCATGCCAGCGATCTCTTGTAGTAACTCCTTTTCACGTTGAATCCAAATCGAAAGCAACTGCTGTGGGATACTAAAGCATATACGAGATTCCAGCAGGGTCTCATGTACACTAATGTCACCACCTAGACCCGAGTGCAAGCGATATGTATGTACTTGAGGATTTGCAAAGACACGTTGCACACTGCACTGAAAGGGCACAAATAAACGGAAACCTAGTTTGGGAGGCAACGACTGAGACCGCCGATGAACTGTGTAATAAAAGGAGATTACATTAACAGATAACAAAGAATCAATTACAATATTCCAATAATAAAAAATACCCTTTTCCTGAGAGGACTCAAAAACTTGGGTTGTTGAACGTGGTGGCGGCACTCCTCCCTGCTGTTCATAGCTATCCGGGGCCCATGAGGCAATCGTAATATGGCCACATTCACCACGCAACGAACGCAATGGTATACGAAAGCGTGTTGCATCCTGAATGACACCTAAAGCAACCTCAGCATAACCCAATGGCACCGCTGTCGATGAGACACGTTCCCGCACATCATAAACAGTGAAACGTAACAATGTATCAGCATTAAAACCGGCACTTGGTCGGAAGACCATGGTACAACAAAAACTTGGTGCACATGACTGTTCAATAATCTCGGTACGTGCATACTCACGCCATAGGCAATCATCACCAGGCGCTAGTACTGAACAAATGACACGTGGATTCGGTAGACGCCCTTGAGCATCACGTAACAAATTATCACAGGAAAGTGCCGACTCACAAATAGGTAATTCGGCAAGATCTATAATTTGTAATATAAAATTATAATAAATGTATAAAATCAAAAACAATAATATGTTATTTATATAGTAATTCCAGATAACCAGAGATCGATTGCTAGAACATTTTATTAAATTATTCATTTATTTTATAATTCACATAGTCATGGATACATGTAATACATAGAACATACAGCCACATAGTATAGGTGATCCCATAAAGTACGTATGGTAGGTGGCAAGTTTATGAGGACTATATGGAGATTCTCCTCTATCTAAATAAATTAATATTGAGCTATTAAGGTGAATAGAAACCTGTATTTGAGACCCCACAAAGTATATACAATAGTAAATGTGTGAATAGTGAAGTGGTGAACCAATTAAGTCATGTTTTATGTCCATCCAACCCATATTTATGTATATTTCTTATTGTCGCATCCTAATAATACATCTCATAAAGTATTGTACAATATATGTATGTATACATTGACATAGAGAACTGATCAAGTCATGTTCCATGTCAATTTGTCCATTTTTATGCAGAGTAGTCTCTCAATTTTAAGTTTTCAATCTCAAATAACATACACGTATTATTATTATCCTATGCTGATAATATGTGTCAGTCGGAGTTCCCTTATTACCGGAACATGTACTACAATACTATAAAGTCCCTAAAAACTCTACATTTTGTAAATTTATTAAGGATCAAGGTTTTAAAATGAAAACAAGTATTTTTAGTAGATCAAACCAATATGCCAAATAGCTCTCCCGTATACTATAATTTAGCAGTATTTTTTGTTTTAAAACTTCTGTATTTCTGTATGAAATTTTTCCAAATAAAGGTATCATATAGTATGATTGATATAATACTGCACTTATATCCCTTTTGAACTTGATCGATTTGACTAATATTGGATATACAACATGAAGATGCCACATAAAAAAAAAATCATCAAAAATTATAATATTTGTATGGACAAACCTTTAAGTGATCGGACCAATATGACACATTGTACCCATCCATATACATATGTATATGGTAAACCTAGTAATAGCAGAACCTTTTCACTTTCACTTCTTTTTTTTTGTATGGACAATAAATAAAGAATGGGGAAATGTAATAGGAAACGGAGATTTGTGTGCAGCCTTAGAGAAATAAAAACGATAAAAAGAAAATAAAAGTATTACATATATGTACATACAAATATTTAATTTACATTACGTTAATAGATTAAAAGATAAGTAAAGTGTGTTTAGCCCTACAAAAGGAAGCCACGTCTATTGTTCAAAGCAATAAGTCAATGGGTGGAAGTCAACTGGGTCGGTTTACTAGGACAGTTAAAAAGTTGAACAGTTGATTGTAAACAAAACTGCGGACTGGGATTGTTGTCAGAGAGACCTATAGAAAGAAAGGAGGTGGGGTGATGTGAAAGATATATATGTTTACTTCGAACGAACCGAAGTTATTATTGTGTAGTTTATTTTTTTTTAAATTTATCCGTAACTTAAATAAATGAATTAAAAATGAACTGCTACTGCTGCCACTGCCACTGCCACCACCAATCCAATGCATTAATGAATGAAATATTATTGATAGTATATTATAAAATAAAATAAAAAAAAAAATACACTCACATGTGCAGTTAAAAAATGAAAACAAAATTTAAATTAAATTGTAATATATAATAAATTTTTTCTTTATTAATTATTAATATAAATAATAATAAATATTTCTATATACACAAATATAAACACATGCGCTTTGCTTTGCTTTGGCTTTTTTTGCTTGTGTCTTGTTTCTCTTTTTTTTTTTTTTTTATATGAAGAGCTCAAAATAAAGTTTAACAAAGAATAAATAAAACAAATAAAAATAAATGTTAAACCAAAACCAAAAAGAAATCATATAAACAAATCACATTATACAAAAATAAATACTATATATGTATATAATATTTTGGCATATTTTTTCTGTTCATTTTCTTTTTCTTATATTATTAGTAGTAGTAAACCAATCATTTGATTGAACAAATACAAACACATATAGTATATAAGTATAGTAACTAATTATGATGATGATGATGATGATGAGGAGTATAAAACATAAAAGTATATAATGCAAGTGAAATGAAATTTATTTTTTATTTTTCCAATTTCTATGAATATGTTTAAATGACAAAGATAGATAGATCGATCGATAGATTAACAAACAAATAACGAGCGAATGAATAAGCAGCAAGTGATAGAAATTAGAAAAAAATGTTTAGCCAAATGTAATAATAATAATAATAATAAATTAATAATAATAAAAAAAAATAATTACATTAATTTACAAGGCAAATTTGTGTTTTGAGGCATTAAATTCATTTTCTTCTTTTCAAATTATAATTTATACACACATACTAAATACAAATTCATCTAGAACTGTATAAGATCACCTTCTTCGACTTTCAAATGTTTGTTACTTTGCAAGTGTTGTTGTTGTTGCTGCTGTTGTTGTTGTTGCTGCTGTTGACCACTTGTAGCACTTCTGAGCGGCGCTAAATTTAATAGAGAAGCTTCACTTGCAACGCCATTATTATTATTATATGGTGTGGCCAATTCAATGCGATTACCCATTGATTTTGTTCCACCAACGACCCCCGCTGATGATGCTGCTGATGATGCGGATGTTAATTTAGCAGCCAAAGCGTTTGCAATTTGATCTTCAAGATATTGGATTTGACGACTTAAATATGAATTTGTTGCTAGTTGAATGCTCTTAACCCAATCTAAACGTTCGTTTGATGTACGAGCTGAAATCCTTTGTGGCAAACTGCCACTAAATTCTGTCAAACACAAAACAAAGCAAACAAAAACACAATAATTAACATTGAAATGTAAATAAAACAAGTCAATACAATACACATTATATTATTAAATCAAAAGGAGAAAATAGAATAAAATTAAATAAAAATTTACTGTCGAACTTCTCTATAACGTAATTCTTTTTATAAAACGAAAAACTCATTTCGAAAAAGAGTAAAACCTAATTCCCAACAAAATAAGTGTTTACAGAAAAAACCCTATATGTACTTCGATATGAGTTTCTTCATTCAATGGAAGTAATTTGATTTTTTTTAAGACTAGTTGTCCCGAGCAGACGTTGTAATGCTTTTTACATATGTACATATGTATACATTTAGATTGTCATTTATCTTTTGGCGACTACAAATATTTAAAGAAAGAAAAGAACGAATAGTCCAATAAATTATTGTACCACCGCTCAAACTTCCTCTAAACATAGCCAGAGAATCATGTGTTTAATAGTCTTTGGTTTATAAAAACGAATATCTTACAATAAAGCTTCTTATCATTCAGTAATTCGATTTTTAATCCAATGTGTGACTTTTACTTGTTGGGCGCACAAATAAACAAACAAAAATTTCAAAGTTTACGATTTTATTATAAATACTAGATATGTGTATAGATGAAGAGTGAGACTTTGTCCTCCAACAATCTCCCTCGATTAATGTATTTCGTGTACTTTTTCATAGTGAAGAGTTAAGGATGATAATCAGGGAGAAAATTACAATAACTCAGACCAAAATTACAGATTTCGATTGTACAACAGAGTTTCTATATATACCAGTGACGCCTTTTTAGCCTTCTTTCCGGATAGATCTGTTCTTTGATCCAAAAAACAACAATAAGGCTACTGCAAATTTTGTAAGTACCGCAATTGAAGAGAATTATGACCTGATAAATGAGGCAATAAAACTCATCTAATTTATAAAAATAAATTTATAAGATTAAAATTGAAAAATGATCTGTCCGGTTTTTGTGATAGGTAGATGGTATCACTGATATATACTGTATTCATTTCTTACGTTATAAACAAGATCGACTGTATATAAAAATTAAATAAACTTACCTAATATAAAAACGTAACCATCAAACTCACGCTCTTCGTTACGTATTAAAGGTCGACAATTTTCTAAAACTAAAACACCAGCAACAGTTTGACCACTCGGTTCGTGATCCTTGAGATAGAATAACAAGTTACCACGTAGTTTACACCAACGTGGATAATTAACTAGATAGAGATAGATAGAGAAACAAGTAAATTATTATTATTATTATAAAATATGATAATTCTTTTCTTTCTTTTTTGTTCTTTCTATAATACTACACTAGTATAATAAAGCGCACGCATCATAATTTATGCGGCAATGTGCACGCGCCGCCGTGTGCAAGACAAAAGCATTCCAAGACAACAATTCGGTTCAAATTATGGTGTGATAGGTGGAGATGTGGTTGTGGATGTGGGTGCGAATGCGGATGTTAGTCGATTAGTAAGTGATAAGCTACTATTTAATAATAATAATGTTGTCTTATTCGCATTAGTGTTTAATTAATTAAATTAATAGATTCATTTGTTTGTTTGTATGTTTCAAGTGAGTTTTGTTTGTTTTTTTTTGTGTTGGGTTAGAAGAAATGGTAACAATTATTAATATGATTAATGCTGCTGCTGCTGCTGCTCAACGGCGACGTCAGTGACTGCATTTTGTGTTGGTATCTTGTTGTGGTAAGTTGTGAAGCAGTTAGTTAGTTGCTTGATTGCTTGGTTGATAGATAGGTATGAATATACATAAGTGTATAAATGAATGCATAAGTTTACCTCCTATAGAGATTTGAGATATGATAAAAAGTTGTTTATCTTTGTTAATTAACTTCAATTTTCAATACTCAAAAGGGTTGAGCGAATATGAAATATGGATTAAATGTTTAGAAGTTAAAATCACAATTTATGACGCTGCTTTTGTTGTTGTTGTGGTTGTGGTTGTTCTGTTAATCATCAGAGAATTTTGCTGATATGATGTTGATGATGATTTATTATGTACGGCTCATCGTACGATTAATAAATAATCTAAGAATAAGAAATTGAATAAACAATATTTATAATATTGTATTATACATATATATATATATTTATGCAGCTTTTAGATGCAATTGTTGTTGTTCAGCGGGACGAAGGCAACGACGGCGGCGCATTGTTGACTGACGTTAATTTCTTTAACTTTTACTCTTGATATTGTTTTGTTGGAAGATTTAATAAAAATCATTAATTGTTTGTTCAAATTTGTGTGTGTGTTTAGAGGTGAGTGGCATACCATCTGTGCGCCGAAAGAAACCCTCCTGACGCTCGGTTATTATCAATAATCCTTCTTTGTCAAATTTTGCATTTGGATTTAAGGCCAAGGTCGCGAGCTCAGCCTTATTAAAGCGCATATTCGTGCGGGTGGATCAGTGACGACGATAACAATTACGATGATAATGCGATAACGACAATACAATGAAGACCAGATTATAATAATATACAGTATACAATAAAATAGACAACTTTAACAACTGCTGCGTCTAGAATAGAAGAAAGAAAAGAAGGAAAGAAAGATATAATAAACATAAAAACAATATGAAAAGGAAATACTTATACCTACTATACAAGCAATGTACATACAATGTATAATTATAGCTAACCATAAACGAATAAGCAGCCTTATTTTGGAAAACTGATTATGATTACACTTACCATACTCTCTCTACTCTACACATGTTATATGAAAAATATTAGCTTAGATATAGCGGGATAGACAAATAAGTAGATAGGCAAAATAGAATGAGGTGTGCCACGCTCTAAAAATTGTATTGAAACCATCATCATCAACTTCAAAGAAGCAACAACTCATTCGATCGATTGATTCTTTTTTTTTTTGTAGGTGGAGTTGTCGTCGTCATCGCCGTCATCATCATAGGTCAACAACATAATACACTCACCAATGAGAAGAGCTGCTCTATCTATTCAAAAGCATCACCACAGTAATAATAATTCAAATTGAACTTAAATTATTTCGGCATATGTAAACAAGTTGGTACAAATTCGATAAATACTACATACGTATGTGTGTAAGCTTACTTGACGCTGATGCCTGCCACCAATAAATATTGCTTATGTGCTATACAAAATTGAGCATTGAACAACAGATTTTAATGTAACTTTTACGACTAACAACTAAATCCAAGTTCATGGAGTATTAACAATTAAATTTATTATACGATATTTTTAAAAATAATTAAAACAACCATTGTTTAAAGTCAACTACACCCGAGCGAAACGATTGCTCCAATCAGCTGCAGTGTTGCTAAATTTACTTTATCATAATAGTGTTGCCAGACTGTTAATATGACAATTTCTAATTATATTTTTGTACTTTCTCAACAATTATTGAAGCAAGTTGGCAGCTCTATTTTGGAATGTGTGTGCAGAGCCATTTTAACCAAAACAAATGCAGCTCAATCAAAAAATTTATTTATGTTTTTTATGTACTTAGTATGGGCATCATTTGAATCGCGTCTTTATAAGACCATTAAGAGCCGTGAAAGCGTTTCTTATATTTACTTTTCTTCATTTTTCAGTAGTAGTTGTTGGCATGTTCTCATGAGAATATGTTGCTCACGAAGTTATTTAGCATGCAAAACTAAACTTAAAAATCACTCAAGCACATGCACAAAAATTACGCATCACACAAGTTCATTGTTTGTAAACAAAAATTTGAATTGAATACAAATAAAAAATGCTTGAAACAAACACAAACGCACTGGAGGATGCACAGTGGTCAGGTCGTCGATACAATTGATCAAGCTGAGCACATAAGTACATACTATTTATAATATTATTGTATAATGGTAAATTTGTAAATTGTGTTGAGTATGTAAAACTAATGACTATTATTTCAGCAACCAGAGAAGGTGGTTCAAATGCATTTACCGGTAGCTAATAAGCTATTTAAAGGTACATATTTGACAATATGAAATCAAGCATCTCTTAAGTTTTGATTATGATAAACATAATTTGCATTTCAGACTTCGCATATATAGCACAATCCGTGTAATCAAATGACAAATTATGTATCTTAGGGATAAAGAATTGTCCAAATCGAAATTTGATCTGTTTATGAAAACAGCCAAGGCAACTGGTAAGTCAATAATATTTTGGCAACACATATCAATTACTTAATTATTTACTTTACTGAAACCAATGATAATGAGCGTGAGCGTACATTATTTCAGAAATCGAACGTGAGTTACGACCAGAACAAACAGTGGCTCAGCGTTGCAAATTCCTCAAGCAGTTGGGCGACCCAGAAATTCCGTGTCATGAATTTAGGAGAGGTGATTATAAATTGTTTGTTCTATCTATAAGACTCGATTGATACAGACGCAGCATACCAAAAAAAAAAACAAACATGAGTTACCAGAAGATTTTGCGCCACATGAGTTTGAGTTACTGTATAAGCTAACAGAAAATGGCAAGAATATTATTTTAAGGAGAAAATTGTTATGCTACATTGGATATCGAAGCCGAAATACTGTGCATTTACAGGGAGGGCATTTGGATAAAGGCAATTTTAGTTAACATTTATCAATGCGTGGAGTTTTCAGTATATTTCATTAATCTTTTGCTTTATTAATCAGAGTTTTACGGCGGTTAAAATTGGCTTACAATGCTTAATTATTGCTTATTCGATATAGGTGTACAATATTTCCAAAAGGTTAAATTTTTTATTTATACAAACCTTGAAGATCAATGTAGGATAGGATAATTATCAATTGCTATATACAATCATTTGTCAATTAAATCAAAATTGGAGTCATATTCATTATTGCCATAGAGTTTGTTTTAGTAATTTTTTAGTAGATGTCTCCTTTCAAACACGCGCCGCTTTGTTCTTTAAATATTGTGCATCAAATTCTAATGCAATGTACAACACCATTTTTTTTTTACAAAAAAAAGTGTTGTTAAAGGTAAGATGATATTTTCTTTGTAATATAAAAATTGTAGTACTTTATGTTACATGAATTATATATGCACATAAAGCAACGCATTATTAATGACAAAAGGCGCATGTGCTTCCGTTTACTTTAGAATAACTTAAATCATGAGCATTTTCTATGGATTATAAGTTAGTTTAATAGTTTAGGGAAAATGAATTGAAATAATGAATTTCTCTTCTCCAGATCTTTTTCCAAAGGAGAGTGAAAGAGAAAACGAACGATCTTCTTTTAGTTAACTGTTAATTCTTGACGCGGTGTGACGCGCTTTTGTTTTCATTTTTTTTTTGTGTTTTTTTTTTCTACAATTCTATAAAGGTGATATACCAAAAATTTGTTATTGTATCAATACTTCAACACAGAATAATTGTGCAAAAAAAAAAAAGAAACGTGCATATAAGTGACAAAAACCAAATGCAGAATCCTTAAGCATAACCTATAATATAATTTCAAATAATTTTCAAAACAAATATATAATAAAAACAAAATAAAGATATTAGTGAAACATGTTGGCAAAACGATTCTATAAAAAATTTGCATTAAATTATAGAGGAGATTAAAGAAATTGGCTGTTTTTTTTTTGTGTTTTCCATTCTATTTGGATGTTTGAAACGAGTGTGAGTGAATTGTCTTGAATTCTATTGTATTTTATTGTCACCAAATGTGAAATTTTTTCATTTGGCTAAATATTGTTTACATATGCGACAAACAAGCCTCAGAAGAAAGGAATCACATAAGCTAAGCTCAACAACAACAACAAATTGTTAACAAATAAAAAAGTGAAAAAATGTGAACAAAAAAAAGTTTAGCATTTATAATGAATGTGAAATGCCGGCAAACCGGTTTAGCAAGTGACCACAAAGTGTATTTGTATTTGTATTGATCGATAGTTCTCTCCAATTCTGCATCTTTATCTTTAACTGCACCTTCCTTTTACTCTTCGTCTTGTGTTTTTATGTTTTTATTTTATTATGATACCTTGCGACGACAACTTGTATTTTGTCTTTTCTGTTTTCTGTCTCTCTTATTGTTTTCTTTATGCGCGGCTTGTTCTTGTTTTGCTCCGTTTTTAGTATTCACATTCGAAAAGGTGAAGAGAAGAGAAGACAAGCTTTGTTTAAAGTCTTTTGTGCATTAGAATTTCTATTTTCTTCCCACACACTCGCGCACACTTGTTTGCCCTCTTTTTTTTTGTTATCATTCTGTATATGTACATATACATCCATACGTTATACATATAAGGTAAATGCACATAAATGCATATAAGCCATGCAGTGCAGTTGATTTTTTATGTTTGTTTGCAAGCAAAGCATATATGGATATGTGACTAGTTGAGTAAGGGGTGATGGAGGGATTGAGACCATAATAATAATAATAAAGATTATGAAGACCATGGACCAAGGAACCAGTACCAGTACACCAACTAAACGAGTTAAAAGTTTTATTTGATTATCAAGTGAAGTGAAGATTCTTTATTTTCCCTGCAGAATCTGAGGCAATACATTCATCATCTTATTCAATCAGTTCAAAATAGGAATTCATACATTTTTGAATTACATGGTATGGGACTCATATTCTGTTACATATACTTATTTGCCACAAGAGGTGGGTATTCTGCATTGTTGTTTTCCTTTCATTTCGTTGCTTTTGTTGTTTTATTTTGGAATTTTCTTAAAAAATGCATGCATGCGCGCTTGCGTGTTTTGTATATCCAGGGCAAAAATTACCCGCTCATTCTAGAGTTCATTACTCTACTATATTGTTCTTTATTTCCTTTTACTCCACACATTCTCCATACCAATGTAATAAGTTCAATTGCTTTCTTTTATTGCCTCATTCTATGTCTTTAGATAAATATCCTGTTCGTGCTTAATATCGAAAATGTCTTTTTCAGTGGGCGTTGGGTTAATCAATCCCTTCTCTCCTCTCTTCTCTTCTACTATCTACATTTTTGTATGCTCTTTACTGATCTTATTATACAATATTTTTATTTTAGTTTTTGTGCACGTTTTCCGGTTGAGTTATTTTCTTTATTTTTGTTGTGCCTTTTGTTTTCTACACGTCTCCACTAGACTGAAATGATATGTACATATGTATATCTTCTTCTCTACCCCTTGTGCCATCTTTCTGACCTTTTTCTAAACTACCATATGTACGATACATATTGTACTGTATATATTTCAATGGATTTTATAGGGAAGGTAATATTTCTATGCATACATCTGTATGTAGTATTACAATATTTCATATGAATTGTCATCAGATCATCATTTCATATGAAAGTAAGAATTTTAAAATGCAATTTTCATTTTGCCTCTCTTAACTTTGATCTCTCATAGTGCCTGCCACATGGTTTGTGCAACATAGCGTGAAGTAGACAAAAGTCAAAATAATATATACAATATATTCATATCTTGATGACACTACGGATATGTGTATATAAAGACAATATTGTCATATGTATGTACATATGTATATCGTGGGCAGTGGGTGAATTCACTTCAATGCGAACTTTGAATGAATAGATTTAGAAATCAAAAATAATTGTCATTGTAATATAATTTCTTATAGTATAGCATAGGTTCTTGGCAAATCTAAAATTTCAAAGATATATGGTATTTTGTATATATAAGTTATTATTTGTACTAACCGCAGTATTCATCAAAATTGGATGGAAACTATAAAAATTATATAGGAGTAACGAAAACCTTCATGTCTTTTATCTCTTGCAAAAGAACCCAAGAGATGATGCTATGGCCAACTCGGAAATACTTATCCGTATAGAATCAGGCTTCTTAATTCCAACAGAAATTCCAGACATACTTTGTACTATTATGTCCATAGAAAATACTCTAATTCGTAATGAATGTTAGACACTTAAAGGAGCTGTAATTATAAGGGTTTGTTAGTATAATACGTCTAACCGAGAACGCAATGACGATTGGTTAACTCTAGCTCCCACTCTCTCTCTCTCTCTGATATAATCTACCACGATGATGTGTTTACGCTTTCCTGATAAATATTAGTGGGGTTTTTTCTATCATAAGCTCACTAGTATATGGGGCCGATATAACGATAAAGGTAATCCAAGTTAGCCATAGGTTTTAACATATGCAATAACGTCGTATGTAATTCTCTTTACAAAAATTCAACTCTATAATTTGTAAAGTGAGATTATGATATACTAAGACTAAGTTATAATCCTTGCGATTCTTATCTGATCAATCATGCCAATATACGAGGATGTGTTGAAAAATCTCGGTAATAAGAATAAAAAAATGTAGTAATAAGTAGTATTGTACCATGCGATATGCCTATGGGCCTCTTCAATGTGTCCTGCCTTCATTTTTCCATATTTATTGTCAAGATTTTGTGGTTCTGAAATGGTAACAACCCGCCGATCTTCATTCTTCAAAAGCTTGTGTGCGACGATACAGGTCCAGCCCAGTCCAGTCCAGTACACTAAATAGCTGCCATATAAAACTAATTCATATTTTTAAAAATTCAATGATTAGAACTGTTCTTCAAAGATTGTGATTTGATCGACTTTACAAAAGACATCAATCGTGTCTTCATTTGTTCTCATACTTAGCTTTGTAAGGTAAAGCATGAATCCATTTATATGTAAGAATTTACTCGGATTTTGTCTGCATGACTTGTATTCGAAACGTCAAATGAATGGATTCCTCAATACTAAAAGGATGGTCGCCTAAAATTATCCTCCTTAGGCTAATCCATCGGCGAAAGGCAACAGTAACTGAACATAATTGGGTAACAAAATTTAACTATTTTCTGGCAAAATTTGGTCTAACAAGTATGTGGGAATCACTTGATTCAGAAACATAGCTTCATATGAAAGCCTCAAGAGATTCTCAGCAGAAGAAATAATGCAATGAAGAGCTTACGTTAATAAGGCAGTTCTACTTGTCCTACCGCAATCAATTTTTTATGTTCAAAATTTTAGTTAGAAACTGGTATCTATACATTAAAAAGGAGCAGTTCTAATAGAAAATCCAAAAGAAGCTTGGTTCTAACACATCATTTTCATAATTTCTCTATAACTTTTACAATTTTTAAAGATCATGTTAACTTTCGACAACCCCACCCCCCATCTGGGTGCTTGTTGATTAACCCAAGTAATAATTACACTGGTTAACAAAATTTGAACTTTTTTTTGCCACACGTAAACTAATCTCAAATTTTGAATGTACTAGGGCCACCAAACAATAATACTTATATCAAGGAAAAAAAAATTGGCACATCAGGTATCCTTGTGACATCGAAACATATGTATCTTTTTGTAAAAAGTACAAAAATCAGCTACACTTAGAGTAATCATTCCTTAATGTACATTAAAAAGTTATGAATTTCGTGAATATATAACTTCTGGTAGGACTCTTCTAAGTTTTCAACAATAATCTGCTAGCATTCCTGGATTCCATTTCCCTTGATAGCGCTTCTCCATAATGGAAATGTCCTGATGATAATTTGCATGAAAGAAATCCAGATGAGAGTTGAGCATATGTATTTTTTAAGGACATATTACACCCCAAAGACATTCTAAGTGAATTCAATAAGTCTTTGTAATTTTCCGCTTTATGATTTCCTATAAAATTTTGGACAACATTCACAAAACATTTCCGGGCGAGTTTTTCCTGATCATTCAGTTTTCCTTCAAAACTCATATCCTTTATTTGTGGACCCCTACAAATAATTTTTGCCTCGCTGAGTTTGGGAAATTTCTCTTTCAGATATAAAAATCCACTGCCATTTTTAGTCATAGCCTTCATAAAATTTTTTATCAGGCCTAGCTTTATGTGCAACGGTGATAAAAGTATGTCATCATGGCTTACTCAAGGATCATTATTAACATTTTATGGCCTGGAGTAAGTGATTCACGCTTGGGCAACTCTTTTTTGGGGTAGTGACTTTTGCTGTCTCTACTGTCCCATGGCAATGACTTTTAAATCGCCACAAATTTTAAATTTTTTCAAAAAGAAATTTCATATTTTCGTAGGTTTCTTTTATATTAGAACCATGAGCAACCGGCACTGAAGGAAGTTTGTTTCCATTATGCAGCAACACTGTTTTTAAACTAGTTTTTGAAGAGTCAATGAACAATCACCAGGGACTCCAATCATATTCTAAAACCCCCCTTTCATTAAAGTTCTTTTTATAAAAAGTTTTTTGTTTTTAGACGTATCGAACTGAAATTTGGACACTATAAGTTTCTGATTCTTATTCATTAACCATGTAAATTTCATGATCCTAGGGTTACCTAGGTACCTCCCATACAAACCCCCATTTAAATTAATGTTCTTATTAGAAAAAAGGGAATTTAGTGATGCTAAGAAAGGAACGTTGGATGCAACCCGGAGAAGCGTGAAGAGTATTACATCTTTGGCATAGCCAATGATAGCCTTCTTTCATGTTTTTTTTTTTTTTTTTTTTTGATAGATTAAAATCACATAATAAATCATTTAAATCACTTTGTGCCAATAAAAGCAGTTCTTTTGAACGGTTGACGGTTCATAATATGAGACACTTTTTTGAGATAAGATATCGTGCTGACAAAAGAACAAATTCCGCACTAGAATCAGAATCCTAACTACCTGGTTGTTTTGGACGGTTTGGAACAGGCAGTTCGGCACTATATAGGATGGGTCTCTTGGCCGAACATAAATTTGGATATTGGATACAGAGTATCTAGACTTGGTGGTAATGCCTTTTGTTTGAGTCAAACAAAAATAGCAATCACTTACATGATCTTTTGGTACTGTCCAAATCATTGGTAAAGCAAATGGTAAATGTCTAGGTTCTTGTTTAGCCCAACCTAATAAGAGTCTCACACACGTTACACAATATTTTTGTGGAACCCAGGATTTATGTATTATACACTCGCGTAAATGAAGTTGTTATCACTCCTTTAAGAGAAAATGTGTTATACTAGTCGGTTCACCTTGAGATTCTGATCAAGCTAATATTAATAACTTAATTTCTTTCCCTGGTTCACTACTATTTATTATGTATTACCATCATCGGCATAATGATTTAGAAGTGATAATTCATTTCACACTAATGTGAAGTTGGATAATATGTAGGTACTTAAATAATTTAATTATGGCACATATAATTTATTATTATTGTTTATAAAAATTATTAAAAATAAATAAATGGACAGCAGGCAATTTACTATACTACTTCTCTTCCACTCTTTCGGAAACAATTACTAGTGTGTTCAACAACAACAAAAACAACAGAAATAATAAAAATAATAATGATAATAACATATTAAAGTACCTGACTACAGTTGACATACTTAACAATTGTCATCATGATCATCATCATCATCATTTGTCAAGTCATTCATATATACATATTATATTATTCTACTATATCTACAGTATATAGTAAGTACTATATATATGTTTGCATGTATTAGGTTGAATTGTCGTTGTCGTTGTTAGTTTGTATTTTTGTCGTTGACGTTCTTGGGTAACTTTACAAGGTTATCACATAGAAAAATCTCACCTAACCTCATTCACGCTTCAGGCACACACGCACTAACCAAAAACACACACAAACACAGAATAGTATGGGCACATTTTGGATTTGTATACCCTTCTTTAACACTTACTTTTATTATTATTTTTTTTTTTGGATGTAATAATTTATTTAGAATCTATCAAAACAATAAATAGACCGTAACTAAATTTTATGAGGTATTCAGTTATTTAGAGATTTTATTAGGTAGGATAGGGATTAGGTCACTGGTTGAAGGGGGAGGGCAGATCCAAAGAATGATAGCGCTTTAGTCTGCGGAGTTGCTGGAGTTGCAATGCTAGGACGTTTACGTGGTTCTCAAGTCTATGTTCATAGCGGCGACTGTATGGTCTCTGCAACCGTAGCGATCTTGAGGTCGCAAGGAACGACGACGTTGCAAACATAAAAATGGGCACCTACTAAAGAGCGAAGAACTGAAATATTTGTATGATGTTAACATTGGAAGCTGCAGGAGAGCCCCATAACTGAATGTCATAGGTCCAGATTGGCCTTAGAATCGCCTTATAGAGCAGGAACTTATTGCGTAGTGAGAGCTTCGAACTAAGCCTGAGTAACCAGTACAGACGCTTGAGCTTAAGGTTGAGCTGGGTCCGCTTGTTGAAGATGTGTTTTCTCCAGTTGAGTGCTCTGTCCAGAGTAAACCCTAAATATTTAACGCTACAGGCCGTGGGGAGCATGGGTAATGTTCCACTTAGTGAGCCACGGTTCTAAGGCAGACAATTGCAGCTGTAGTTTGTTGGATGCTGCTATATGACAGTCTTCGGATGCCAGAAATATACATAGGCAGCAGTAAGGGAGTAATCCATATTTGATACACTTACTTTTTGTGAAATCTTAAACTTAAATGTGATTGATTGATAATGTGTTTGCTGTGACTGACATACCATTATACATTAATATTATTGTAATTGACAAAAATTGAGGCATTACAAATGTATAAAATTGATTATAGTGTAATACAATATTCGTATGTTGAATCATCACTATTTTGTTTGTTTTTATAGAGTTCAATAAAGAATTTAAAAATTCTGCTTATTAGGTCAATTTTGTATTCTGATATCCTGATAAATAAATAATAATAAATTTCATTAAGTGCTGAAGCTATGTTCATAACTGATTTTTTTGACTATCGTAAACATGCCTGTATATCATTCAGCACTTATGTACATATACTTAGATCATTTAATAACAATTCCAATCAACCCTTCATAAAACGAATATTAGGGATAATTTTGATAAATTGGCTGTGAGTAAAATTACGTTAACAATTATTTAATTAATACTTCTATGTAGTAGGTCCGAAGGGAGGAGCCTTTTTAACCTTCTTGGTCAGTCATTTCTTGTAAGAACCAAAGCTAGAGGATTGAAATGCACATTCAGATCGTCATTGTATTGACAGGTATGACGGTTAATTTGCTCTTTAACTGATAAAATTCCTAGGTCACTATGTATTGACATTTTCCTGACATACCAGGGGGCATCCGTAATGTTGAGAAGAGCTTTGTTCTGCATGGCCTGGACTCGGTTAATTGTAGACTTTGCTGAAAATCCTCAGAGTTGAATGTCATAATTTTATGATGGTACAACTATGGCCTTATAGATCGTAACCTTAGCAGACAGATTTAAAGTACTGCTGAGTCTGATGAGCAACTTAAGTTTGTTTCTGCAAGTAGCTGTTATCATATTCACATGCTTGGATCACGTCAAACAACTATCCAGAATCATGCCTAAGTACTTAACAGAAGCTTTTTGAGAATCAAATCAGAACTTTTATATTAAAATTAAATTATCATTATAGAAAAAAATAAAAATAAAAACAAGTAGAAAATTTTAACAAAAGAGAAAACCAACTTCAAGTAGCACAAATGGAACACGCATTATTAAGGATAACTCAAAAACTACTGCTCAGATCTTGATCAAATTTAAATGAGACAAGCACCGTCTTTCAAATTAAAAAAGAATCATCAAAATCGGTTCACCTGGAAAAATGTTTTGAGGTAACAAACAGATAACTACTGGTCAGATCTTGATCAAATTTATATGGGACCAAATGAAAAGCACCAGCTTTCAAATCAAAAGAGAATCATCAAAATCGGTTCACTTAGAAAAAAGGTCTGTGGTAACATACGAATTGATGAAAGGTAGTATTAGGATGAGATTGGAGAGGGTAGACAGGCTGCTCGCCACAAGGAGGCATTCAATTAGAAGTTCTACGGATAATTGTGACAATTGGTTGAATAGTCTAGGATACCACCAGCATAGCTCTCAGGGTTGGTCCTTACATTTACTGAATCAAGGTGACAATCTAGCAAGAGGCTTGATGATAAAGTATTAAATAATTGATTTAAAATCACTTCAATGAAACTAAGAAAACGAGAATTAGTTATAGAGACCTAGCCTAGGCGCAAACGGCATTTTATGATCTTCAAATAATGAATTTACCACAAAAACACATGTGTACCATAAGTTTGTAAAACAAAAACTTGATGTGCTCTGGAAATATATTATAATGTCTAGAGATTTGAACGGTCATGACTTTACATTGGATTGTCTAGTCATGCTGATGAAAGAAATTCTGTATTAATAAGTATTGTGATGTCTAATTGTCCTCCTATTTAGGATGGGATATACAGGCCACACGCCACAGAGAACGAGTTCATTCCCAAAGTCCATGGTGATGCCTAAATATGAGGCGGTGTAGAAGAGCTGCTGGTCTCAAAGGTCGGTTTTACACATATGGAACTAGCACAGGTCCTCGAAGATAGTATTCCCGAGAAAACGAGTCCAGGAAATTGTGTATGCTTTATGATACTTATTCATTTCCACAGCTCAACATAAGTCTCTGTTGCGAACATGGGCCCTTTGCCTCAGTTATCCGTTAAGACTTTTACAATGGTAAAGGGTATTTAAAAATTGACTAAAATCAAAGCATTTTTCTTTATGATTTTTTTTAGTTTTTTTAATAATATTTAGATGTAATAATTTGCTGAATTACTTATTGACATAGTACATAATGATAAAATGATCAAATGATAATGAATAAACACAGAACATAATAGTTGTTAATCAAAAGTGTCAGATAGGCGTATAATTATTGTGCATAGAAAAATATGCATGAATAGCGATATTTAATAAAGTTAATCATCATATAAAGAAGATAAAATGACAATTTGAATTTAATTGGAAATTAAATGAATTCTTTGCAAACAACCACATACATTATTATTATTTTATGAAATAAGAAGTAATTGGTAGAAGATACAAAAACTAAAAAAGAAACAATTGTACATTAGTCAATTTACTGAGTGAATGATTGCATGACTGACCAACTGACTGAATGCTTGCATGACTGAGCTATACCACTAACCAAATGAGCATTCCACTGCTTTGGTTTTATGGTACATCAAATTTGTATGATCGCTGGTTTAACAACTACATAATTTTTAGTGCAAACAATTTGTTTAGAATTACAATCTATTACTTCAATTACTAACTAATGTGAAGGTATGGTATATACATACATAGATACGTTGAATGTTTTTGTATTGATATTATCAAAGAAAACAATTTTAGGCAAGGGCGGAGATGTTACGCTAGGTTAAGTATTAATGGCTCATTGAATATTCTACAATAAACAGAATTGATTGGTACTTTGTAGAGTCAATTTCAATATTAAGATTATGAAGTATGTATAAATAAAAAAATTTACTGCGATATACCTAATATCTGTATCAAGATATGACATGATTGTCTATTCCCACTGTCCCCGTTCAGCCAATCAGAAACCCTAAGCACAGAAATATGCAGTTAAAATTAAAACAGATGGATGGTTCCTAAGTGGCAGACATACCACTAGACTGAGTGACTTTTGTAGAAATTGTGGGTTAAAGACTAGTAGAAGACAATTAGTCACCTGTCAGAAGATTTAGAAAACTTGTTTCATACTTCTTGCCGATCTAAAAGTTATGTGGACTTCAAGTGTTTACTTGAGATTCCTTTACTGCTCAGGTTGGATCCCTAGGGAATAGGACAGGCAGTGTTTGTGGCTTCATAATGGGTTAGTCTTGCTACCGGCTACCATTCTATCCCATTCTATTACCATCTAACCTAACCTATCTTTAAAATTTGACAAGTACCTTTAATAAAGAATTAGAATTCACAAATTTATATACTTTAAAGTTTTTCGTTTCATATATAAAAATCTATTGATCTTTTTTATCATGTATTCATATGTGTATGTACACATACATATATAATGATAGATTTAATTGTCCCAAATAGTTCCTCCAATATGTGAGTCAAAGTAATAAATACTTCATAAAGAGCCATAACATAACAACTATGTACCACCAACATTATCGTCATGATATTATTGATATACATATGATAAAAATAGACCATTCATGTTCATTGAGTTTTATATACAATATATTGTACATATGTTCTTTGTTGGACCTTAAATCTCATAAATAAATAGAAGGTGAAATAGATTTAAAGTACTACATAGACTTTCAATCTCGATAAGTTTATGTAGAAAGAAGTAAGAGTGAGCGCTATAGTCGACAATAAGAGATACACTGAAACAAATTTTTATTTTATTCTATCATATTTAATATAACACTAAACTGAATACTAACTTTAACGAGTGACTAGCTGCTGGGGCCTTCGAATCGTAATTTAATAATAACACTGTGTTACAAAAAAAAAAAAAAATGAAAAAACTTCTTATCAGACCTAGTGGAGGTTATAGGTCATAAAAAACTAAAAAGAATGGCATATAAAAAATCTCTGATACACCCTCAAAATCTTGAGTTAGAGCCCAAAAACCGTTTTTAAGAGGTTCCTGTACATATTACCTTATAACTTGGCAATTTTTTATCGGATTTTTTCTTTGTATTTAGAAGCTGAAATGTAGCCCTTTACAACCATGTATCATGTATTTTGTTATCATTTAAATTCATGAAGATACAGACCAAAAACTTTCCAAAATTTTGATTTTTTCATCGATTTTGCAACTTTAAGTCTAATTTGTGCCCCTTATCTTATCTAAATTATATTTTTTCTCAACGTACATCGAAAGTTTAGTCATTTTAGCTTTAAATGAACCCTGTTTGAATAGAATCTGTTAAAAATTACTTGATTTATTGTACTTTTTGTAATTGCATATGACAGTTTTCTTTCCATTTTTCCAAATGCTATTCTAGCTATCTCCCTCTAGCTATCTCCCTCTATCTGCAACAATTAAGAATAAAAAATGGCCAAGTTATAAGGTAATATGTACAGGAACCTCTTAAAAACGGTTTTTGGGCTCTAAAACAAGATTTTGAGGGTGTATCAGAGATTTAATATATACCATTCTTTTTAGTTTTTTATGACCTATAACCTCCACTAGGTCTGATAAGAAGTTTTTTTTCGCTGTGACACAGTGTAATTTATTAAAGATTTAATGATCAGTAACTAAATTATAAGGTTGGATTTTTTCTAGTAATTATATATGTTGGAAATGTGAAAGAGTGTGGGAGTTTTTAAAAGATGTGATCCAATAAAAGAGACTCTTATGCGCTCCAAATATAGGCAAGAGTCCAGAAGATGGTCTACAGTGAGTACGTCTCCGCAGAATGGGCATGGTGGACGGTCTGATCCGTTGAGAAGGTGTTAATGTGTGTCCAATAAGCAGGAGGATGAAAGTTCTGCATGCCTGTCTGGATAAGTTTGAAATCAGACAGATTTTTTCACATGTTGGGTTGATGCTAGAGTATCTTTGGCTCTGATGGGAATAAAAATGTGTGTGGTGGGGTTATGCTGATTTGCCGGGCTAACATGTCGGCGCATTCGTTCTGCGTATGCCTTGGTGGCTGGGAGCTCAGAAGATTGTGATTTTGTTGCGGAGTTGAGTGCATATCTTCCGGATTTCCTGAATCGTAAGATCATGATGGCAAATTGGCAGGATTTTAATTAATATTCAATGCTGCACAGGGAACCAAGGGTTTAGATCAACAATATCATAGATTTAAATACATATAACAGAGTATAATCACATTCTCTCAACAAATTAAGTGTTTTGTTTTTATTTAAAGAAACCTTTATTTTAAAATCTCATCTTATATGGTAACAATAGATGCAGCAAATGATTTCAAAAAAGATAAATACAACAATAGTACTAGGTGATGGTACATACTCATATTTCTACGAGTAGAAGAATGCATAATGATGATAATGAATGATGATAACAAGTCTCTGTTTTGTGTTTCTGGTTTCATTTTTATCTATTGTATGTATTTATATATGTATGTATACATACATATGTGTATATCACACATTTCTTAAACACAAAAATTATGAATAATAAATTAAAAATAATTTTGAACACATTTCGCAAAAATTTCTAATGATCCACTCCAACGAAAATGATTAAGTCCCATAGTACAACAAAATTAGGTAATAGATAAATTTGGGTCTTTTGGTGTTGGTTGTTGGTCGGTCCGACCGGTCAGTTGCTGCATTAGTAAATACATATGTAGTTAATAATCGGCGGTAACTTTTTGTATTTGATAAGAGCCGGCAGAGCTGATATAGCTTTAGTTTAGTTTAGTATAGTCAAATGGTTAAATGGAATTAGCTTTAAAGAAATAAAATGTGTCCCACTTTATCTTATCGTCCAAAGTGTAAAGCACAAGAAATAAGAAATTATCCATTGCCGTTTTTTTACCCAACATTTTACAATATTTATTATTTCTTTTAAATCAATAAAAAAATTTAAAAGATATTCTCTTTCTAATATGAGTAAGTGGTGGCCCCCAAACCATATGAAGTGGCGGTGAGGTGAGTTTTTCTTACTACTTACTTATGCATTTATGTACTATGTTCTACATAGTAGATTGCCTGCCTTGAGTCATTGTCACTTAAGAATAAGAGTCGAGTCGAGTCGCCTGCGTCGCTCAATTGCCACCAATTGTTGCCAATTTAAAATTGAAAAGAAGTCAAATGTTGCACATATCAATGGTGCACGCGAAAAATCATCTTTACTCGATTTAGTATAGCTAAAGCATACAAATCATGGAACTCATATACATACTATGTATATACACGTATTACATATTGTATTTATATACACGTATACTGTCTTATATTACTTGGTTTTAGCTTATCGCTTTTGTATTTTTTTGTTTCTTTGGTTTATGATACTAAATCTACTACATTAGTTTAAATTAAGTCTCCATATCACGTGTTAAAGTTCTTCAGTATTGTTTGTTAAGAGTATGAAGCGGTAGTGTAATGAGGTGGTGGTATTCGGTATGAAACACAGTTCAATTAGGCATTAATTTTATATATAAGACACCTGACGTTCGAACTGTTTTGGAATCACTCATAAGACACTTGACTTCTATGTCTTTCCGAGATAGTCAAGTTCATTAAAGAACCAGAAAGAAAGCTATCATTGGCTATGCCAAAGATGTAATACTCTTCACGCTCCTCCGGATTGCATCCAACGTTCCTTTCTATACATATTTTTATATATTCTCTCTGTTTTAGTTTGATTATCAACAAAGAACACAGTTTGAGTGGCACTTTTATTGTACTTTTATTCTTTATAAATTTGTCATTTAATTGGGTTTGTATGGGAGGTACCCCTCCTTGTAACCCTAGGATCATGAAATGTACATGGTTGATAAATATGAACCAGAAACTTATAGTGGTGTCCAAATTTCAGTTTGATAAGTCAAAAAACAAAAAACTTTTTCTAATAAGAACATTAATTTAAATCAGGGTTTGTATGGGAGGTACCCCACTTGGTAACCCTAGGTTTTTGAAATTAACATGGTTGATGAATGAATGGATCAGAAACTTATAATGTCCAAATTTCAGTTCGATACGTCAAAAAATAAACTTTTTCTAATAAGAACTTTAATTTAAATCGGGGTTTGTATGGGAGGTACTCCCCCTAGTGGTCCGATACGGCTGATTCCGATGTATGGTAAAAAGAAACCTATGTGCAAAGTTTCAGCTCTCTAGCTCAAAAACTAGGACTAGTTTTGATACAGACGGACAGACGGACATGGCTAAATCAACTCGTCTCATCGAGCTATCACAAATATATCTACTTTATGTGGTCTGCGATGTCTCCTTCCTGTGTGGTACAAACTTCATGACAAACTTATAATAGTATTCACTCCCGTGAAGAGTATAAAAAACCACCAGCCTAGCGAAATACACATGTATCTGTCAATTAGACCGTGTGCTGTATCATAATTGCCACTAATATAGGGAAACTTCTATTCGAATTTGATTGCTTATGGTTTCGAAATCTAAGAGCCAGTTGAGTCCAATATATCGTAGTATAATATGTACCTATTACAATTCTAATCAATTATTCAAATAACCCTCGCTTGTTCGAACAATATAATTTCAGTGTATCAGTATTTTTTAGTATTTAAGTCTATAGTAAATGTATGTACACATGTATATAGTATGTACAATATATTATGTATCATGTCTTTAGATAATCTTATGTGATAATCGCAATTAAGTCTTCTATATACACTCATATATTGTGTGTGTGTATATAATATATACACTTTATGCCGATATAAGAAAGATACGAGTACTTATCATCATCATCCTTTCTACCCTCAACAGCAGCTGCAATCTCAATGATGACAAGTTGTGCCAAGTTTCTCGCACATACATAATTATTGTTACTACTGATAAGAGGTCTCAGTATCTCTCATTGTCGAGATTTGTCTGATGTCGTAAATTAAAAATGTTTGTTTGTTTTTGGTTTTTTTTTTTTTTTTTTTTTTGTTATTTAGTAATATGTGAATTTGTGTATGCATGCATCATTTGTGAGTATTTAAATTCTATAAATCTGTTAATGTTGATTGTACAATTTTTAACATTTTTCTTCTCACACATATAATATTTTCAATGGCATTATTACTTTGCCCTTATGTTTGCAGCAACAATTTAAATCATAGATTTTTTTTTTTTTTTTTTTGTGGAGATCACATAACATACTAGTAGTTGAAAAAACAGGAATCTGTCGATAATATAAATATTGTATTGTGTTAGTATTGTGTTAGGAGATTATCATAAAATATTTCTATTATATGATGTTGTATTGATTTTGTTTGTTTTGATTTGAGTAAATAATTATTTATAGATTTTTCTTCTTATGGTAATCCCATGCCATTTTATCTTTCTTATTTAATATGATGCAATAGAAAAATCTAGAAAATTGAACAGACATAACAATGACCTCCGCAGTGCATTTAACCTTATTGAGTCAAGTGATCTGTTTATTGTATCCTAAAAAATTAAAAGATCTCCTTAAACATAATGTATCCATCAATTAAATAAATCAGAATTCTAGTTTTCGAATTTCAACTGATTAAAAGATTGTGAACATTATTTCATCATGATCATTATTATTAGGCTATTAAATCCCGCAATAAATTTGATCTTTTAAAGTGCAAGATTGCAGCATTTTACAACTTATTTAATAGTCAGATGTAATCATTAGATTTCCATTGGAGATAAGTCTGCAATTTCTGTTGATTCTATGTACACATATAACATTGTATTGGCATACAAGTAAGTTTTAAAGGTCTTTTTTTCCTTGATTTTGAAACTTTATTGTGCAAAATTGGTACACGGTATTTTATTGAAAGTATTGCCCATCGCTAACTTTGAGTTTTCCCCACTTTTCTGGCAATGCATGCAACTGTTCGACTTTGGAGGCCAAGAAAGCAACAAGCCAATTTTCGATACCTTTAACTGAAGTGAAGCTTATTCTTTCCGAAAGTGTGTTCTAAATTGACGGGAGCAAATGGTAGTCTGATAGTGCAAGGTCTGGACTATAAGACAGGTGAGTTAGAACTTCCCATCCGTACTATCGACATTGGTTTTGACTACGTTTGCAATATGCAGGCGAGCATTGTCATGGTGAAAGATTAATGGCTCATGTCTGGTTACCCATTCCGGCCGTTTTTTATCAAACGCACGCTTCAATCGCATCACTTGTTGTCTGTAGGAAGCAAAGTCGATCGCCTGACTATTTTACATAAGTTCGTAGTACACGATTTCCTTCTGGTCCCATCAAATGCAGATCATAATCTTGCTGCTATGGAAGTTTCGCTTGGCGTCAATGGTCCGAGTTCGCCACGCTTAACATACGCCTTCTTGCGTTTTTGGTTGTCGCAATGCTTCCATTTTTCATCGTGACGATACGATGTAAAAACAACTTCTCTTTGTATCGTTGAAAGTGCATTTTGGAAACAGTGACACGCCAATCGATTCCTCTTGGTTTGAGTTCGAGAGGCATGCAGTTTCCGACCGCAATGAAACGGCGTGTTGAGTCACGCCTAATGTTGCCGCAAATTCTTCTTGGCACGGGCCTTCTTCATACAAACGTTGGTGGTTTTCCTTCGCGCTCCTTGTCAGTTGTGTCAAAATCACCACTTTTGAAACGTTGGAACCAGTACTCGCCGGTGAAAATTCATGGAGCATGCTCTCCTCACACAGGAGCTTATGACTTTCTGCTGCACTTTTCTTCAGATACATTTGTTCCAACATGGTCCGATATGCTTAAACATTACTGGTGCTATAGTATTTGCAATCCTTTAAAACTTACTTGTGTACTAATAGCTATCTAAATATCAGAGTCTGGTCCAAATTAGACCACCACAGTGGTATAGCAAATGCTTTGTGTTGATTCCTCTGCTTCATTATTTATTATAAGTGCTTCATAACTATGTATACAATGTCCTGTGAAGAACCATGAGACTATATTAGTATTGACTTTCGAGTTGGTCCTAGAATTTCTTGAGTTCTTTTGAGAATTATAAAAGGCATAAGGGTTTGCGCTACTTTTATATATTTTGTTTCCACCCAATATTTCAAGCCATTTTTGTGGAATTCCAATGCAGCCCACAGAATGGGTTTGGCATCTCCTTTCATAGTGAGTTCATCTACGTCTTCGTTCCTAAATTAATCAATATGCCCTGTCACCCAAATAAGATGAATATATATTTATTTGCAGCAAAATTTTTCTAGAGTAGAATTAAGCAGTTTTAGACTAGGGCTGATTGAGCGCTAGGAGGGCAGCGTTGTTTTGCTATCAGATTGTCTTTTACAGTAGCACACTCATTTTTTTCTTTTAGGCATAGCTCGGTCTACTGCTGCATGGATTTATGCTTGAAAAAATATAGTTCTCTAGACGCATTTTTCGCCATAAGCGCTTCCTTTGCAGCAGTCCCTAATCGTTGAAATTTTTTTCCGCTGAATGCGCTTTCCCATTTGTTTTGATATGATGATGAATCATCTTCATTTGCATTTAATTTTAGTATGAAAACCTTACTATTTTGTAACATCTAATCGAATCTCTCATTTTCTTTTTTTCTCTCTTCTTTTAGATATAAAGATGTCAGCGTAGAACGCATTTATAACCCTGAATTTTGACGACATCATCAGAGGAAAGACTTGAAAGAAATTAATAAAAGTGGAGTGAATAATCTTTCAAAATTTTTGAAAAGTAAACAAGAACAAGGCATAAATCGAAGAATGGCACTAAATCAGGGCAAATATAAGCCAAGTATTTGCGCTATTGACGAAGTAGATGACCGAGTCTATGGCGGTATTATTAAACACAATAATGACGATGACCGAGGACATGGCGCTAGTAAGCGACAAATTGAAGGCAGTGAAACGGCGCCTTTGACAATAAATCAACAGAAACTTCACATTGATGATACAATGGATACGACGAATCCAAAGAATTTGGAAGCTGCTTGCAAGGACATTACCGGTGGTGTTGCTAATAGTAATGAGACGCCTGGTGAATCTGTTAATGGCTTAAGAGGTATGTATATTTCTCATTGCATCACATGTTAAAATTTCATAAATCACATTATGCACATTTACATCTTTTCATGCACTCATCAATCGATCCATCCATCCACCACTTTGATTAATTCAATCAATCCAAACAAACAAACGATTGCACATCATTAAAGCAATATTGATTCCAGGACGACGTTCATTTGATGCATTGATGCGCTTATCACGTAAACGTCGGATCATGTATGTGACCACAGCGTGTCTCTGTGCATTACTTTTCATCATAATCATTATGTTGATTGCCTTTTGGCCAGAGGTGCCATTTTACATGCGTGCGCCGCTCTGTCTGGAACGGGAGTGCGTACAGACCAGTCAACAATTGCTGCTCTGGGCAAATACATCAAAGTGTCCATGTCATGAGACATACGATTGGGCGTGTGGCAATTTCGCTAGTGATTATGCTGATAATGACTATTTTGTGATCAAACGTGGAGAATGGAATTACAAGACTTATAATGAATATAAAGGTAAGTAAAGGAAGCAACAATTTCTCCTTGTTTCAACCGATTCATTCATACTAATCTATTTCTATTATTTCCAATTGCATTAGAATTAAATGAACTCAATCGTTTCATATCAATGTTGCCCGCTACGGCAGAAGGAGACAGTGTGGAATCTATGATAACAAGCTTATATCGTTCCTGTCGTGAAATCGACACGCTCGACAAGAGTCAATCGGATCTTTTGCTCAAGAAAGCTATAAAATCAATTGGTGAGTTTACTATTGGTTTACTTTAATGGCCAAAATGGAAAAGAAAAAAAAAAAAGTTGGCAAACAAATAGTTCTATAAATACAATATTTAACATAGATCAGATTTAATGTTGATCAGATGGTGGTAGATATGAGGAGCTTGTGTTGCTGCCACTTCCCTCCACGGTACTAATGCTTTGAGTTGGGATACTGCTAGTAGCAATATGGATGCCACTTCCCTCGCTACTAAAACCTTGAGTTGAGATGATGCTAGCAGCAGGATGGCTGCCAATTCCTTCGCTACTAATACCTTGAGTTGAGATGATGCTAGCAGCAGGATGGCTGCCATTTCCCTCGCCACTAATACCTTGAGTTGAGATGCTGCTAGCAGCACCATGATAGGCACCAGTACCAGATCCAGATGAGATATCACTAAGTCCAGAGCCAACACCAGCAGCGCCATCAAGTATACCAACAACTGAATGTTGTGGAGCAATACCAACATCTGTGTGCTCAGAACTTCCCTGGATTCTGTCATATTCCGCTGAAAACCAAAAGAGGAGAAATTTTATTTGTATTGCATTTCCTTTTAAAATTTTTCTTTCACTTTATTCTTACCTTGAATTTGTTGCTGGGCATGCTGTGCCTCCTCTTCGGTTTTATATTTGATGAAGACAACTTCAGGCTTAGCTGGTATTGTAGGCGCTGGTGTAGCAATATCATTTACTTCTAAAGTACTATCCTTCTTGCTCAAAACATAGATAACAGTCTTCTCCTCTTGTGGAGCATATTCAGCTGATAACTTAACATTTGCGTTGGTAGAGGATGGTGCCTTGATGAATACAACGCGGTAATTCTTCTGAGGACGACCAATAACTAAATGTTTTGATTGTTCCAAATGTTCATGATCTTCAGGTGCCGAAACAGTTATAAATTGTTTGTGCACTAAAGGTGCTTGGTGGACAGCGCCATGTTGTTGTTGTTGGCGATTGTTGTTGAAGCCACCAGAAATGAAACCAGAAGATAGGCCACCACCAACACCTGAGGTAAGGCCACCGATGCCAAAACCTCCTCCAATGCCACTTGAGCCACCCAATGCACTCACTGTATGAGTATTGCTGGGGGCAGAAAGGAAACCGCCACTCAATTGACCAGCGAGTCCATTGCTTCCCAAGAGTCCATTGCTGCCTGAAAGTCCACTGCTACCCAAGAATCCACTACCGCTACCATAGTGTCCCGAGCTACTCAATAGTCCAGAACCGCCAGAGAGTCCAATGTTACCGGAGAGTCCTGCACCGTAATTATAGCCTTGAGGCTTGCCATAGATTACAGTGACTACTGTGCATAGAATCTACAATATAAGATTGTTTGGTTTTGTTTTACTAAAATTCTTTATTTAAATCCTTCTAAGTATCCTTTTATATTTACCAAAAATGTACGCATTTTTTAGTATATGTATAATGATCGATAAGATTCTATTCTTTTCTATTATTTCAATGTTACTGATGCTTTTCCTCAAATTGATTTTTGTTTTTATATAAAAAATCTTGACTATTCTTATTAGATTTTAATCAGTATTCTATTCCTACAAAACTAGAAGTGGAAACCAAAATCTGGTTCTGTTTTTTGTTCCAAAATCAACTAACTCATCATGACTAACTAACAAGTAACTAACAACTCTCAATCAATACAATACCTAGTATGTTTGAGACTAGTATTTGTTTTGTCTAATTAATTATGTACTGAATTATTGGTCAGTGGCCAGTGGAGACCCCTGACATTTTACTCTTGTTAGTTTTCGCTTTTGTTTGAATTTTTTTTTTTTTTTTTGTATTTTTATAATCTTTGTTGCTAATCTGACTGACTTATCCACTCCTCCTTAAAAGTGTGTTTTGGTTTGTTGCTTCCTCTTTAAATCGTAAACCGGCGGCGCATGATTCAATGACCTCCAATAATTTGCAGTCAATAAATCAAACATTCGAAAAGAATTCGGAATTAAATATAAAAACATAAACAAAAACGAAAAAAAACCAGAATGAAAATGAGATGCAAAATGATAAAAACTCTATAGACATACTATTTGATAGATAAGTCATTAAATTACCTAAATGGGTTGGTTAACAATTTTAGTGCTTGGGCAATGAAACGCTTAGAGTTTGATGGGCAGAATATGCTGTCCATAAAATGTCTAAAGCTTGTGGTCATTTGCTCAAACTAGTTCTATAACCCTAAGAAGATGAAACTCTAAACTAGCCACTGCCACTTTGAACATTTTGACAGCCTCTTCTGTTGGTACAAAACATTTGTCATTTACACAACACAGAAGATGTCAAAAGAGAAAAAGGTCTGGGTCTGGGTTGTGGTCGTGGACCCATCATCATCATTTCATATTGTTCCTCTCTCTTGTGTTTTTTCAACTATTAAATAATGTATACATATACTTATGTACTTGTAATTGAGTATTTACATCTCTTTTTTGAGCTTCTGTCAGCTGGTGTGGGATCCAACGAACATAGAGTTTCTTTACAGACAAATGATAATACAATTTTGATATCTGAAACTATCCTTAAATTACATGTGGATCCTGTTTCAGTATTTCAAAGTTTCTACAGCAGACAAGTTATCTGTAGATAGTGTAGTCGTGTTAAAACAATCGACCCCTAACATGGGTCGAGAAAGTAGAGAAAGTCAATTTAATGGAAACGGTAAGCAAATGAGAGGAGAAAGGAGACCAGAGACCAGATGTGCTACATGCTACACCATAATAGAAAAATATGTCATACATCGAAACAGGGGGGTTTCTAGAAGATATCTCCATGGTTGAGCACAATAGACCTGTAAAGGTCACACATTTTAATTGAGATAGGCCATGTGTAATTAATTATCTAATAAAGAAATGTACGCTAGAGGGCAAGGTTCAAATATCTTGATGTTACTCACGTTGAAAAGTTGATTATTATATACTAACTAACATTTCTTAAGGGGGGTGTTGACTATTATGCTTAAGCTGTCATTTTAAAACTTCTTACTAAAAAAAAAAAAAAAACAAATGCCATAAGCTTATAAATATCATCAGATTATCACATCATCAATATTTCAATAAACAAGATGGGTGGATCAGTTAAAATTATGATACTTCCGCAAATCTTAAAAATGACTGACGTATGTTCATTCAAAGATTACGTCATTAAGAAGCTATAAAGCTATCAATGCAATCAAATCATAAGATCTAATGAAATCAAATCTACTTTTTTATATAAGGTATTAGTAAGCAGTAGAAGATGAATCTCCATAAAAGTGTAACCGTTTTTATGTGTTGGGGTTCTTTATGACATTTTGTCATGCTATTCCAAGTCAAGTCAAGTTAATTCAAGTCAATTCAATAGCCAAACCATGCTGACTACTGCCCTCCTTATGCATGTTGCATAGATACATATGTTAATAGATACATCATTAAGATAGTATTGCCAACTCAATGATGCGCAAAGCAAAGCATTAGAGAGTCGCAAATTTTGAAATTAATTTCAATTTTATTTGAATTTATTCATAAAAACCGAAACGCTATTTTTAGATCAAAAAGGCGAGACCGATCGATCGATCGATCGGTCGCATCGGACAAGTTCGATTGACTACTGACAAAAACCGATCAATAGATTTGCATGGCAAAGATTTTATGTTTATGACGAACGCCGGCCACAACGAAAATAATGCCTAAAATGGTAATCCGACATAATTGCCGTAATTTAATGAATGAATGCGCTTTATTCTGTTGGTATTTTTATTTAAATAGTTTTTTGGTCTTGGATTTCTTTAACTACTTGTCGTTTGTTGGATTGTCTTGGTTTGTGCCATTTTTGTTTTACCCACTTTAAAATTTAGTTATCATTGAGATTTTGAGGTTTTTTGTTTTTTTTTTTTTTTTTCACTATACACATATGGTCACAAATAATCTGAATATAAATTGATCAGGCAAAACAATCACTTCCAACCGAACAACTGCAGCTCAGAATCTTGAAGAGGTCAATACTTATTCTTCAATTCAATTACAGAATGTATTTTATGTTGACTCACCCGCCGCTGAACCTCAAAATTGGAAAAAATCTGGTCCTTTCCTAAATCTGTTAGTTAGCATTACTCTATAAAACCTTTGCCTTTTGAAGAATATCTTTGAGTCTACAGAAGAGATAAAACTCAATTCGAAGCCAACCCAATTTATGGTGTTTTTTGTATCATATTGAAAGATAGGAATAGAAAGTTATTGACCTAATTGAATAATTCGCTTTCATGTTGAAATTTTTAGTTCATATGAAATAATACCATATGCTTTTGCAATGTCTCTCTAACCGCAATTGGAAGCATTTTGATTGCAGTATGTTTTAGCTTATGAAATGCAATTACATTATGTAATCAGAATATTTTTTACGAGAACACATAGTCATCAAAATGGCAGTGTTATGATGGGACACATCTCCTTTTCTGTTGGTCAATTCTGGTCACATTTTCATGATTGCTTCGTTCAAGCGGTCAAGTTGTGAGCAGTAGAGGACCGAATTAAGCGTTTCACCAAGCTGTAACAGCTCGTAATAGCCATTTAACTCCCTACCAATCCCACCAAACACTCAACATAATCCTATATATAGACAATCTAGGCTTTGAACTCGTTTGTGGAGGGTTACCGGCCTTTCACGATGAAAAAACTTTCATCCAATATTAAATGTCTTCTCTTAGAACCAATTATAATTTCTTGTAATATTTTTTTATGCTCTTCACGTAGTGATTAGTATTATAAGTTTACCATTAAAATTTTAACACACAGCAGGAGACCCCATAATGTATATACATATATTCTTGATCAGCTCGATGAGAGGAGTTAATTTAGCCATGTGCGTCTGTATGTATGCAAACTGGTCTCTTAGTTTTTTAGCTAGAGAGGTGAAATGTTGCACATAGGTCTTTTTACCATAGGCTGCACATTTGTCAGAACCAGCAGAATCGGACCACTAGGAGTGGTACCTACCATACAAACCCAAATTCAAATTAATGTTTTTACTGGAAAAACTTTTTTGTTTTTTATTTTATTTGGACACTATGTGTGCATGACCCATATTCACCAACCGTGAAAATTTCTAGATCGTATAGCACCCGCTATGTGTGTTCAATATACCATGGCCATGCGCCATCTACATGTGACTATGTATTGATGTATTGAAACTACCAAGTCAAATCATTCATCATCATTCATAGGAGTGTGAAGAGTATGACATCTTTGGAATGGCCAAAGATAACCTTCTGGGATGGTTTCTAATTAGTATTGCCATTTAAAATGAAACTCATTTCAGAATTAAAGTACTCGTAGCTAATGATGTTGTCACTTATAATAAAACTTAATTGTCATCACTCGTACTATAGAGTATTTGATCTAAATATCTTATGTGTCTAAAATTAATGTTTATCAGTTAATATACAATTGAAATAAAAAGGCCTCAACTTATTAGAGTTTAAAGATACACATTTTTTTCTTTCTTTCATTATACTTAAATCGTTTCGTTTGCTTATAAATTTTTTAATAAATGCAAATACTTTTCAAATATAATACTACTGTTGTTGCTTCCTCTTTTGCATTTTTATGCATTTATCCATCTGTATCTATGGTATTTATCTAAGAGTGTGTATCTGTGCATCTAACTTACTTAAAACAATTAATAAATTTTGTATCTATTTTTGTATATGTTTTTGTTTTGCAAATTTTATGTAAATCTTATTGTTCCGAAGGCAGTTAATTAATTTTGTGCGATAAATAAAATATGCTAAACTGTTTCATATTTCATTGTGTGCTTATCTTTCTCTCTATATGCATATGTTCATATATTGGTATCTCGCTATACATACTTATATATTATTATGCATAATTTATGATAATTCATATCACCACCACCAACATACCACCATGCCATCATGTGTTAGTCATATCAACCTTAAATGATTTACTCTAAAACTTAGATTACTATTTTTCGATTAGGATAGGAGAGGCTGAATTCGCACAAAACTGAGTCTCCATTGTGATCCATGATTGCAAGTGAAGTTGGCAATAGGGTATCCTTAGTTTGTCTTAAAGGTCAATCCACCGCATCGACTTCGTTTTCTGTTTCTATAACTTTTTATTCATTTCATATTTATTTTAATTTTTTTTTTTCTTTTCCAAACAACCGGATGGAATATAGTATTTACATGAGCTTAGATAAACATGACATCTAATTCTTATTAAGATCTCCTATTAAGAAGATTGTTGGGATAAAGTCTTTTGTATTAGATATCGTGCCATGGGATTAGGGTGCTTCAGCAAACGTTCATTGTATCGGCTGCTGAATATATTGATTTCCTAGATCACCGTATCACCGTTAGCATCATAAGGTCATGATGTAATGCACAGTGTTCCTAAAAAACCTCGGTGCACCAGTTATGTTTTTCGTTTTTAAATTATTTAGAATTACAATATTTTATTCAAGAAAATAGTAACAAATAACAAATAGAAATATATAACAACAATTATTAACAATAATAAAAAAAAAATATATATATATATATCGAATAACAAAAAAAAAAAAGCGAAGGAACAACTTTTTAAACTAAACTTAAGAAATTTTTTTTAGTTAGTTTTTACTGGAGGCAAATACTGACTTAATGGTGAGTTGTTGCTGGCTTCTCCTTGGATCTTACGATAATCGTAGCCACCATCTGGTGTCAGACCATCTAGGGAGCCAACGACTGAAGCAATAGGTGCTGTGCCCTCATTGGAGTATTCATTGGTGCCACCCAGTTGATCGTATTGCTCTGTGAATATAATAAATAAAAAATGACAAATAAAAAAGAAATAAAGATGATAAAATAGTAAAGAATAAATAAATGATGATGACAACTCACCTTGAATTTCTGATTGTGCAGCTTGTGCTTCATCATCTGTTTTGTATTTGATAAAGAAGACTTCTGGTTTGCTGGGTTGAGTTGGTGCTGGTGTTGCAATATCGTTAGCATTCAATTCAGGATCCTTCTTGTTCAAAACATAGATGACAGTCTTCTCTTCTTGTGGTGCAAATTCAGCTGAGTACTTAACATTGGAATTCTCACCAGCTGGTGCCTTGATGAATACAACGCGATAGTTCTTTTGTGGACGACCAAAGACCAAATTCTTTGTTTTACCTAAACTATCGTGATCTTCTGGTGCTGAGATCGTATAGAATTGCTTGCGTACCAAAGCTGGTTGGGGGGTTGTTGCTGGTGGTAAGTATTTATTGCCACCACCACCACCACTAATACTACCAATGTTGTTGCTAGCAGCTGGACCAAGATCAAATTGAGGTGAATAGCCATAGCCTTGGGGTGCAGCATGCAATAGCAGTGCAGGCACTAGGGCCAAAGTCATTATCAAATAGGTTTGTGCGTGCATTTTATATAAATCCTTTGAATACCGTTTCTCTTAAAAAATGCTTCCAAACGTTTAACGCTGAAGTGTTTGTTGATGTTGCTTGCTCTGTGGTTTGTCGTTGGCTGACTTGATCGACTTGGTAGCATATGGTTATATTTATATAACTTGGTTGGTTGGTTTGATTCGTTGGCTTGTTGCTTGATTAATCTGAACTTTTGGTCAGTCAGGCAGTCGGTCGCTTGACTAACTGTGATAATCTACATAGATTTCTACAGACACAAAACTGTCGCCTTCTTGAATTTGTATTTTTTTTTTTTTTTTTGACAATATTTTTAAATTTTCTCATCTGTTGTGTGTATCTTCCTTCTTAACATAAGTGATGATGAACTAAGCACTGCGTCAGTTAGACAGTTAAACAGACAGTCACTTCAGTCAGACTTCATTGCGGAATTAATGCAAAAATATTTTAGCATTTGTTACCATTTTGCGAATATTGGATATTTTTTTTATATATATTTCTTTTGATGGTCGCGTCGCTTTTTTTTATTTTTTATTGGTCACTAAATGTTGGTTGGTATTGGATTTCGGCTTAATAGCAATTTAAATAAAAGACAATGAAACAACAAAAAAAAAAAAACTGATTTAAATAATTTTGTTTTGTATTTTTGTGTTGCATACTTTTGAGCGTTTCAATATCGCTGACAGTTTCCTATATCATTTAAATATTGAAAGATTTAATGTACAATATATGCATGTATGTATGTAAGTATCATACCAGGTTTTCCCAACATTACAACATATTGTGTTACAATGCTAAAAATTAAAACGATGCTTTGACTTAACCCATTTCTTGCTACTGTTTCGAAAACGAAACATACATAATTGCAAAGTAGCGCTGTATCATTTCAATAATTATATACCATACGTACTTATGTACATGTATGTAGATAGGAACTTCATCTTACATTCAAATGAAATCATCATATAATAAAGTCGAGATAAAGATCGGATCAATTTTATCTATTCTTAAGTAGCCTAATTTCTAATAATAATTTCAGAAACGGCTTAACCTATTTGAATGCAGTTGTGACTGGTGTATTCTAGCAAGCTTTGAGTAAGCGTTTATTTTATCGACCTACTGAATTAAAAGAATTAAAAGATATTCATATTTTTAATTCTGTTGCCGACTTTTTGGCTGATTTTCGAATGTTTTCCTCTTTTGCTGCGCCCCAACATTAAACATCTGTTAATTAGGAAGAAAAAATTAACAAATTACACGTTATGACAAACATATTTACGCGTACGAAGTCGTGGGCACAGCTAGCCACTAGTCACCAATTTGAATCATGTATGGTGAATGACTGGAAGATTCTTTGATTGCTTAGGAAGTACTCACTTATTCAAATAAAAAAAAAAAACAATGCCTCAACGCATTGATTTTTGTAGCTTCAGAATTGAGAGTTTGATCAGATGTGCTAATGCCAGAATATCACAAACCCTAGGTACTCCATCCAACACTAACAATAACAACAACTCGAAAACGTGCTCAAATATCAATATCTGGGGAAAACAGAGGAGCGAGCGATATTGGTTCTCGTCAATGGATTCAGTTAATATTAGAAGAAAAACGGGAGGAATAAGTGGATGACGCTTTAAGATATGGTAAAAGTTTATGTGAAGAGCTTGACATTTCTTTGGAACCCCCCAAGTAGAATCAGGAGGAAGCATATATTTGGCGACGGAACTAAAGATGTTGAGTTATTGTACGAAGATAAATTAAGGCGAACAATGTTTTCTTTAATAGACGAGTTGATTAAGCCATGTCCGTATGCAAAATAGTCCCTCAGTTTTTGAGCTAGTGAGCTGAAATTTTGCACATAGGTTTCTTTTTACTATACGCTGCACATTTGCCGAATCGGAGCACTAGGGTGGTACCTCCCATATAAACCCCCCTTTAAATGATTGTTCTTATTTGACCAACCGTGCATGATCCTAGGATTACCAGGAGGGGCACCTCCCATACAAACCCAAATTAAATGAGAAACTTATAAAGAATAAAAGTACAATAAAATTGCCACTCAAACTGATGTGATGCTTAGAAAGGAAGGTTGGATGCAACGGAGCGGAGGAGCGTGGAGAGTATTACATCTTTGGCATAGGTAATGATAGCCTTCTTTCTGGTTTTTGATGTGGTTTTCGGTTCGGTTCTGCCTATTTAAAAGAAAAATGTTTCGGTTCGAAGCGTGAAAAACGCGACGGTTCCGTTCAGAACCTGTTTGCAACCCTGCTCACAACGAAACATATACGTTGTTTGTTGTTTCAAATGCATGCAGGCAAGACTATCAGCAATTCAATTGGTCTGACTGAGCGTTGCATAAAAATTAAAACAAATTGCATTGCTCAGCGACGCCGCTCATCGCTAAACGGTCGATGCGTGGCACTACCCTAGTATACAAATGTACCAAAATAATATATTGTAGATTTGTGTTTATTTTTTACATAATTTAATTAAAATCTCCACCTCACTAACTTTATTCAATCCGTTTAATTGTCTGAACTAAAAAGACATTTACAAAAACTTGAATGAATTTTGGTCTTCTCCATAATATACAATATTTCATTATTAATTTTGAATTTTTTTTTTTTTTTTGTAATATCATTTTGTTAAATTTTGAACATCGGATTGACGATCGACTCTATTCATTTCAATCATTCTTTGAATGGTTTTTTTGTTTCGAATTTATTCAAAATTTAGAAATTCTAGCCGATATTATTGTGTCTTTTAATAACCGTGAAATATATCGGAAACATTCATTCATTGTCTCATTTTCATTCACGACGACGAGATGCCTATCTGTGTGTGTCTCTTAACAAGATTCGACAAGAGTGTGACTTTGTTTAATGTCGCGTCGCTCGATAGATCAGAAATTCGATCTGTTGTGCATGGATTTCCCCACACAGCTTTGATCGCACCGCCCGTTAAATGGTTTTGATATTTGACTTGAATTCTTCAAAAAAGGTACAATACAATTTCGATTTTTATATGTTTTAATTTTTATTTATGGAGTTTTTATTAATTTTTTAAATGGCATTTCATAGTTCGGAAACTCCAATGTTTTGATGGTGATATCTGATGTCAGATGTCCGTCCAACCATGACCTTCGACAAATCGCGATTTCAAAATAACAAATAAGGCAATTTCTATTTGTTTTTAGATATTTCTATATATATATTTATTAAAAGACACAAAAAAAAAAATCAACAACTTAAAAATTACTTAACAAATGGATAAAAAAAAAAAATATTCGGTTTAAAAAAAAAATAACACTTCAACAATTTCTAACCATCGCCATTTGATTTGATCTTTTGGCCAGAACTAATGACGGAAAAGGAAACAACTTCACTACTTAATGTTTATACAAAGCTGGCAGATATTGAGTGCTTGGTGCGTGAGCTTCCTGGGCATTAGGAATTGGGTTAGATGCTGCACCGGCTCCTCCACCGTTGATTTGACGGTAGTTGTAGCTGCCATCAGGGTTAAGACCATCAAGGGAGCCGACAATGGAAGTGACGGGTGGGCTGGTTTCCTCGCTGAATTCGTTGGTGCCGCCCAATTTGTCATATTGTCCCTGAATCTCCTTTTGTGCTTGTTGAGCCTCATCATCGGTCTTGTATTTAATAAAGAAGACCTCTGGCTTGCTGGGCTGTGTTGGTGCTGGGGTAGCAATGTCGTTGGCATTCAAATCACTGTCCTTCTTGCTCAAAACATAGATGACAGTCTTTTCTTCTTGTGGTGCGAATTCAGCTGAGTACTTGACATTGGCATTCTCGCTGGCTGGTGCCTTGATGAATACAACGCGATAGTTCTTTTGTGGACGGCCCAAAACAAGATGCTTCACTTTGTTATCATTGCTATGATCCTCGGGAGCAGAGATCAAGTAGAATTTCTTGTTGACAATTGGTGCTGCGGTGGTTGCTGCTGGAGGCAAATATTTATCACCACCACGATGCGATTGACCGCCTGGAGCTGGTGCTGGTATGCCAACTAATTCGCTGGGGCTACCGACTCCCCCTAAAATTGGCTGTTCATAACCATATTGTGGCGCTGCCAAAGCGGAGCAGGCCAAAACGCAAAGCGTGAAAGAGCAAATTGTGAATGAACGCATGATGTTTGTTTGTTGTATGTAGATATAATCCTTTTGGTAAATGGTTAATCCTTTTCGTTTTTTTGTAAGAGAGACTCTTGATCGCGTTTGCGTTGTGCGTTGTATGAATTGTATTGATTCACTGGATGCTTCAACATTTGCTCCACTTGACTTATATATACACAAAAGGGTGTCCATCGATCGATCGATCGATCGAACGAACGAACGATATCTTCATACATACAGATGACATAGTATTGTTAAGTTTAGTCTTGTTGTTACTGTTACTCTTGGTGTTGTTGTTTTTGTTGTTGTTGTTGTTGTTGTTGTTATTGTGGCTGCTATTGTTTTTATCGTAATTTATGTAAATTTGGCTTAGATGTTGCTGTTACTGCTGCTGCTGATGCTTTTTTAGTCTTAAATCTCTACTTTGAATTTGATCTGAGCTGTGTGCATATTAAGATTCACAGTTTTTGGACTCATCTTGCCGCACAATTTAGGCTCAAACAAACATTTGATTTTTAAGTTATAGTTGTTAGTTTTTTTTTTTTTTTGATTATTATTGCCGTTTTTTTTTCTTTTTTTTTTGTGTTTTTTGTTAACAATATGTGACATCTCAGGTGCCATTGTCAGTGTCGTCGTTGTCATCATCATCGCCATCAACATCATCGTCATTACTATCACCATCATGGTTATTTTTTTTGGACGAGCTTTTGAATCTGATTCATGATGATTCGTAAGTTAGTGTAAAATTGACTTTGATTTTGACCTAAAATTTATTCAAATTAGAACTCGCAACTTTGTTTTTAATTTTGATTTTTATTTAGTTAAGTAGTATATTGCAATCATACACGTATATGTTTAAAGAGGGGAGGTTGAGGGTGATAGAGAGAAGTTTAGGAGTCTGTTACACATCCAGAACAACAATAATTGAATTCTTGTACTCACTATGAATCAATGCATTGAACTACAAGTACATACATCATACATATACTCGTACGTACTATAAACAATGTTGTTTGTTTCATACAAATTTCCAAAAATGTGAAATATTTTTTGAATTCAATTCTTTGTATTATTTATTCAGTCAACCAAAAAAAAATATCATCAAATCAAAATACATTTTGAATTAAAAATAGTTTCGCATTTCAAATATCCATTCTCAATTCAATTTTTGCATAATTTTTATATTATACAATACAAATTATAAAGACTAAAAGCTGCGCTAAGTTTCAAACGATTTAGTAGACCAATTTATTTATGAATTTTTTAATTAAAACCAAAAAAAAAAAAAAAAATCGCAAATCAAAACCAAATACACAAAAATTAAAAACTAAACTAGAATGACAAACAGGAAAGAATATCTAAAATATCTTAACTCATCTCATGACTTGGCAAATGATAGATTCTTTTTTTGTTGTTGTTTTAATCGAAGGCTTCCATCTTCTTAGACATTTCGCGGAAAAGACAAAATTTATCATTGAAAAACTTTGAATCATCACCAGTTCCATACTTAGTAGATGAAACGCTTTTATTCAATCAAGGAACATTGATGGTATTGATTGAGTCCATGAAAGGAAGGTAGAAAGATATGCAAGTAATTTTATTGTAGGTTGAGTAATATTTGTACATAGACAATGTGGCCGTGTCCAAGGCAGCCGAAGCGCCAATCAGAAATTTCTTTGGTCTGATGCTTTTTTTTTTTTTTTGCTCCTTCGGCCAAAGTCAGAACGAATTCTTTACAAGCGACCAATAATAGGACAGCCCTGTTTTGCACGGTCTATTAACGATTCAAAGCAATGCCAGATGTTCTTCATTGGAATTGCGCCGATGTCCGACGTCGCAGCTTTCTCGACGATTTCTGTGTTATCGTAACGCATTCCTTTCACGACTATTTTAAACTTGGGGAAAAGGGAATATTCAACACGGGGTCAGTGGTTGATGGATGTGATACTATCTTTGTCAAAAAAGTCAAAACTTTTGCGCTTCTGTGAGCGAACACATATCTTTAGATAACCCATAATTTCGTGAATTGTGACATACGGAATGTTCCTCATTGATATTATCTCGGTGATTTCGTCGCACCTTCCCGATTTTGCCCTCTCGTTAACAAAAACATCCTTCCGACCCGTCTTTGAACTGTTTATACCGGAAATGAAATTGCGAACAGGATAAACAATCATTACAATAAACTTTTTTGAGCAATTTATACGTTTCTGTGAAGTTTTTGACGAGTTTAAAACAGAATTTGAAATTTGAACGATTTTCATTTTGTGACAAGAGAGGAAAAACACAACAACGCCAAATGATATATGTAACTTTTGCGGACTTTCAATGTACCTTTCGGATCATACCGTGCGTTAGGTTAAGATGGGATTCACTGAGCTCCTTTACCACAACAAGGTGGCAATCTAGAAAGAGGATAGGATGAGTTAAGTGAATGACAAAAATTAGCACACTTAAGCTGGAAAATGATGAATTGTGATACCATCAGAGCTCTCTTCTATACCACTGAATCATCGGATTGTACTGAATCCAAGAGCTTAGTAATAACCATTGTACACATAAGATATTCCATAGTTTCTTTTTCCTTCTTATCTCATTAACCATTAGCAGTATCCCTTTCCAAAATCCCATTTACTGCCACTGCGATATGGTCCATCTGGTTTAATCGAACCCAATGAAAAATGTATATTGTACCCAGAAAAAGATATTGGGTCAAAATTTTCAAAATATTAAGACAATATTTGAGTCCAAACATGGGTCTTTTAGTTGATTTCTAGTGATAGATTTTGTTCCTTTTAACGTGTGCTCAGATTTCGAAATAGAAAAAAAATAATCACGAATACAATGAATGTCATGAAATGTCTTGCATTCGCATTCATATTTGCGAATATTCGCAACATCACATTATACTCATATGCACTATTGTGGGGTATGGGAATCTTTTTTCTTTATACACTTCCAACATATGTAATATTTATTACATAGAACTTTGATGTTTCTAGCGCATAGAATTTTACATTGCTGTCGCCTTTGATTAGAAAATATGAAAGATATTTTCGAAAATAGATTGTGTAATTAATAAAATTTGAGTGATCATAGTTTTTAGCCATTATCGATATTTGTTGTCCGACCACATCTTTAAACTCAGTAAACAAACGTTCAATGGTTTCTGAGTTGCAATGAACATGTGTTTCCATAAAACTTATCACTTATTTTACTGATTTTCTTTATATAAGACGTTGCTATCATAGGCAACTATTCCTAGAGTTCCCCTTTAATAACCGCCAATCTCTGGCACTAAATACAAACAAGAGTAGTATTTCTAAAATTGCTGTACTATCTTATGCGTTCAAATTGACATACAATTTTGACATACATAGTATGTAACTATTTGATATGTACTTATTATTTTAGAGTTGGTAACATCTAAAAATCCTTTGAAATTTTATTAGAGGTGAACATCCCCAGAACATTGATGAAATTAGACAATTTTTGTTTTGCCCATTCACAAAATGTTGCGTCACTTACCAGGTCTTTTTTTTATTGTTAGCTATATAAGATGTATCAAATTACTATAGTGGATTTAAAAAAATTATAGATCCAGTTTGTGTTGTTAAGATTTCGATTGCCCAGGAGCTCTATGCATGTTTTTGCTTGGACTCGAAGGCTTCGTGTTGCATGGCATCCTGAGAGCAGGTGCTCATCAGTTGCATCGCAGAAAGGGCATGCATCATTGTTGCGGCTGCACAGTTGGTGTTTATGTGTGAGGGAGGTAACCGAGTCGGAGGCGGATGAATAATTGATGATATTGCATTACGGTGGCATTCGACAGGATAAATTGGAGTGATGGCACTTGAATTTAAACGCTTGTAGTGGTGACTTGCGTTATCCCATGAAATCCGGTTTATCTCCCGAATATAAAATTTCTCTAAGCGGAGGATGTCGGCCTTTTCAAATATATTAGCTGTGTGTAGTGGTTCTGTTAAGGCAAGCTTATTTTGAACTTGGTTCTTTGATTGAGAAGATTGATCGGTTTTGATTAAGAATTTTCGACCGAAAAGGTATGGTCTAAAATATTTGGTGGCCCAAACTATTGCTAAGAGTTCTTTCTCAAATTGGGAGATCATCTTGAGACAAAATTGTGCCTAATGCAAAATTACTATACTTGCGTCTATAGTGAGAGTGAATCTTTTTGAGAAGTCGGGGTAATGCAATATTGGATCATTTGTTAGGAGTATTTTAAAATTATTTAAACTCATTTCGGGTTGGTAATATCAATTGTTGCGTCCTTCTTTAGGTAAATCATTATTGGTTTATCTATCAATGAATAATCTTTAATGCATTCCCAGTAGTAACCGGTAAGACCAAGGAATTGTTTAATTTGTTTAGGTGTCTTAGGGATAGGAAAATTTTGAATACAGTCTATTTTTTTGGGGTGTGGTTTGGTTTGATACCGTCAGGTGTTACGATGTCAATAATGTGGCCATACGTCCCGTTTTGAACGTGCCACATAACTTAAATATGCTTATGCTGAACAAGCTGGTCACGAATTGCAGTATACTGTTGCTGATGGGGCTACGTACAGGGTAAATAGCTGATTTGCTGTCTGTGCAAATAATGACGTAATGATGATGATATTTCATCTACCAGCAAATCGTACTACTTGGAGAATAGCACAGGCTTTTGCAGTGAAAATAGAGCAGAAATCTAAGATTAACCCAACCGATTGTGTTGTATTTGATCCATCCACAACGGCAATCGAAATTGGATCTTAAGTGTTTGATCCATCAGTGAATAACAATGTCGTTGTGTTGGGTTCATTTAATCGAGATCTATATTCTTCTGAGGAAGTGTCGTTTTTTGTGAATGCTTCAAGTTTATCGATGAAGGCAGATCACTCCAGTGTCCATGGAGGAAAACGTTCAGCTTGACTGAGTAAATCCAAATGTCTTGGCTAAATCGATGCATTGCAAAATAGTTGATATACGCTGAAAACTACGCACATAATTATAAGACATACGATACTGTCAAAACTCAGTATCAGTCAAAACACACTATCGTATAGCTTTTTTTTTTTGTGATTTGAAATTTTGGGATTAAACAAAGCTTTGCAACTTCAATCCGTTGATGCAGTGTTGGAGCATATATACAAAATATTTGATTGGTGATGTAGGGTAGGCGGGAAGACTTCTTCTCACGGCATTATGGTATGACGGTACAATATGTTTGATGTTGTTAGTTTTGGCTGCATTACCATAGATAGATAGGCCGTAGTCAATCTTAGACAACATAATTGATCTTATTATATTACAGTCATTAAAGTATATATTACAATGAACAAAAGAGTTTTTAGAAGCAAGATAAATTATAAAATTATAATGTTTAGTCTGGCAGCTAGGGCTTTTCTTATACAATATATGTATTTACAGTGTTCTTTAAAGTTCAGTTTACTATCGAAAATTAAACAAGGATTTTTAGGGTAGGTGATTTAGAGATTCACATTATTACATGAAAATTTACACTTATCTAGAGATAACGCAGCACCAGAAGGCAGTGATAATGTTGATATATTGGAGAAAATAGAGTTAAAATTTTGATAAAACAGTGTTTTTATAAACCGTTTTCTTATTGTTAATGTGGCAATATCGAGTATACATAAGTATATGCATATGCAGATTTCATAAAGGGACGTTGAGTTGGTTGGCAGTATGGACTATCTAATTGTCGTCTCGTCCATGTGGGATTTGTGATCATGTCTATCGAGATTGTTTTTTGCAGCCCATTCAACTTAAGTTTATGTGTTCAAAATGCGAAGGCACATGAGTAGAAAATGGCAACAGGAAATTGATTGGTGGTGTTAATTGCAAAATAAAAATCTCATTCATTTTGCAAATTCAAGCAAAATAAAACAGTCTATCTTTCACTACTACTACTACTACTACTACTAGTCTTTTTCAATTCCATTTGTTTAAATACCATCATTATGGTATTGTTTTGCTATATTTTAACCGATCTGCCTGAGAAAAAAAAAAAATATATATATATAATACAAAGAAAAATTAAAACAAATCCACTGTCGTTAAAAAAGACATAAAAAAAATTTTGTACATACATATGTATGTATGTCGATCGGCTGCTAACACAGAATTTCAACGACTTAATTTCATGAAATTAATGAAAAAGAGATCATCATTAATAAAAATAACAGAAAACAAAAGCAACAACAACAACAACAACAAATACTACTAACAGCAATAAATATAAAACGAACAGCGATTTTTACGATTTACCTATCAGCGCCTTTTGATTGATGGCAGAACATAAAAAAAAAATAACGAAAAAAATGAAATATAAAATAAAAAATAAAAAAACTAAGTCAAATCTAAAACAATAAAGAAACAAAAAAACCAAAAATTTTAAATAAAAAACAAAAGCACTAAAAAATCAATTACTTTTATCATATCAAAAATCAAAATCAGGCAGACCAAGCAGGCAGGCAGGCAATTAGGTGGGCAAAACTTAACGATATCAATAGGTAAAATATTGCATGAAAATGTTGCAGGAACGATTGCATTTTAATGTGCGTATGAAAAAGATACAAAAGGTGCATAGTACTACTACAATGCAAATACAAAGATAAATAGAAATAGATAGCAATGACGACCGACAATGGTGATGGTGATGGTGGTGACGGTGACGGCGACAGCGACTAATTCAGTTATTGTCAACACTTTATGTACGACTGTCAAAATTAACAAATGATAATTATCAATTAGGCATTCCATAGTCAATGATCGCCAACGACGATAAAAAGCACCGACGGCAGCAGACGACACCAGAGACTTAGTTGATGATAATGATGATGGTCGGCCGGTTGGTCTTGATGTGATATTGGTTGGTGGTATAAGTGGTGGTGGTGTTGGTGGCCGGCATTAAGTGATCGCGATTGTGGATCAACATTAACTTAGCAGCAGCGTGCAAAGTTCGACTTGATTCGGTTCGATTTTAAAATTTATGTAATATTTTATTGAAGTTGACAGCCAAAGTATTATAGCTTTATAGCTCTCTATCTTGGATAGATGGAGTCAGTTGGTTGATTTTAGTGCGAAGCGATAGATAGATAGTGTATGCATATGTATATATGCATAGCTTTTAAATCGGTTCAATGTGGAATTAAACAATCAAATGAAGACCAAGTCTGCTGTTTGTCTGTATGACAGTTAGGCAGTCAGTCAGTCAGTCAGCCAGTTAGTCAGACTAGTGGCTATTGGCTCGTTTATCGATCACACGATCGCATCGCTACCGTTGTTATTTAGTAGGTGTGATTCTTTTATATCTTTCATCGGTTTTTTTTTCTTTCTTTCTTTTTATAATTCGCTAATCTCGTTTGAAGATCATTTGGTATTAAAAATGATATTTATTTTCGTCACCTTGGGTGGCAGAGGATGGGAAAATCTATTGCTTGTGTTTCTTTCAAAAAACATTGCCTATCCGACTCTGCATATGTATGTAAATATGTTTTCTTGTAGTAATTAGAATTTGCAAAATATTTTATTAGATCTAAATGAATGAAATTGTATCTAACTCTAACTTTTGGTTTTTTTTTTTTTTTTTTTTTTTTTGTTGCCTATTTTGGTTCTTTATTTTGTTATTTTTGTTAGCTTGTTTGCCCAATTTTGATGTAACCATACATATGTATAAAATAAGCGACAAACGCCTTATATTGATTATTGTTTTGAATGTCATAAAACTGCTTGAGGTTGAGTGTTGATCCAATGTTGGATCCAATGTTAATGATGATGATGATGATGCATATGATATAAGACAAAATGCTGCACATATGTATGTATGAATTTGCATTGTTATTTTCATTTTCATTATTATAATTATTAATATTTTTGTTGCTGTGCTGTGCTGTGTGCGCGTATCTAATTTCTTGTAGGCTTTTACATATTTTTCTTCTTTGCATATATTTTCAGATATATTTTTATTTATTTATATATTTATTTATTTTTTTTTTTTTTGTTTTTCCATTTAGTTACAATCGAAACAAAGAAAGAAACTGACCCACACAAGCACGCACGCACGCACAGACAAATAAATATTATATTGTATATTTATTTATTTAATAGTTTGGTATTTTAATGCGTTGACCTTGCGACTCGATTTATTTAATTTAAAGACACTAATTTATTTCTTCAGAGCTTTTATTGTTACCTTATTTCAAACTCAAACTCATCATCATCATATAAGTAATTATTATGATAATAACAAAGAAAAAATGGTCACCTTATCACACAGTTTGCTGTTTTTATGAAACACAAAAATTATACATACACTTGCGAGATAAAGTATCCGTACGCTGTGAACAGAGAACTCTATATATGTACTTGTATGTTGAGAATATTGTTAGTTATTTCTTTCCGAAGTTGTTGGCTTCTGTAGCTTGCCGGATATACCTTACTTCTACAAGCCAAATGGAATTAACCAGCTTAGACGCATTATCTTTGTTTATTTTTGCCATTCATCTAGGATAACACTTTTTCTTTCTTGGGGTTTTTTATTGAACACGTCTCTTCATCACTTCTCAAAATCATCAACTTCGAATTCAGTTTTTCGACAATTGCTGACGAAGGAATCAGCCTTCCCTTAAACGACTGAAACTGGTTGCTTACGGACGGCTCGAAGTCGGGACATGAATCTGCAGACGCTGCAGCAAATGAAGCAGGATTCATTCCATACCTGATGTTTATACCAGGCGTGGAGTGCGACATCAGGATTCACATTAAAAATATTTTCGTGACACGGAACTAAACCAATGGCATGTATTTAAAAATATATTACGTGACACAGAACTAAACCAATGGCGGCATGTATATGATCATTGGTACAAGACGTTTAATTCTGACAAAACTCCAATCCATTTCCCTGCTTCTTGCCATCATAGGATTTGTTCTACTTTCTTCCGATTGAGTACTGGTCACATCATAATCAAAGTCACTCAATATCTCCTAGAAGAAACAACCATGCCCATTATGCGGCGACAATCTCTCGGTCAAACACCTTTTGTGTGATTGCAAAAATCTAGACAACACCATATCCCAGCTATTTGAGCATAATCTACCTTCCACCTTCCTTAAAATTCAATCCCAGGATAACAATCATAAAATTTCCTCTTTTATTTTATCCAATTTAATTTAAACATTTTTTTTTTTTTTTATATAATAGACGAGTTGAAGACTTTGTAGCTAGCACTCTATAAATTATTCTAGATTATATATTATAAGCAATTATGTAAATAACCTAGGTTTGAAAATAAATAAATAAATAATAATTTTATCGAATCCTATGCTCACAGATGCTCCTCAATTTGGTTAAGGTCGAGATATTGTGGGAGTGGGTGAATGCAATTCAAAGACAGTAACTATAAAGTGTAGACATTATGTGCTGTGAGCTTGGGATTATTGTCATTTTGCAGGAATCGGAAATTTTTGGCGAAGCTTCAATTGTTCAGTGTAATCGAATTAATTTATCATTGACTCTATAAAAGCAGTTAGACCAACTTCTTTAGAAGCTATACCCCCAAAACAAAAAACCCACTTCCAGTGTGTTTAATTTTAGGCGAAAACTTAGCTTTTCTTTCTATTGTCAAGTGACATAAGTATTGTAATGCTACCACATATTCTTTTGCATTATTTTCCGGATGGTATCTGCATGGTTATCTTTGTCAATGAAATGATTCTTTGATGTTCACACTTATTTGGAAAGCACTAAGTCGAGGAATGTTTTTCAAAGACTCGCCACATATGTATCTTCCTGTCAACTTAAATCTTCAACTATCATACAACAAATTGAAAAATATCTTTCATATTTCGCATTATGGATTTGCGTTTCTTCCTAAATTTCCATTTTTTGCAATTTCTTTAGGTTTGGAACTCATTGTAAATTTTATGAAAAAGGGCAATACGATCATCGAATTGTTGAATTATTACAAACACGTTTTCCATGAAATGTTTGAGGGGATTCCCCATTTTAAATGTCTGAACAATAATGCTAGTGTACTGATACTTCCGGTAGTAGTTCATTGAAAGTTTTTCTCATTTCATTTCATCATAAAAAGTTGACAAAAGAAGAGACTACATGATTTCATCTATATATATAAAAATGGACGAAAAAAAAAATAGTTTAACGATGCTGAACTCCGACACCGTTTGACCGATCATCATGAAAATTGGCACATATATGTATTTTTTTTATGAAGAAGGTTTTTGTGCTATCAATTTTGTTGTAACTCGTCCCTAGCTAGCGCTATAGCCATCACCTTCTACACCGTTGAACCGATCGGTTCAGATAGGTATTCGAACGAACCCGGAGAATATTCTCAAAATATCCAATTTACTATAGCTCGCCACTATAAAGCGCTGCAGTGATCACTTATTATATACTATTTCTAATAGAAGAAAAAGATTTTATTGACTCGCTGTGATATTGACAACTTATTAGATAACATCCACTAACATCATGTCGGGAGAGTAGCGCGCCGGGTAAGCTAGTTTTAATTAAAAATTAATTCACACAGTGTTCGACGAATGATGCATACTTTTTCTACTGAGTGTAAATAAAGAAACGAACTGAAAATAAAACTGATTTTTTAATGCTTAATGAAAAAAGAAACTAAAAATTTATTATTTCTCTATAAGTAAAATATTTAAATATAAGTATATACAAACAAATAAAACCTTTAAATAATAATACCCAAAAAAAAATATATATATACATACATACATATATAGATGTGTATAATATTAACAAGTTTAAATTAAAAAAAAAAAAAAAAATATTATAATAATAAAAATAGACGAATATTATTAGTTTATGTTGTTAAACATTGAAGCAATTCGATTGCAAATCGCTTGCCCGCTCGCTCGCTCACTGCTCACTGCTTTTGGAAATGTCTGCCAATGAGTTGTGTTTTTAATGTTGCTGCGATGGTAAATAAGTGGCCTGGGTGTTAATGCCAGTATGGAGAATAGAAATCCCTTGGGAGGAATTATCATTGTCAAAACTACTGGAGGAGGATCCATTGTCATTACTGTTACCAATACTTGTTGTTGTTTCGCCAGCACTAATACCATCCAAACTACCAATGACAGAAGATATTGGTACGATACCTTCATTACTAACATCAGAACTACCACCAAGAGCATCGTATTGTGATTGAATTGTTTGCTGAGCATGTTGTGCTTCCTCGGCTGTTTTGTATTTGATAAAGAAGACCTCTGGTTTATTGTGTATCGGTGCAGGTGTAACAACCTCAGCACTAACATCCAAAGCATTGGATTTTTTCGATAAAACATAAATGGCTGTTTTATCCTCAACGGGAGCAACATTGGCAATAATTTTGGCCTTTGATGTTGTCGATGATGGTGCATCAATGAAAACAACACGATAATTCTTTTGGGGCCTTCCAACATTTACATAGCGTACAATTTGTTGTTCATCGTGATCGACAGGAGCTGAATGCACATAAAAATGTTTGGTAACAATTGGAGGCTGATGATTTTGTAGATGACTAACGAAGGCTTGTTGTTCATCGAAATTGTTGTACTGTTCGTCATGATGAGTGTTGATGGTTGTTTGATCAGTTAATCCATAACCACCAAAACCAGCACCGATTAGTTGTGTTGATGGTACAAAACCAGAAGTACCAATTTGATTAGATATTCCTAGTCCTGAACTAAGATAAGAAGTGCTTGGCCCACTGATTGTTGGTGCACTCAGCAAACTGCTGCCACCACCGCTGCTATGACCCTGTTGATACCGGTAGCCTAGACTAATATCGGGACGTGCAATAGCACAATGCAATGTCAGTGCTACTGTCAAATAGACCAATGTCTAATATGCACAAAAAAAATGTTTGTAGATTATTATATAATCGTATTTTAAATTTCTTGTTCCTGAAACTTACCAAAGTCATCTTGAACATATTTAAATATACTAAAGTGTTTGGTATCTAACTAACTATGTGTTCCACTATCTGTTGTCTTTGCAACAAGTCTGATATGAATATCATCGTTGCTAGGTTATTTTATACAAATCCAATCGTTCCTAACTCCAATCTATGATGATGAACATATAATATCTAATTGAAGTTAATTAAAATATAATACAACTTCAAGTTGAGGGTTTTTTTTTTTTTGGGAGTATTATGATTTGCAATAAATTATTAAAAAATTCAAATAAATATAATATCTAAAAAATTAAAACAAATCCAATCTAGAAAACTATAATACTCGTATAATGAAAATCCGGTTGATTGATTAAAAAAAAGTGGAAGTGTTAATTGTCAATGCAAACTTTTATATTACTCGTATATTGTATGTACTATTGTACGAGTAGTATAATAGTAGTATACCGGTCTAAAGATAAAAGTGAGAAAAAAATAACCACCTTTCCTTTCTGTGATGGTGTGATGTGGTAATAATGTTTGTTCATAATTGATAGACGCCAATTATGAAATTGTAATATCATGTTTTATTGCAAGTAGTGCCCATCTACTATGACTCTTCCCCATCTTTCAATCAGTTTACGGATTCCTTGTCTTTTGGAAAAATCCAAAAAATAACCCAATTTTTGGATTCTTCGTAAGAAGTGAACTGCTGCTAGGCTAGGTCATGGAGTCATCCAGCGGAATAAAGGGTAGTCGGAAGGAGCAATGTCTGGTGAATACGGCGACTAGGGTAGGACATCCCATTGAAGCGCTTTCAATGTTTTTTTTTTGCTTTTTGCCGAGCTAAAAAAAATCATTTTGTCATGTTTTTTGGCATATTTGTGGGCGTTTGAGCTTCAATGCTCGAGTCAGTTGCATCAATTGCTGTTGATAACAAACCCCATTGATGGTTTCGTTAAGCTGAATCAGCTCACCCCACAAGTTTCTGTACTTTGGGTTGTTGTAGTGAATCCACTTTTCGTCCCCAGTCACGATTTGTTGTACAAAAACTCTTCCGATTTTGACTTTCAATCTGCTGTTGCACGTGGAAAAACAATGTACGACGTTTTTTGGCTTGAATTCATACGGAACTCATGACATGCCTTAAGATCATTTATTGAGTAACTCTCAATGTTTCAGCAAACTCCTCTTGAGTTTGACATAAGTTTCGATCCAATAACGTCTCTAGCTCAACATCTTCAAACTTTTACTGGCTTCCCTTCGCGTTCTTTGTTGCTGGTGTCAAAATCAGCACTTTTAAAACGCTGGAACCACTACTCAAATGTTTTTATTTATTCGCACATCATTCGATGTCCATTAGTTGCGGATTTCTTCAAATTTAAGATTTAAATCAAAAATTCAAGCAAATGACGCTTATTCGATTTATTTGCACATATTTTAAGCCTATTTTTGGCTAATATTTGGCGTCTATAACAGATTGAATTCACATTATTTTGAATTGATCCAGTTAGGTGTCATGTTTCTGGGATATTTTCTAGTACGAAATTTTGTGATTCTTTTTCTCCTAAATGGCTGGAGCGATTTTAATGAATTTTTTTTGTACCTATGGGATCATCTAGATTACACCTTAGCTACATTTAGACTCAATAGGTGGTGATTTTATTGAGATACAGGCAGTTTTTATCAAAATTTTTAATTTTTAACATTTTTTTTTTACTTAGCCCAAAATGTACTAAACCAATTTTAATAAATTTTTTTTGATAAGTTCGGCCACGAAAGATTTCCGTCCACCAGAATGTATTTTGTTCTTAAAACATAACTTTGGGACTGAGAAATTTGTCCGGCCATGAGAGATGTCCGTCTGGGGGAGATGTCCGTAACTATAGATTTTACTGTACTTATTTTATTAATTTTTTAAATTTAAATATACTATATTTAAGTATTAAATTTTTGCAAAATCACTGCAAGACCGAGTTCAAAACGTTTTGTACGTTTTTTCGTTGTTAATGCTTTGGTTGTTGTTATTGTGGTATCTTTTCTCTCATTTAGTGAGTACGCACAATAGTATAGCGCTCTTTGTAGTTTTATTTCTGTATATGATGTTCGTTGAGTCGGTGACTTAGCCAACTTTTCCCTGTGGCGTTAATATAAGGACCAACTGACTGAAAAGTGCATCATAATGAACTGAGATCAGTTAGTCTTCATGTTGTCAAAATGACAGATCAAATACAGGGTTGCCTTAACAGAAATAATAATAAAGTATATTATCCAAAATGACCAAGGCGTTAAACACCCAGTTTGTGGTTACGAACAAAAATTAAAAAAAAAAATCTATCTTCTTCTTTATATATATGTGTATATAATATTGGATGTATGTTTGAATCTTTGTTTGCTCCCTATGTATTCCGAAACTGCTGAACCGATTTTGATGAAATTTTCAGGGTAACTCTAGCTAGTATAGTAATAAAATTGTACTATTTAAAAGTCCTTATAATTTTTCAATAGCATTAGAGTTTACAATAGCAACAACAGAATATTATAACAAAAACATTACTCTCATGTCCAAAGATGAATTGTACACATAACAACCATATTAAAAAAAATGTTGTGTTTTTTGACTTATCGAACTAAAATCTGGACACTATAAATTTCTGATCTATATTCATCGAACATGTAAATTTCAAGATCCTAGGGTTACCAAAAGGGGTACCTCCCATGCAAACCCCTATTTAAATTATTCTTCTTAGAAAAAGTTTTTTGTTTTTTGACTTAATGAACTGAAATTTGAACACTATAAGTTTCTGATCCATAAACCCAAATTTGAAAAAAGTACATACAGAACTATATTGTGGCCCTCAAACTGTAACAGAGAGAACATATTGATGCTAAAAAAGGAAGCATATCTGATATCTGGCATTTGTCGCCGTTCGGTTGGATGCAACTCGGAGGAGCGTGAAGAGTATTACATCACTGGCATTGCCAACGATTACCTTCTTTCTGGTTAATATATCAATCTGGAATAGGAGAAATATATATATACGTATAGATATTTCCCTTATTGTTTCATTTTACCGAAGTTTCCATATGCTCTCAGCCTGTTAGCTAGCTAACGACCTGAAATGTATAGTATTTTATTTTCGCAAGCAACTTCTGATGTGTTACAATTCTTCGGTTGCTTGAATGATAGTCGTCATTGTTGTTGTCTTTTAAAATCGTTAGCTGGGGTTTTCGGAGAACTTTTTGAATTGATTTAGAAAAGAATAGAAGATAAGAAAATGATAAAGACAACAAATGTCGATGTGGATTTACTATTATATAACCAATTTAATTCGAAAATTTGGGTTGGTCAGTGCGAATATACGACAGAGATTGGTTATGTGAGGGACGTAAGGGAGAGATACTACAATAAAAAGGTTAAGCACTTTGAAAGGATGTCTAACTCAATAATCAATATGAGGATATTCGAGATGAGTTTATCAAGGGATCGTCTGAAGGCGTAAAGGTATGATGATTATAGCCGGACTTACATACATATCTGACCCTACAATGGTCAAGTAAATAAAGAACAGATCTTTTTGTGAATTCTCTAACTACATGCCAATGGAAACAATAACGCATTTGCTATCTTATCTTTCTATGGTACTACTCAATTACTCTAATTGTTATAAATCCTGGAAAAAGCAGAGAGCACGCGAACGATTTTAAATCCATTTTAATTTGTAAACACTCCATATAAACTTATAATAGGAAAACAATGTAGTATCACAAGTGGGAGCATAATAAAAGTTGATTTTCAAATGACAATTAATTGAATAAAGTACAAGGTATGTTCAAAAATCTTGGTTAAGTTTGGACTTGTTGGACCATGTACATATCCTCCATATAAACTTATAGAGTGAAAATAAATTTCTGTATAAACACATGGATGGTTTTGTTATTATATAATTAGTCTATAGTATATGTATATAATATACTCACTCATACATAAAAATTGGACTGAATTTAATGAATTTTTCTCACCTTTATTGTTTAACCTTTTTTTCTTCTTATTTTCATTATCACCTAACCCAACCAACCAATCAACTTGTTTTACTTTCTCTCATCTGTATATTACTTTTATTTCTCTCATTCACTTTCAGATGGCTGGCAAGCATTTCGTGATTCAAATCGTTTACAACATTGGGAATACAAGAAAGCCCTTGTATATTTACAGGTGATCTATGGGATATTTCCCTATTATAAAGTGAGCGTTGAAAATCGGTAAGTGATTAATTCACAGGTGTACTTGTCTTTATATGTACCTACATAAAATCAATCAATTATTATTAAATTTTTATATAGTTTCAATAAACCACATGATTACATCATAACCCTAGATGTGGGTGAAATCGGCTTACCAGACAATTATTTCTATAACATTGGTCTCGATGATGAGATCGTGCGTGGCTATTTACTTTTATTACGTGATTTTGCCATTAATATGGGTACATACATATACATTATATAATAGTATTAGTTACAATAATATTGAAATCTACTTATCTAATTATATAGGTGTTGTCTCAAGTGAAGCTAATCTATTTGCGGATGAGATATTTCATTATGAGAAACGCATAGTGAATCATATTGATACAGTGCGTTTGGACAAACATCGTCAAGTCAATAAATTATTACGTTTGGTAGAACTTAAGACCATAGCACCTTCGGTAACTATAACTAGTACTACTATAATTATGTTCAAATTGTTCAATAATACTATATTTGTATATGATGTTATCCTTTATCCTTAGCTGCCGATAATAGAAACATTGCAGAAACTGTTTCCTCATACAAAAATTACCGATGACACAGAAGTTTTAGTTCGTGATATTGAAATCTTTCATGAATTATCAACAGTTGTCTCGACATCAGATAAAAAGTATGTTTGTTTGTGATTTGATTTATTTGCTCTTATCATATATAATAATACATAATTAAATTTATAGATCCATAAATAATTTTATTGTTTGGTCGCTGGCTCGCCATTTATTGCCACATCTATCAAAGGAATATCGTAATTTATCGGAAAATTTTAATGCTGCTGTCTATGGACGTACAGCATCATATCCACGTTGGATGATCTGTTCACGTATCGTACGCGATTGGTTACCATTTGCTGTCGATGCACTGCAACAGCAACCAAAAACCCCACAATTTGATTTCCGAAAGATGACAACGAAATCCATGCATTCACATCATTATAATAATCATCATCATCACCTAAATAAGACATATGGCAATGATCAGTTTATGCTCTTAATGTTCTATAGTTTACGAAATCAATTGCAATCTTCATTAGAGGAAGCAAATTGGATTGATGCTCCCCTGAAGCAATTCATAAATGAAAAACTAATTGCAATGCGCCTACAATTTGGTATACCGACAGAGGTTCTAAATAATATAGGCTACATTAAGGAATATTACAAGAAAATGTTGTTAAATAATATTTTCTTTGTTGAACATTTGGAATCGATTTGGAGTTTTCGTAAAACGCGCATGGAACAAAAATTGATGACACTTAATATAGTTGACACGTAAGTAGTACACATTGGAGTGACATTTTTCAAAATACAATAAGTATACAAAAATATACAATACATATTTGTCCATGTCCGTAGCTAAATCCAAAACGTACAATTCAAAAGATTTGTCCTGAGCTTTTGCAATTGCAAATGCCAATTGAATCGGGAAATATAATCTTTTAAACCGAAATGGCATAACAGTTGAAACCATAGAAATTATGGGAAATGAAAACAACATCCTTTGATTATAAAAAATCTTGTCAATATTGTTGATACTACGATTTTATTAAATAAAATAAAATACAGCAGCAAGCAGCCTGCCGTTGTAAAGCATTTGTTGCTTGGATATATCGCAAAATTATGAGTGCGAATTCAAAAATTATGTTGGGTAACACAGGTCTACAAATTTTGACTTTAAAAAACTAGCTTTTTTAATTAATTCACACAAATTAAATACAAAAACATAAGGTGCATTTTAAAATTAGTTTCCGTTGTTTAGAAAAAAATATAAAAGTTTTTTTTTTCCAAATATTAACAAAAATCATACTGTTCTTCTATTTACTATTAGCAGAATTGCGCAGTGCTTTTTTTCGCTGCCCTCTTATATTCTGCGTCTGTAACATCTCGACAAATAGTCCTGCAATAATCCAACAATATTGAAACGTTCCACTTGCCCTGATATCGTTTTTCCATAATTGCGATGTCCTAATGAAAACGCTGTAATGGAAAGGGCTTCAAACCACTGACATCTTTACAAAAAACTAAACTTTCAGCCATGTCAAAATATCGCGTGAACTATTTTTGGCTAGTACGGAAAAATATTATAGTCACACCACTTTCTAAAAGGTTTCACTTTTCCAGTCTCGAGCCTAGAAGTTCTGCTTTGTTCTTTGGCAATTCTAAGTCCCGTACAAGATCATTTAATTCAGCTTGTATTATTCTATGTGGCTGCGTGTGAAGTCTGTGTGTTGTGTTTCATTTTTATCGCAGTCAATGTTAGGACGCTTCGGAATCGGGTGAAGATCGCTGTACGGCAGAGGACGAGTAACCGATGCTATATTTGGGTACATTACGGCATTCTGCCTTTTTATACTCTTCACGGGAGTGAATAGTATTATAAGTTTGTCATGAAGTTTGTAACACACAGAAGAAGACATCGCAGACCTCATAAAGTATATACATATATTTGACGTATCGAACTGAAATTTGGAAGTTTCTGGTCCATAACCACCAACCATGTAAATTTCATGATCCTAGGGTTACCAGGAGGGGTACCTCCCATACAAACCCCACTTAAATTAGTGTTCTTATTATAAAAAGTTTTTTGTTTTTTGACTTATTGAAATGAAAGTTGGACGCTATAAGTTTCTGATCCATATTCATCAACCATGTAAATTTCATGATCCTAGGGTTACCAGGAGGGGTACCTCCCATACAAACCCCACTTAAATTAATGTTCTTATTATAAAAAGTTTTTTGTTTTTTGACTTATTGAAATGAAATTTGGACGCTATAAGTTTCTGATCCATATTCATCAACCATGTAAATTTCATGATCCTAGGGTTACCAGGAGGGGTACCTCATACCCATACAAATTAAATGACAAAGTTATAAAGAATAAAAGTACAATAAAAGTACCACTCAAACTGTGTTCTTTGTTGATACTCAAACTGTAACAGAGAGAATATAGTGATGCTAAGAAAGAAAGGTTGGATGCAACCTGGAGGAGCGTGAAGAGTATTACATCTTTGACATAGCCAATGATAGCCTTCTTTCTGGTTTAGAAACACCATTGCCTTTTCAAATACAATACTCGTACATGAGTTGTCAGGCAGAAATAACAATTGATTCTCGCCACTGCATTGGCACTGCGAAACGAAATGATGGTTTTTTCCCACTCAGACAATTTCTCAAACCTGTAGCACACGAATTACAGTAGAAATGTGGAACCCAGCTTTTATCCTGGTGTTTTATGTCTTATTTAATGTTGTAAAAATAGGCTTTTTTATTGTAGGCGATATAGAACACCTTTGTTTACTAAATATCACCTCACCACAAATATATCAAAAATTGTCGGGATTATTCACACATTTTCAAGACATTTTGCTATAAAATGCAATTAGTTTTTTACTTTTATCACTTATATCGCTTAGTAAGACAGAATAGAACACTAATAGCACGTTCAGACTGCGAGTTCTGGTGCAAGTTTTGTTTAGCCGTTCGTGGTCGCGTTTTCCCCGGTAAAATCATTAAATTCGTAATATATCAGGTATCGTAAAAATTTAAACTAATAAATAACTTTTACTTATCAACTCGTATTCAGGATGTGTAGACAAGTAGAAATTAATTAAAATTATTCCAAATACTTTTCCACTGTAGACCAGTGTAATTGATAAATTTACTTGCTTCTACAACAGATTTGTATGTTCCGTTTCGAATTATTAAAAGGATAATACATATTTTAAAGTACTTCAATGTTCAATGATGTTGTTCTTAGTCACAAGAATATCTCATTCACTCAGCCAATTGTGGTTCTTATTTGATGTGCAATACTTTATTGGGTTGGGGTAATAGAAATCCATTATTTATGCTTTGAGAAACTTAGCATAATGATTCCATTGAAGTCATTTTTTGTCACCAAGACAATGTTTACAATGACTAAAAGACGTGATAGTCGCTTGGCACTAGCTACGGATTATATGGTGGATGTATTAAAACTTCACAACCCACCCAACTCAATGAGTTTCCGTGGAGTCATTATTGACGTGTGTGGGCTGTCGTTGTCCTGATGAAAAACAATGCCTTTCCTATGGGTCGATTAGAGGTCCGAGTTCAGTGTTTGACCTTATGAAAGCGGCTCCTGGTAGATGATTTCCACGAAATGTACAGCAAAACTTCTCTGGCCGTTGGTCGTAGCTTGGCCACCGTTTGAGCTGATTCACTGCGCTTTGACCAGGATCAATTATACCAATTATGAATTCCCGCTGGGCAATCCTACATTTCTAATAACCCCAAATCCATGTGATTTAGTTTGATCTTACACGTAATAACATGATGTCGCAATTTTGTCCGCCTGCGAGAGATGATTAGTATGATAAGTTAATAACTGTAGTTTCCGTGTCATGATGACAGAAGTGCATGCGCCCACCGGCAAGTGTTTTATTCGAAATTGCTAACTGAATACCGATAAGGTTGGACGGACATTGCTTTCTAATATTTTTAAAGAATCTTGCTTGGGTTACCCCTGCCAAATCTTTACATACACGTATATTATGTATGCAGTTTATAATATACTGGACAATTAAACAAAAGATACATGTGTACTTATGTATTATAACATTGTTGTATTGATGATTCAGTCATGTTTATTATGGTAATAATATAATTTTCTTTCTACAATTTCAGTATAATTTCGGAAAAATACAGACATGAGACGCCCCAATCTATTGTCTATTCAAATTTATTAAATATGCTGATTATATCACGTAGTGTTGTTACATCTGACTATTATGATTATCGTTATCCAATGTAAGTCTTCTATTTTCTATCTAATTTAATGATTGATATATATGTATGTAAATGGATGGTATTGTTAATAATAAATAATTGTTTGTATTTTTATTGTAGTGCAATAAATTTTGCTCGCATTGGTACTGATATATTAGAGGCTCTTATCGATAATTTGCCCATTTTCGTATCACAATATAATGCCGAGATTTCCGATAATAATAATAATGGTGGTGAGAGTGGTCGTCTTGCTACAGACATTGAATATACTCAACCAGATGTTTCATGTTTGAATTCTGCTGAAGTTTCTTCGTTTGCGGAAAATTTGGAAGTCCTGTCGGGAGATGCTCTAAAAAGCTTTCATAGTACACTAAGTGCTGCCAAAGTATCAGCACGAGCTCTAAGCACATTTGTGCGTGCCATCGATACAACAAGTCCCATTATTGGCGCTTCTATAAATCAAGCGATTACCTATGAAAGTCTACGGTTAACACAACGTTTGCGAGTACCTGGTCTACGGTCATACAATGAGAATGAGCTCTTCACACTTGCCTATATGCAAAAACATTGCAGTACAACAATAGCTGATAAAGATTATGCTCGCATTAAGCCGCATGTCGAGAAACAACTTGCCGAACGTTATCTGTGAGTTTACTACTATATATATTATTATACACTATATATTAATTGAAACGCAAGCCTGCCCTGAATTTTTTCATATAAAATGTTTACCATACATACGAGATTAGGAGGCCTCCACATTCCAAATATGTTATGTACCATATGATTTTCGATCACACTTAGCTTGTTTGCGACTGCATGCTCTCTCGCAACTTTTGTTTGTTGACATGGGGAACAAGAGGCTGCTTGTACCAGCAACAGCTCGCATATGTTTTGATTTTTGACCAACTTTAAAGTTCCCATTTTCCAGCACATGTACTCAAATGATTGATAGAACACTTTGACCATGTGTAGAGGGAGGGTTCTTAAAGTTATAGTATTATGTTTAAGTTGTAAAAACTTATTCGCTTAGCTCCAACAAAAAGTTTTTTGCTGTGAAGTGAATTCGACTGACATGGTATGGTGGTATTGGTGGTATCTGGAGGTTCTAATCTCTGGTATATATTCTATTTGAAAATGTTCAACAATGGCAGACTTATATATATATATGTACTATTGAATTATTGTATTAGCATGTTAATGTATTTTTAATTCTGTGTTTTTTTTTTCAGTTTTAATGCAACATGGAAGCATATACAATTCCTGCCAAGTTCAACAAGCTGCTCAGTGCAAGAAGGACACTGTTCAAATATACTTTAAATGGATCATTAGATCATGTTTTTCTTTTGTTTCCCATGATGATTTAATAGAAACAAAAACATTAACTTTTACCACTTAGACAGACTCTCTCTCTCTGTTGCTTGCGAATGCAATTGGATTTTTCAAATGATGAGATGTGATTCGATCGATCGATTGGTTTTACAATACAAATGAATTTGAATAATTTTTTTTTTTTTTTGTTGTTAAATATATTTTTTTCCACTTATTATATCTATTTTTCTACTTCTACTAATTAAATAAGACAAAACTCACTCACACTGACGCACACATTGCCAGACTTCGCATAGTATTAGGATATAATTTAGATATATATAAATATTTATATACACATACATATATAAATATAAATTTCATAAGACAATGATATATGACATGATATGATGTATGATAATCTTAGACTTGTGACAATTCAATTCGATTCAATTCAATTCAATCCAATCATCAATTAATTATATTTACAAAAATATTCCATTTATTTATACAATACACAACCGAAGCACGGAAGTATCTTGTGTATTCTCTATTTATGTAATACATAGTTAATAATATAATCTATACAATATAAATACTTATATTTAGTATAACCATTGTCGTCGTGTACCACATTAAGCATTTAGTTAGCTATTAACAATTATCGATAATAAGAATAAACTTCTGTAAAAATTGAAATTTTTATAAACATATCATACAATACAAATTCCATGTGAGATTATGAAGCAGCAAATATAAACAAAAACAAATTCAAGATATTTATTTATTTATTTATTAATTCATGACAAATTACACTGTCAACAAAAGTAATACAACTTGGTGAAAACGGGTACATTAAAAATAATAGAATAAATATTATAACTAATTAAATGAAAATAAAATAAATCTGTCTCTGACCTGGTGGGCGAAATTTATTTGCTAAATAGCTAGCTATGCCCCTACTCACAGCCATGTGTGATCAGAGACAGACATAAGACGACACCCCATTCAAAATTGTATCGTCCAGATTCAGTAGATTCACTGTGGATGGAGAAGCGTAGGTGTTGCAGGATCAGAGCATTGATAGCGATAGGAGAAAGGATGTGGTACATTCTATTATAATTATCACATAATACACGAAATGGATCGTGTGAGGCAAAGTTAGTTGTGCACATACTTGGAGCAAGAGGAAAAAAAAATCCTAATGGTACGACTAATGCCACTAAGTTGACTCAAAAGCTTCGGCGAATCAACAATACCAGTAATAAGTTTATGAAGAAAGCTTATTCCTAAAGAAAGAAGCCTGCTTGAGTATGAAGGCAAACGTGTACTCTAGAAAGTTAGCGAAAGCAATGAAAGAGCCAGTACTCTGAAATTTTGTATACTCGTATAACCTAGACTTTATGTTTTTCAGGTTAGAAAGTCTTCTTGTAAACCAAGGTGGTTTACATGATACTAACGAATCAATGATATAGGGAACAAAAATATTGCATATCACTGTTCCGAGAAAGATTGTATATAGCTGAGCAAAGTTAACTTAGCGAAAACAAAACCGACGCTTGCACATAGACATGGAGGCTAAAGCAGGATTATAATTAACAAAGATAATACCTCACATTTGTCATATCAAACTATCATATTTAAACTAACCTGGTGACAATGGACGACGAAATGGAACTGTTGCCAATAAAAATTTGTATTTTTATACTCTTCACGGGAGTGAATAGTATAAAAAGTTTGTCATGAAGTTTGTAGCACACAGAAGATGATATCGCAGACCACATTAAGTAACTATATATATAAGACGAGTTGATTTAGCCATGTCCATCTGTTCGTCTGTATGTATGCAAACTAGTCCCTCAGTTTTTGAGCTAGAGAGCTCAAATTTGGCACATACTAGGTATCTTTTTACCATACGCTGCACATTTGTCGAAATAAGCCGAATCGGACCACTAGTCTAGAAAGAATATATATGAGTAAAGTTCTAACCTAAGTGTCAAGTCCTAAAAAGGAAGCCACCTCTATCAGTTGAAGCCATAAGTCAATTGGAGTCAGTTGGGTCGGTTTTTTGGGACAGTTAAAAATGTGAACAGTGTTGTGCGGAGAACCACCACACTGTGGACAGCGATCATTGTCTGCAGGACCAATACGTTCCCTATAGCACTGGAGGATAAGAGACCAACCCGACCTAAACTGAGCTAAGGTGGTCCGAGTGTTACGAGGAAGTCTCATTTCACTATCATCAACAGATGGAGGACGGCTTCCTAGGACAACATTGTTTTGGTGTGACTCTGAAAACCACTATTAAGAGTGTCGCCTAATAAAAAGGCTATGTCTCCTTTGTATTTATGTCCTGATGTCTCTTCGGATATGTTTGGGGAGAAAACGTCCGAAATAGTGTCATAGTTTGGATTCGCACTCAATTGTGTAGCCAACAAAAACTGCTTAGAAAGCAATTCACTGTGTTGGCGAACCGATAATGCTTTTGCTTCCTGGTGGAGATGGTCAATACTGGCCATCTGGAAGCAACTGGTACTGTTCTCAGGGCGTTATTTTGATTAACTTTCAGGTGTCTACATTGAATACCACTGAGGGAAGGAGTCCAAACATCAGCAGCATAATTTAGCACAGAACGTCATATAGCTTTGTAAGTGGTGTTAAGTTGGTGTGACCTCCCTCTCCTTACCCCAGGAAGTTCCTGCTAGTGCCTTAAGCACTTTATTCCTCTTTATCACACGATTGAAAGTGTTTTTACGTGTGTGGAAAAAGTGACCAAGCTATCGGATGTTACACTAAGTATCTTCGAATGGGGTGATGTCCAGTTCCATCGTAACTTCCTTAGGCCAGGAAGTGAAAATGGATGATGTTTGATTTACAAAAAAAAGTCGAAGAAAAAATGGTGCAATCATCTGCATAGATTACTAGCCTGACGCATAGAGGTGGTAATGGCATCTAATGTATTGTATTAAGCGGTAGTCATGTGCAGTGTATAAAAATAAAAACCAAGCAACCTGCATTTACTCCATTATGCTCGTAAAAGCATAAGACGAGGAAGAAGTAGGTGAAAATAACGTGGCGAGATATAGTTAAAAGTGATAACAAACAAACTATAACGAATAAAGAGGATTTTCTAAAATATTTGACGAGAATTGATTATACAAATGATAAAGTTAACCACCAATCAGTATCCAATAAATGTTTTGGAAGAATCGGCAGGACAACGTCTGCCCGAGTATCTAGTATTGTTATAACTAAAGATTATATTTGGCAATAGTTCAGCAGGAAGAAGTCTGTGACAGTTACGGTTTAAGAGTTCGGTAGCAAGAGGATTTTGGTGAGAAAACAACCGATCGTCATATATACAATACTAATATGCCTGTTGATTTCCTCCCAAACTGAAGGTATCTGTATCTCGTTGTGTAGTGTACTAATTCTGACGAATTATGAGGCGTCAGTTATTTTCCGTAATGCTTTATTCTGACCGATTTGTATACTTTTAATTTGCGATTAAGATGCCAGACCCCACAACTGAATAGCAAATATCTAAGACGGCTTGATGATTGATTTGTAGATTGCAACTTATTGTAATCATTACCATAGAGCATTAGAAACATCAAGCCACAGTAAACATATCTCTTCAAACTAGCCTCATGTTTCTACCATTTATACTAGTTTTTGAAAACTTAGTTCGCTATTATATTAAGAAAATAAGTACAATCATTATTCAATTTTTAATTCGCGCGCCAGGGCTTGCACGTACACACACACACAATTTTCATTTCGTTAACGCCTTATGACAATAAAATGACTCTCCAGCCCTCGGCTGTCATGCAAACGACAAAGGAAAAACAGTCGAATGTGAATGGCAAAAACTGAAGAAGCAGACTGCAATGATGGTGAATAGCATAAACTGAAGAAGCAGACGACGAGTGTCCGGATAAATAACAACAACAATTTGTAAGCAACAAATTCAATCAATTAAAATTCATTCATTCAATCAATGTTTCTCATTCATTCAATCAAATGCTTATAACATTCTCCTTTCGTGCAAGTCAACTTAATTAAAATGTTTACTAACTAAACTAAAACTAACAATCAAAGGCACGACACACACACATACAAACATATGTTAAACGGAACAACAACAACAAGAACAATAATAATAATAAATATTGTTGTAATATAATAAAATTGTGGATTTATGAATTATGCCTATTATCGTCATATATGCGAGTGGTAAACGTGTAAAATCATCATCATTGTCGTCGTATTACATATCAGCAGGTAACGTGGCTCACCAATCATCATCATCATCAACCACCAACCAACCAAGTGATTTGATTCTGTGCCTTCTTCTGTTTTAATAGTTTTGATGTGAATTTTATCTAATTAATTGTCTTATTCTTTCTGATCCGAGTTTATTAACTTATAATGCAAGAGATTTTTTGTTTCATCATTAAGTTCAATTTTCAAGTAGTGAGTGGATATGTGCTTGTATCAGATAAGAAGATTAATAATATTATGATTTTGTTTTGTATCTTTTAGATCACCAAATGAATGAAATGTTTTTATGAAGCTGAGTCTAAGGATGCGGATACATTGACCATTGAGTCTAATTGGATGCTTGGTTGCTTGCTTGACAAATGTGACATCAAATGAAATATGTAAAGCGGATAATCATCATTTACTATTTATTTACTATAAACAACAATATACATATATAAAAGAAACGAAGGAGGAGGAGGAGTTGGACACATCAAACGCACAAAACTAGCAGAAAAAAATATTCGGAATCAAAGAAATTTCGAATGAATACAAAATTTATATATTTTCCTAACCGATACAAGACAATTAGTATCCAAGACAAAGTTCCGTCCACATCCTCCCATCAGATTCAGATCCATCATATTTGCTGCTGCTGTTGTTCTTGTTGTTGCTAATCCAAGCTGCCAAAAATTGACTTGACAGATTGATTCTTGGATTTGTTCCTTTTACTACAAATACACAAATAATAATAAATGTTTCTAATGCGACAGTTTTTTGGAACATCATCAAATTCATGGGTGCGTGCACTGATTATTTTCGTGCTCACATGGGCGTTTCTCGTCTATGTTTTTGTCACGAAATTAAATACGCAAAACAATGTCAAACTCGAAACAGATCTCAATACGAAACGCATAAATCAGGCACTTTTACTATTGGAACATACAAAACAACGAAATGAAGAACTCAAACTGCTTATCGATGAGCTAATGAGGTGAGTTCCACATATGCGAATACATTATATTGTACAATCCAAGTATTCGCATACGTGCAAACATGTCTCTGTAACGATAAATTGCATGCTCTAATACTTTAGATAATAATGATGATGATACTATACTTCTTTTAGTCAACATGTGTCGGTATAAGTAGAAAACATATCAAAGACATCCATATGTATGTATGTATGTATGTATGTATGTACATGATTGAATCGCTTCACCTAGTCACCACTCGAACATAAAGAAGTGGGTTAAGTGTGGGTTGATTGGGTGGAGGTCATGCTGAATGCGGAGGGATTGTGTGCCATTCTCCTCTTCATTATCATCATGTTTATCAAAATCATAATCACCACTATTGTTAGTCAACCTGAGCAATTAACTTCCTGTTCTATTTAGTTATGTACAATACAAGTGATTAAACCTTCTCGACATGAATACATGTCTTATGTCTGTCTGTTCTAAGTGGAAGAGATGAAAGAGGAAATTCCAATTGAAACCCATCACTAAATATTTCATTTATACATTTAATGGTTGAAATTATGATATACTCGTATGTATACAAACATATTTTCTACTAATATGTACTATGTACTTAAATTAGTCTGATCAGCAACTAAATCTGAAACAAACTATAAGCATAGAGCAACTTCAATTATGATATAGTCAAGTATCTCTCTCTCTTTCTCTTGATGAATTCAACGGTATTGAGAATTCGAAAATTTGACTTAGATAATTGTAACGTTGATGTTGTTGTGCAATGCAGAATGGGGAAATGAAGATTTCTGTGCAGCAGGGGGAGAAAAACAATAGAAAACAATTAATATTAAATGGAATTAAGTAGTAGGTAGAGATCAGTGGTAACCATAAGTCTATGTGAGTCAGTTTGGTTGGTTTACTTGGACATGTGACAAGTATTGTGCGAACAGTGATTGTTGTCAAAGAGACTTTTTTTGTATTTCCAGTAGCATTGTAGGATAAGAGACCAGTAATGCTAGGCCCACGCATTGCCTGATTAGCAACGTAACTCAGCAATTCAATTGGTCTGACTGAGCGATGTATACAAATTAAATCCAATTGGATTGCAGAACGATATCGCTCAATGCATGGCTCTAGCTTTAAGGCTGGTTAACTGAACTAATATCGTCCAAAGTCTCATTTCGCTATCATCGACACCATACTAGTCTGGTTGTTATAGTGATTACATTCAAGAATTTCACTTAATATAAAATATATGACTTCCTTGTAACGCCCAATGTCATTTCGGATATGCCTAGGGGGAACAAAGCTCGTAATAGTACTGAAAGTTTATATGTACACTCATACATGAGGCCAAGAGATACTGATTGGAAAGCAGCTTATTATGCTGGCTTCTGCTTCCTGTTAGAGATGATCAATAGTAGCCATTTGTACGAAGGGCGTCCCACATTGAGTGTCACTGAGGAAAGGAGTCCAAACGGCAGCGGCATAATTCTTCTGCAAGATTCAAGATCTTTCCACCGCCTATTTGCCAGCTAACGGAAATACAGGAAGTTGCTCCTCTTGACGATCGCCAGGGGAATTGGGATCTGTTCCGCTAACGATATATCAAGGGAAGCACCAAAACGAGCCAGTTCGTCAGCCTTCTCATTTCCCTCAATGTTCCTATGGCCGGGAATCCATAAAAGAATGATATCAGCTTGACGACTGAGCTCGCTTATCGTCGACCTGCATTCCTTAACGAGCTTGGACTTCACAGTGGTGGATTGCAGTGCTTTAAATGCCGCCTGACTATCAACGAAGATAGCTATCTTACGACCTTTTGGTACGTTATTTCTTGCCAGCCGACATGCTTCTCTAATGTGATCAGACGATAAGACGAGTTGATTTACCCATGTCCGTCTGTATGTATGCAAACCAGTCCCTCAGTTTTTGAGTAGAGGGATTACTATTAATTCATATTATGTAATGTAATGTAATCAACATTAGTACTATTAGTGAATAATATTTTTCAACATAGGTTGTTGCGCGAGACCCTGGGTAGTCGCCTCCCCCAAATGAAGCCCCTGATTGTGATACTAGAAGCAGAAAGAAGTCGAAAGTGTATACTTGTTTCTGGTCCTGTACCAAATACACTGACTTCTTTCTGAATTAGTTGCTAATACAACCTAGCAGCATTGTTTTCTGATTATGTTTCAGTCGCACATACTCGTACTATACTCGCACCTGGTTCTATTTCTGTTTTTATTGTATGCGGCACTATCACTATCGCTATTAGTACGAAAATTTACATAAATCCATATGATATCTATTATTAATGTATGTTACTAATTTATTTATCTTTCTATTACTTTTTCTATATACACATATATATAGCGAACAATTGGATAAGCAAAGCGCACAGAAACTCATTGAGAAACTTGATTATGATGCGCAAAACAACAATAAGATTGTTGGACAATTGGACACTGCTTCTGTCTATGCTGGTGGTGGGGATAGAAATGGTTTGTTTGGTGATGATGCCGCCGGTGCTGCCGATAGTACAGATGCAAATGCATATAGTATGAATGGTGGTGGTGGTGTCCATGCGCCAAGTCTTGAATATGAATTAACAAGGCGACGACTGCAAACGAACATAGCTGAGATTTGGAATTATTTTAGCAATGAATTGGGGAAAATACGTAAATTGGCAATCATAGATGTTAATAATTTGGAGCAAATGATCAACCAAGTGCTGCAATTGGGTGCTGATCACAAACGTTCACTGCTAAGTGATATGGAACATTTGCGCCTGGTCGATGGCTATGAAGCGTGGCGTCACAAAGAATCTGCAGATTTAAGTGATTTAGTTCAAAGACGTTTACATTATTTACAAAATCCCAAAGACTGCCGAACGGCAAGAAAATTAGTATGTAAATTGAATAAAGTAAGTCAATCAAACCATATTATGTTCACTCAAATTATTAATTCAATTTTTTGTTACTTATTTCCAGGGCTGTGGCTATGGCTGTCAATTACATCATCTTGTCTATTGTTTCATAGTGGCATATGCGACAGAACGAACACTTATGCTGAAATCGAGTGGATGGCGTTATCATAAAGGCGGCTGGGAAGAAGTCTTTCAATCGGTATCACAGTCTTGTCATGATGTTGGCACATCAACACCAAATAATTGGCCAGGCAAACATGATACTCAGGTGCTTGTATTGCCAATTATTGATTCATTGATGCCGCGTCCACCATATTTGCCATTATCGATACCAGAGGATTTAGCACCACGTTTGAAACGTTTACATGGTGATCCCATTGTATGGTGGGTGGGACAATTTCTTAAGTACCTGTTGCGACCGCAAACAACCACAAGGGATTTTCTTAATTCAGCAATCAAGAATTTAGGTTGGAAGCGACCAATTGTTGGGTAAGTATCATTCATACATATGTCCATACATACTCTTTATCTCCGTTCTCTAAATCATTTAATAAAATCTCTCTCAATCTCTGTGTATGTCGTCTATTTACATGTAGTGTCCATGTGCGCCGCACTGATAAGGTTGGAACTGAAGCAGCATTTCATAGCATCGAAGAGTATATGACACATGTAGAGGATTATTATCGATACCTTGAGATGAGTAACAGCAGTTTAACAAATTCTGGAAATGGAAAAATAGCACGACGTGTCTTTCTTGCTTCAGATGATGCACGAGTCATTGAGGAAGCACGCAAAAAATATACGCAATATGAAATTATTGGTGACCCGGAAGTTGCTCGCATGGCTGCCGTTTCAACACGTTACACAGACACAGCCCTCAATGGCATCATTCTGGATATTCATTTGTTGTCCTTATCCGATTATTTAGTTTGTACATTCAGCTCACAAGTCTGTCGTGTCGCCTATGAAATCATGCAGACAATGTATCCCGATGCATCGAATCGTTTTAAATCGCTGGACGATATCTATTATTATGGTGGACAGAATCCACATAATCGGCGTGCCATAATACCGCATGAGGCACGAACGCATGATGAGCTGCATATGAAAGTTGGTGATTTGGTATCGGTTGCTGGCAACCATTGGAATGGATTCTCGAAGGGTAAGAATACAAGGACTAATCAAGTTGGTCTCTTTCCATCATATAAAGTTGAAGACAAAGTTGAGACAGCCAAACTACCAACCTATGCTGGCGTCTAAGCACATATATAGAGAACTTAAACTAAATATATTATATACTAAGTATAATACTACATATACTATATGCTAATATGTGATTAGTTTTGTGAATCTTTTGAGAGATTTATGTTGATTGATTGTTTAAGGTTAGGCTTGGTTGGTGGTTGGTAGTTGGTAGTGAAGATAGTGATACTCGTCGTCATCGTCTTAAACAAACGTTCCTTGGTTTCATGGCAAAAGAATAGAAAATAGAAAAAAAAAAACAAAAAAACTTTCCAAATATTAAGTAATTAATTTTTACTAAGTTCCCTATATTTTATTTTAATTTTTTTCCTATTTTATTTTTTGTTTTTCTTCTTATAGTTTAAGATTTCCTTGTTGCTTATCTCTGTCTCTCTAATAATTCTATAGCGATCTCTTTCCTATTTGCCTATTTATACTATCTGATTACTTTACTTTACTTTACTTGACTATTTACTATTGTATAGTATTCAATTTTAGTTAACAAAATAATTGATTGTAATTTGATCATTTGACACATTTGATTGATCCTAAGTTAGTTTAATTAAATTAAGTTTAAAGTGTTTAACAATTAAGAATGATTACCAAGATTTAGTTCAGTTTCCTCATCTCATCTCATCTCATATTTTCTTATACACTCACTCCCATATTGATGATGTATGACGTTTTTATATTCTATTCTATGAATATGAATGGAGTAACTAAGTGAGTGAGTGAATGCAATGAGAGTTATTTGAGTATGAGGATTAGATGAGATGATGGGACTTAAATTTGAATTAGGCTAAAGAAAATTTATATAGGTACAATATTCCATACTAAGTTCACTTAAAAAGACACAACAACATATACTACCATACATAAATACACGTATATACGTAAAACACACGTACAATGAGAGCTTAAAAACAAATGATATAGCAATCGAAATCATAATTACCATTATGACATACTCAAAATTTGATATATTTATATTTATACGTAACAATTGATGATTAGTTTGCATTCGAAATTCAGGATTCAATGAGTATTAAATAATGTGTACGTAATTCGGTGAGATTCTCTCACTAATCTCCTGACTGACTGATCAGTGATCAATTAAAACTTTTCATAAAGCAATCGAACACATACGAAAAAAGAAAAACTGGAAAAATCAGACAAATATGTACCTGCTATATGGTATAAATTTGAAATTTCTGATGATGGTCTTCTAACCAAAATTAGTACATATTCTATCTATTGTTTTTATATAAATTTATGACTACCATCAGCATCATCATCATTGCCATCATCACAGGGAACAGATAAATAGTTTATGTCAAGACAAACTTCAGAGCTGCTTCCCCTTATAAAATTTAAGTCCAATCTAGGACAGTAGAAGTAAGTACAATAGTACCATGCTAGCCCTAACCACTATTAAGTGGCACGGTAAGTTTTTTTTTTTTTTTTTGATCTAGATTCAATGGCTTTTGTTTATGTCTAAGTAATAATTGAACATACGAGTTTATACTTTTTGGACACGTTATTTAATTGCCTTTAATTTGATATGAAAATATGCACAAATTTCATATAAAAACCAGAAAGAAGGCTATCATTGGCTATGCCAAAGATGTAATTACCTCCTGGTAACCCTAGGATCATGAAATTTACATGGTTGATGAATATGGTTCAGAAACCTATAATGTCAAATTTCAGTTCGATATGTTAAAAAACAAAAAACTTTTTCTAATAAGAACAATAATTTAATAATACATACATGAATTATTTTTTACCCTTGTTAATTGGTACGGGAACAATATCTTTAAAATAAAACTGAGTAGCATGACCCTTATTTTTAATAACGACTAACTCGTTTTTCCATAGTATTTATTGTATTTAGGCCATCTTTTGGAGGTTTGGAGTCCGAAATTTCCTGAAGTTTTTACTTTAATCCAGCCCGAGTACGCTGAGGATCAATTCTCAGCTTTCTTTTCATGATTCCCGACAAGTTTTCTATTGAGTTCAAATCTGTGTTTGATGATGACATCAATTCCAAACTCTTGAATCCAATTTTTGGTTGTTTTTGCGGTGTGTGGAGGTGCACCATCGTGCACAGTCAGAAAGCTTCGGTATTATTAGAATGAGGTACACTTGTATTTTTCTGCATTTACAGTGCCATCTATAAATTGAAGCTGTCTCACACCTTTTGCTGACATGCATCCCCAAACCATTGTGCTCGCTGGAACTTGACAGTGCGTTTTAGACAGTCTTTGTGACTTTCGTATAAATCGCTTTCGAGTATTACCGACACACATCAAATTTGGATTCATCACTAAAAATAATAGAGTTCCATTGCCTCTGTATCCAGTTGCTTCTCAGTCTTGCCCATAGCAATCGCGCTTTTTCATTTGCAAAGATGTGAGCAAAGGTTTTTCTTTAGCCTAAAAACATCAACATTAATAATTTGGTCACATTAGTTTATTCATTCTGCTAAGCAAGTGATGCATAATATACAATTTTTTCCATTTGCTGGCGCATGCATTCACGTTTTACCAGTTTTCCAATATTTTCAGCCCATTTTACCGCTATGTAACAGTCTTCGCAGAGTTTGCTTTAATTTTTTTTTTTTTTTTTTTTTTTATTAATGCTTTTATTTGTATTTAGTCCGGTAAAAGAACTTTAACAAATTAACCTAAATTATATGTATGTCTTAACGTTAAGAAAAAAAATTCGCAGGTACGGAAAAATCCAGTTTTACTACTATCAATCAGGTCTATAGGATGATTTTTTTAAGTCTGCGTTGTGAGGAGTCTGTGTTGAGAAGTTTTTATGCCAGTAGGTTTGAGTGTGATCTGAGCCTTTCAGCGTACCTCTTGCTGAATCGGACCATTTCTTCCATGACTGTTGGCATATGTAGGTCCCTGTGTAGATTGTCGTTGCGAATGTACCATGGCGCGCCGGTGAGTTTGCATAGTGTTAGGTTTTCATACCTTTGTATGATGTTGACATTGGATTTAGTTGCAGTTCCCCAAAGCTTTATGACATATGTCCAAACTGGATTTAGGATGAATTTGTAAAGCCGTAATTTATTTTCAAGGCTAAGTTTTGATGTTTTGCCAATTAACCAATACATGCGCTTTGTTTTGATATCTAAGTGCTTTCTTTTAGCGAGTATGTGATAACCTCCACGACATCCTTTTGTCCAAATTTATGCCAAGATATTTAACACAGTCCCTCATTGGTATAACTTACTATGAGTTCCACCTACACATCCAAGATTCGATGTCTCGAAGTTGTTGTTTTAATAGCAGAGTAGTACTGCTGATACTTGATGACCTGACTAAGATCGCTGTGTCATCTGCATAGGTGGCAATTGTCATTTCTTCGTCAAAACTAGAGTAATTTTTGAGACTCAACCTATGTTGGCTGTATTATTGAGAATGTTGCCATTCTTTTTATAGCTTTGCACTATATTTCGCAGCGTTGCCTTGGATAACTTAACATCTTTGATATTTCGCCATAGCTGTTGCCCGAATTGAACTTGTGAATAATCAAATCTCGAATTTGAATTAAATTGAATTAAAACAATAACCAAAAGCCAGATGTCTTTGCTTTACCTACATCACAATATTCTAAGTATATACTGTTACTCTTACAGTTTTAGTTTACATTCCAATTTTTGACAGTTTTAATTTAAAAGATATCGTTGCCGCACCAATTAATAATGGCAAAAAATAATTCATGCATCATTGAAGTCGTTTGATTTAAATATGTACATATTGTTACTAATTTCCAATTTGTCTGAGTTTTAAAATTATACAAACTAGAAATCCGATGTCAGTTGGCGAGCGGCTACCAATTGGTGTGGTGTGAGGGTAATGCGCCGTATACAGCGATTTGACGAAAGCAAGTGGCAACGTGGTGATCCGACGGCGACTTGCGACGTGTTTATCCAACGGAGGCAAGTGGCAACGTAGTGATCCAATGGCGACTTGTATCTCGACGTTGTGACCCAGCAGCAACAGGCAATGCAAAAACACCCCAAAACTTCTTTCTTTGTTCTCGTCTAAAAATCCAATATGGAGTTTTTTTTTCCTTAGCCCAGTTAATTTCTTTTTCAATGTCATTGACTTCTCCTTTGTTATTCTTTCCTCTTCTTCTCTCCTAATTGAGCTGTGCCACACCTGGGCTACCTACATTTATTAAAGTTCTGCAAAGGTGTCCTAGTTATCTATTTTTTTTGCAACAATATAGTATGTATATATTTTCATTTATTTTTTTTTTTATATATATAAAATTTGTGCATGTTTTGATATCAAATTAAAGGTAATTAAATAACCTTTCCAAGAAGTATAAACTTGTAAAATCAATTATTACATAAGACATAAAAAGAAGCCACTGAAACTTAAACTATCAAAAAGAAAACTTGCCGTGCCAATGGTGGTTAGGGCTCGTATATCTTTAAATGCCTGCGCAATAATAAACCAATTATAAAGTTCTCATCTTTATACTATGATGGCCTTGTTTGACACTGATGACTTTTTGTGATCATTCTAAATTATACATATTACGTATATGTAGAATGCTAAACTTCTTTGACATTTCTTAAAATTACATAAAATGTAGGTACTACATACGAGTATTAATGTGATCGAAACTGATGGGTTACTGGGTTACTATGGTTGAGCTAACTTCATATTATATATGAATTGAATTGGCTGTATCTGTGTACTAAGTAGTATGTGTATGTGTAGAATGTATGATATTATAATATAGATAGATAATCATCTATGACAAAGTTAATGGTAATCTCTCTCTCTCTAGGTTCTTAGTGTAAGAAGAGCATTTTCAATTTCCAATAATTTCCATGACTTTCTTTAAATAAAAACATGTAAAAAGAAAAAGAAAAAAATATACAAACATAAACATAATTTCTTTATTTTACTATTATTACTATGATTTCTTTACTCAGTAGAAGCTTATTATCAATCATATCACTTAAGTCTATTTGTTTAACATACTACATACCATATAATCAGAGAGATAGATCATAATACATATCGTGCAACTGTTAATTTACAAATGTTTCTGTGAGAAATTGTCCTGTTCTTTGTTGAAGAGATATTGCTGCACACTGACAGACACAGATGGCGGCCTAAGTTCCTTGATTGTTAATAACATCTGTAGATCTATGATCAATTTGTAATCAATCTGAAGATTCCTCTAAGAGATGACGAAGACTTTTGTATAGCGATGGACACAAGTAGGCATAAGTATCTTGACAACAAGAATGTACAACAATTCAATTTTATCAATACAAACGTTTCCAAAGTATGTTGTTGATGAAATAAAAATTAGTTTTCACAAATTAAATGTGTTAAATTTAAACTAAAAATTTATAAAAAAAAACAATAGAAATTATATCCTCCACCCTTAGAATCTAGACATTTTGGTATAGATTGTAGATATAATCGATTGGAATATCCCTCTCGGATTTTCGATTACATTTAAATCTGGGCTTTGGGGCGGCCAATCCAATGTGTTAACTCCAACATCTTTCAAGAACTGCATTAATAGTTTAACCTTATGGCACGGGGCGTTGTCCTGCTGCAATATGAACGACTCTCCAATCAATTTATTGCCTGAGGGGGAATGCATGTTCATTTAGCATATGTACCTAAATACTTCCATTTCTCCATGGTTCCTTCAACCGGAACCAAGTCTCCCAAGCCAGCAAAGCATATGCATCCCCAAAACATAACGGAGCCGCCTGTATGGCTCGTTTTTTCGCATATGGGAACCACTTTTTTTGCGATATTGTTTTGGCTCCACAAAACATTATACCAAAATTCGTCAGGTTGGTCGACATATTCTTTGGCAAACTTAAGGCGTTCTATTTTATTTCTTTGAGTAATTTGTGGTATAACTCTAGCAATATATGTGTCAAAATCGACGCATCGTTAAGACTTCTTCGAATGGTTCTTTCACTGATATTTATGTATATTAGCTTCTTGTTTCAGTTCTTTGGTATCAAACTTTGGCAAATTTATATCACGACTTATCTGTTTTGTCAGTCGATGATCATCAACTGTTTACCGTTATATGACTGTACAAAACAAAGCATGGTCCGACAAACAAAAACTTATGCCTATTTGTGCACCATAAGGTAAATTCAATCTTCCTTCTACAATAATTCACATTCATACTTATTTCTTAAAAGACGAGGCTCCAAAATGTCGATGACCATCATTTCTTTATGATATACATATGTACATTTAATTCCCCCCCCTCTGAAATTATTAAAAAAAACTTGTTGTTGTTTTTTTCAAAATTTTTATTTTTTTTTATTATAATTTATGGGGTTTTTTTTTTTTTTTTTGTTTTTAAAATTCTGTTTTTTGTTTTGAAGATTTTAGTTATTGTATTTTATAGTAGCAATGATAGAAAGAACTGATTTTGCTGGTTCCTTCCGTTCCCTTCCGCCAGTCTTCCTTCCTTCTTTTCTGTCTTTGTAACTGTCATCTGTCATGACATCAAGACAGTGTAGCGGATTTGATGATGCCTTGGATTTGGGGGTTTCAGTTTATGTAGAGTTAATTACAAATTATAAAGCGACACAACACTCCGCAAATCTGCTATCCGACACGACACTATCGACTCAAGTTGTTTATATAAAGTGCATGTAGTTCTGTTCGAGGTGTATTCTCGAAGAGGGCAGCACGATTCTGACCTTCGCCCTTCTTAACCCAATGTCCATAGACGCGGAAAGCACAACCATCAATGACCTAATGAAAGAAGAACACACAAAAATCAAAGTCATAATTTCAAACAAAACAAACAGACAGAGATTAGACTACCAAGACTAGATATTGTCTGTTGGTGTGACATACCTTGCGCAGCACCTTGACTCTATAAGGATCACGTATAGCCTCCTCGACATGCAATGGTTCTGCAGTAAAACGCAATCGTTTTATTCGGATAACAGCACGTATCACTAGAATCGCGAACTGGAATTTCTTGCGCGCATTAAAGCGACTTTGTTTGCGCAACTGTTGATGTGATCACATAGATCATATGATGATAAAATGATGGTGGGTGGAAACACACAAATAAAAATAAGAAAGTTGAAATAGATTAAACAAACATAGTATAAAACATAATGAAAATGAGAAACAAGAATCTTGATATTATTATTTTTTTTTTCTTTTTTATTTTTTTGTTAATGTTAATTATTTTTGTATTATATTTTTTCTTTTTATTATTATGTATTATATTTTATTTTATATTAAATAATGCAGACTTGAGACATGACAATTTTACGGCACACAAAAAAATTTCATCCTTTCTTTCATTTTTTTTGTTTTGTTTTTAATGATGTTATAGAACAGAAAGAAACAATCACAAATCAAAAAAAGGATGCAAACAAGAAAATTTACAAAAATACAAAAAAAAAAAATACACAAAAATAAAACAAATATTGTACAATAAAATACACATGCATATGCTGGAGATTGACTGACCAGTCTGAACTCAGCTCAATCTGTTTTAATATATGATATAATAAATGACATTTATTTTGGACACATGCAAATAGTATTCTTGAACTGATGAGAATTGTATTATTTGTTTAATAATTTAATTAAATTATTATATTAGAATGACCATTCACTTTTCACAACAATAGTGTAGAGTACAGTGCATGCAATAAAAGTAAGTATGATGGTAAATACTTAGCACACTAGTAGATCATAAATACATAAAAATATGTAGTATGTAAAATAACAAAGTGAAACAATTGTGGAGTTTGGAACATGGGAAGAAGCATTTATGACGTCATCAATGATAATTTTAAATTGTATTGCAGAATGTTGTTGTTGTGGTGTAAAGTGGTGGGTGTTCTGTTGTACCAGTGTGGTGTGTTGTATTTTATAGTATTGCAATTATTTGTTTGATTGTTAATTGTTTCTACTGTCACATCAGTATAAAAACAAACAACAACAACAATTTAAAGAAGCATGCATGCATTTTTAGATGTTGCTGCTGTTGTTGTTGTTTCTGTGCTGTGCTGTGCTGTTTGTGGAGATCAATGATAACATAACAAAACATAAAATAAATTCAGGATTCCAATCTTATTTTTCCTCCCATTGCACAAATAATAATATAAAATACAAAAAATATTGTACAATACAAACACAAATTACAATTAGTACATATCGAGTCCTAACTGCGAAAATAAAGTAAGCGCCATTTTTTTTTAATGCAAATATGTTCTAGAGAAGATGCTAAGTCATCGTTCAAATATTATAGTGATAATCACTACAGTTACTCTTAGCTCTATGGCGGTGCTTATGTTATTTTCGCGGCGATTAGGGGGGCGGGGCTCGATATTATAATATTATATTGTATGTAATAATATTGATTATTGATTGAAACAAGTTTAAAGAAAATAAAGAAGAGTAGTTGAGAGCCTAGTATACTATTTTAGATTTAGATTTAGTTAATGTGTTATAACATAAATATGACATATTACAATATTATTATGTATTGTATAATAATGATGTGTGTACTATATGTATGATGAAAATGATGTAATATCTAATTAAATAAATTAATAAATACATACATACATATATGGTAAATAAAAGTTAAATAAGAAATTAGATATTGTTTTTGCATTTTGTTTACAGTTTACACAATAAATTATACCAACCAACCCAAAGTTGGTACTATGTAGTATTACATAAGTAGTCTCATAATGTGGTAGGTATATGTATGGTATATGTATTCTGTCTGTAATAGTACTACTATTACTCAACAAAAAGGAAACATACTCACTCCCATAAATATGGTACATTATTAGGGTTTTAATCTAATAATTGTAAACTCACCATCCTGACTGAGGTTCGACACAAACATATCCCTAGGTATGATCTTCTTCTACTTCTTTTAGAACATTGCATGAGTTAACACTAAACAAAAATTTACCCTTTCTCGCTCAACCGAAACTTGTGCTACACGCACACTATCATAAGCCGCTCTGCCTGCTCTAGAACACTATGAAATAAACTCGTGCGCTATTGTGTATCAATGAACTAGACAACAGTATACTTTTATAACAGTATCATACTGACGACTCATAGCCAAAGACACCAGACGACAGTGCCTTTTCACGACTCGCACTCAGAGGCGGATTTGCCCTAAGGCCAATTAGGACCGGGCCTACGGCGGCAGATATTAGGGGCGGCCAATCGTCACAAAAACCACATTATGTGTATATGGTCTTTAAGAGATTTACCTAAACGTGGGTGGAGAACGTTCGTTTTCTTGTTTTCTTGATGGGTACTGAGAAAGGGACGGCTGGTAATTACTACATGGCCTGGAGCCTAGGGCGGCCAAGATTGCAAATCTGCCACTGCAGCAAAAATTTGAGTCAATGACTGCCTCGTTAAAAAGAAACTCTTTTGTTGCGCAAATGACCCAGTGCGCAATGTATGTGGACTGATAACAAGATTTAGTGATGGCTCGTGCAATGCGTGTATTTTCACCAGATCATCATTATTTAATATAAAACACCATACGAGGAGGGATATGATCGATCTGTTATCACATGTCTGTCTAACTCCCAGAAGAAGGAGGGTGGAAAATATGGTACTTTACATAGTACAATAAGTAATACCATAGAATGAAGAATACGTATGATTGATCTTGTCTCAATTGATTCTTGTCATATGTGAAGTTGTTGTTGTTTATATAAATATAAACAAGGATATAAATATCCTTATTTAAATGTATTCAGCATATTGAGTTTTTTCTTTTTCTCTAAGGATAACAATACTTAAAATATTGTACTTTTCTGTATCAAAAAACCAGACATACGAAGAAGATGAATCCTCACAAAGTAACTGTTATGTATATAAACAAGGTCTGTCGCAAAGTTAACGAGACTTTTTCAAATTGTCTATTTATAGTGACGCTATCTTTTAATATGAGTACGAGTAAGAAATGTACATCCTTCTCGTTGACGTTCTATCAAAATTTCATGACCAACGGACAATTAGAAGCCGAGTTATTGCCTTATAATTGACAGAGTGTTTATAGCATCGATCGAAAAATAAACTTCGAATAAAGAGCGAATTGGATTAATGAAACAAGTATATGGTGTATTATCCCATGCCAGACTCCATGAGTGGTTTAAACAATTCAAAGAAGGTAGTGAGTACACCAAGTAACATTGAAATTGTGCGTGAATTTATAAAAAATGATGCAAAATCTTCGCTGCGATAAAAAGATTCACTTTATCGCATTTTGACCGAAAAATCAGGAATCAGGAAGGTTTGTGCTCGCTTTGTTTCACACAAATTGACTGATGACTAAAATTAGCTCCGAATTCAGCATTACAAGGACTTGATTAAATAGTCGATAAAGGACCCAAACATAAAGTACAGACAGCATTGTTTCTGGTGATGAGACTTTGTGTTTTCAATATGACCCCGAAAAAAATATTCAAAGTGCCGAATGGAAGCACCCAAGTGAGCTAGATCCGCGAAGGAAACCGTCGCAAGAAGTAAAAAGTCAAGATACATGTGATTTGTTTCTAATCCACAAGGAGTTCGTGCCACAAAGTCAAATGATTAATGGGCTGTGATTATCTTGGTGTAATGAAGCGTTTGTTGTCGCGTTTTCGCCGCGTTAGGCTGCAATACCGTGAAAATGATAGCTGGCGCCTTTCTACCTCTTCGGGCAACTACACTTGGCACTTTAAGGAAAGCACTATGCCGACATTGAGACTATACAAAAGGCGTCGACCGCGATTCTGAAGGACATTCCTACAGAACGGCTTAAAAATTTATTCGATATGCTAATTGAAAAAGTCTCATTTACTTTGCGACATATATGTATGTATGTATATATTGTTGACAAAGAGAAATCAATTAGATTTATTGTAAAATATTGTACTTATCCTCCTCTCATTATGGTATTTATTTATCCTCAGAAATTTAATGCATCCTCAGTTTATGGGGGTACTTATATTGAGTAGTAGTAGTAGTAGAAAGAAGAGAATACATTTTATTTATTATTCATATCGTTGTTATGAACTTGGAAGCCTGAAATTTATTGATAATTCCCTCTATCATGTCATGGGCCTATGCGCTCACTCAATTGTTTGCGAATGAAAAAGATGTTGGCATTAATCAATTAATTAATTTGATTAAATTCATCATGATTAATATAATTAATTTTTAATTAAATTTTCGATTTATTAAACCCCCACAGCTAGACCCAAATTTTACCCAATTCTCGTGAAGAGTTAAAAAATGTACTTGAGTTTGAAGGAACGTCTTCCTGTTGTCTCTTGTCTTCCAGTAATCAAAATAAAGAAGTACTTACAATATATAATATCTCAGAAACTGAGGAAGCAGTAGTGTCTAAGTTACGACAACAACTTAATTTGCAATTTCAATTCAATTTCGTAAAAATATTATTGTAATTTCGGTTCCACATTCATTCATTCATAGTACCTTTCACACAGATCTCTATGCATATCTTTCAGAGAAGAAGGTATGTGTAGTACATGCTTAATAATATATAGCTTCAATAATATATTGGTTGGTTAAGTATTGTAAGTATATGGTATTGAAGTTGATTTATTCCCCATTCTTGTAAAAAATTCCATCAGCTGTGTCAGAACTTTTGAGATTAATTGAAATTTAGTATATATGGATCCAGGGGAATACTTTATACTTTACATAGATTAGTCTGATCAATAACACACACTACAAAGGTATGAATGAATGTTGTTTTTATAGAACAAACAAAGCATATGTCACTTTCACTAATCGAAAGCTGCTGGCGGGGCTTAGAAGTATACAGACGACGAAATTTGATAATATCACTGATACTCGATTATATTGTATGTATATACTTACTTACTCTGTGTGAAAGGCACTTTTAACAAGTGTCTAATATAAACATTAAGAAGCCATGCAAACAATAAATTATGAACAATCAAGCAATCATGCTAACTTTGGATCCTCCAAAGATTCAATACACTTCACACAAGTTTCCATACTACATATTGTACTATATTATTAGATTGTCCAACTTTACAGCGACGACTTAACAACACTAGTTGTAACAAAACAGCCATGAAAATACATATGGGACACAAGAAACCCAATGAATTTAGATCAGGATCAGTTAAACACAAAAACCTATTTGAGAATGAATTGTTATACGATGAATATCGGTTCAAATGGGCACTATCTCTCCATTATGTGGATATATGTACTACTCATGTATAATGATTTGTCTAAAATAATATTGTATAAATAATCTGTACATATAACAAAAAAAAAAAAAATTTAATTATCCAGACGGACAGATGCATAAGTTTATTTATGGCTACATAATCTCCTTCCCTGACACATATGTATTACTAACAATTGCCTCTTTAAAATATTGTATGCTATGGTAATATAGGATTTTCCTCGGTATTTCCCCATTCTTGGTGTGTGGTTCTAAACATTAGATTGAATTGGATTGGGTTGAGTATGAAGTGTAAAACTCTAGAAAGCGAATTTAATTTTTAGCAAAAAATCATCTGAGAGAACTTTGTACATAAGTAATTTGAGATTGAGATTTTACTCACAATTGAGTCACCATAACACTGACTTATAGAAACACAACTTATAAGGGCGTTGAGACTCTAACAGATAAAGAACATTGGTACAAAACAAAAAAACAGAGAAGAAAAAAAAAATGAAAATAAATATTTATCATTAAATATAAAAATTTATAGTAATAATATACTATATAGTTTTGGTATGTCCAAATTTTATAGACTTTTATACACTTCACAGACTTGGAACTACTGTAGTACATAATGTTGTATTATATCTCGGATCAATCAATGTAATTCTATTAATAATCTACGTTGGACGGACAATGCCTACTGTGCTCAATCCCAATTACTCATCCAATTCACTCTTAAAACAGACAGACAGGTAGGTTTCTACCTATAGATTGCCTGGGTTCTTAACTGCAGATATGAAGTATGTATATAAGTATATCCAATCCATTCACATCTAAATGTGAAGTGTATAAAGTATGAATTGCATACACAAAATCCATACATATATGTACATATGTATTTGTATATGGCGACTATTCTATGCTATGCTATTTGATCGGAGCATAGAGTTAGTAAGTTACTAGTAGGCAATAATACTATATAAGCCAAGTCTTAACAGAAAAGGTTGGTTGAAGCTTGTCAAGTCAAAATCATGCCGCCTTATATTATGTTTTATAATACTTATTATATTATTATAGCTGTAACAGGATCGATCGATCCAGTCCATATAAGATTTAATTTACCATTAATTGAGATCATCATCATCATACATATGTGTACATACTATACACTTATATAGTACATATAGAAATCTATATAACTTATAAAACTACAATAGCATCAAGTGTATAAAGAATCTGAGTACAATATGTAGTGTCTAACATAATAGCTGTGTGTTTAGTTCAGTTCGGGTAGATCACAACATACATATATGATATGTGCTTACACTTGGAAAATATTGGATTGAAATAGTATAGTATTGTGCATATAGTAACTACTATATTACTATTATATGGTTATACTCGTAGTGTGCAAAAAGCTTTAGTCGCATTGCATTAGATGAATTTCGATCTAGTTTTGTACTTAGTAGTACCTACATACATATTATGTATAATGAAATTCTTATTTCTAATTCTAAGTAATTGTAATTGACAACTTAGTAGGGGGGAAGCAGGAAAGGTCTGGAATGAAAATGGTTATTTGGTGGGTTGATATTGAATTCGTTTAGTGATTTTTCTTGGACAAACGCATAAAAATATTTATATATATTATAAATAATAGTATGGTACTTAAATTTGATTTTCAAATAAAAATATTGTAAAAGGGATAATGGAATTTATGGAAAATATTATCTTATAAAAGAGAAAAAACATTAATTTTCATGTTCAATCGAAACTTACTGAGCATAACAGACACAGATATCCCATACATCCCATTAAGGAAATATTACACAATTAAAACTTTCCCAACGATCTAATGATATTGTTACCATATAAATTGATTTGATCTGATAAACATCCTGTTCCAAATATATAATCATAAGTTGAAAATTCATCCCATTTATTCATCCATTCTATTGTTATTCATTGTTATCTGACAAACCCCCTCAAAAGTAGTATGAATAGTTCTAGTCTATGGACAGGAGGATCTCTCTTCAAGTTCTTTAGCTGTGGATAATGACTATATGCAGATTAAGTAGCAGGCAGTATCACAAGACAGAAGTGGCAGGGGACTGTTGTGGAACTAAATATACCTATCTTGAGCACATGAGGGTTGTTTATATCTTATAATAGTAGTATAATTTGTCAAAACTTTCTATGGAAAATAACAAAATTTTAACAAACTTCAAGAAGCGCAAGGGCGTTCCAGCCCATTATTAAGGATAGCTCAAAAACTACTGATCAGATATTGATCAAATTTATATGGGACCACATGACAAACATCAACCATCAAACAGTTGACCTAGATAAAAATTCTGTACATAAAAAAAAACCCAGCGGAATTGATAACCTCCCCTATTCTTTTAAAGTCGGTTAATTATCCTTATCTAACTGGATTGTCTCTGGCTTCTGTTTGTTCCTGTAGCTACTACAATAGAAGTCGTACGGAAAAATTTCCAACCTTATTGCATGTTGCCCCATATATTACAATGTCCAATGAAGGGAGTCCTCCGGCCCTCTTACTAGATCCTTAGGTATATATAGTCTATTTTAAGCCTACAATTTGTAACTATGTATGTATTAATAAAAACCCCATTCATTGATATTATGTAACTTTAATTTATTGTATATGTATTTCCCGGGCCGGTCCTTTAATCATCGATAATGTTTTTTCTTATTACACACATCACATTAGTATCAGAATGTATGTAAGTCTCATGTTTGTCAAGTATAGAATGATACCACGACCCCCTTAAGCATATGATGAAGATGTTGTCATAGCAAAGAGAATCGATTTAAATACACTTACAAGCTGAAGATCTTCATCAACCTGATGTTAATGGAACTGTTTGAACCACTTGAAATTCAGCTGTTTATCTCAAAAACTCTCAAGAGTAAATAACTTGAATTTGTGTATTTCTGTGTATTCAACCAACAACATTCTTCAAGTGGAAGTGAAAGGCGATGAAATTGTGATGTGTGTGTGTTTACTATACTATAGTATAACGGGAAAATTATTTTCGGTACAACATTTTACAAACTAACAAGAAAAAAACAAATGTAGTCAAACGGACAGATAAAACAGAAAGATCCGATTTTTTGATACAAACTTGTTCTAAATACATTAACTTAACATCTGGTAATAGTATTATGAATGATAACCACTACAGTTTCGGAGATATTATACTGTTGCCAGCTCTCCTGCAAAATCTGTGACTGATGTCAATATATATAATATATACAATAACTAATGTATGTTAGAGTAGGCTATACTTTATGGGGTAGTTGGTCGATTGCTCGCTCGATTGTGTTCTTTCTGGATCAGACTAGTTCTACAATATTTATACGTATACATACTTAGTTTGGTGGGTGATAAAACAAATGTGTGCACTACTAATGTGAGATATATTTAAGAAAAAATTTAAAAAAATATAAAAACAAAATAAAAATTGGTTAAAAAAAAAAAATAAAAGGAAACCTGCCTGTTTTTGTGTATACAACATTTGTTGTTGCTCTGAGCAACTATTTAGAAGATCATCTTTATTCTGGAGATATGCTTGAGGTTCTTGCTGGGAAGATGACACCGCGTCCGCCGACATTGATGATAATGATGATGGAGAGGCAAGCAAATGCTGTTGTTGTTGATAATAAACGGTAGCGGTTATTTTACCCGGTCCAGTTGCAGTGCTATTATTACTAGTGGACTGTGGACCACTGCCATTATTATTATTACTATTATTATTATTATGATTGAGAAGATTTGGTATTAGGAAAACACCAACATCAATACTGTTTTTATTCATTTCCGAAGAAGTTGTAGTGCTTGTTAATCCTCCACCCTCGTGCTGTTGCTGTTGTTGTTGCATAAAACTGGAACTTGAACATGGACCAGGTTGATTCATTACAGATGTTGCTCCTGATGCTGTTGCTGCTGTTGTTGTTGTCGTTGTTGCCATTGCACGTAAACGATTCGAGGAATATGAACTTTGTGGTGAATAATAACAAAAGTCATTGGCAACAGTACCAAATCTTCCGGCGCCAGTACCATAATAGCCACCAGTAAGATTATCTTTCATTATATTATTGTTGTAATTGTCATTAATATTCTGGTTTCTGTCATTGTTATAACTATTCTGGTTACTGTTCTGGTTGTTGTTGTTGTTGCCGCCATACATTAATGAAGCTGCTGCTGAGGATGTTGTTGCCTTTTGAAGTAATGACCTTTCGTCTGGGTGGTTTATTGATGCTGATCCTGATCCTGATACAAATCTTGATGATGGATCTTGGAACGAATTGTAATAAATGTTCCTGCTGTTGTTATTGTTGCTGTTGCTGTAATAGTTGCTATTGCTATTGTTCCTATTTTGTACATTATATATATGATTGTTGTTATTGGTGTTGCTGCTGCCGCTGCTGCTGTTGTTGTTGAATTGTAAATGATAATTCGGTGGACGTCGTCCTGACATGGAAAGCTCAGGCAATAGAACCTAAATATAGTACAAATTATGATGGATAATGGAGTTGTTGGTGGTTTGTCGAAAAGGAAGAACAAAACACAAAACACAGAAGAATGATCAGGCGGGCGGGCGGACGGTCGGTCGGTTGATCGGTTGTTTGTTTGGCAAGCGAAAAGTTGTAATTTTTTTTTTTTTATTTATTGTCATATACATACATATACACATATAGAGGTATAAGTATATATATATATATTTTTGTTTTTTTGGGGGGAAAATTAAAGAAAAAGAGCAAAGTTGTGTTAGCAATAAATAATATTAATTAAAAAATAAAATAAATTAATAATAAAAATATGTAAATCATAATAGTATATGGTACTATATAGGAAATAGATAGATAAATAATAATTAAAATATGATATGTATATATGTATATATAAATGGTATACATACTAGTACTTATATAGAAAATATAAATATAAAAAAAAAAGAAAAAGCGCTTTAAGCAGGTGTTTGTTTGTGTATGTGGATGCAATTAATGGTGTTTATCTGGTAACTGGTAATCTGGTATCTTGGTTGCAATGGGTGGGTCTGTGGTCTGTGTTTTGGGTCTGTGGTGGATGCTGGATTATGACTGAAGTAAGAAGTCGTTACTTAAATTTAACCTGAGCCATAAAAGTTTCAACAACCTAACAATAACAAACACAACAACACTAATTCTTTGTCTCATTTGTTCCATCTACTTAGGATGTACTTATCTATCAGTCATCATTTGAAGTAATAAGTACTACTTATTTAGATACTATTGTACTTAACATGATTAAAAATATGGTCATGGTCATGATCATCAAAGTTGTGCTTGTCGTTATGGTCATGCATTTGTTGTTGTCACTCAAAATGCAATTTATTCACTTTTAGATTCAATTACACGCAATATTTTTTCATTTTCTTTTTACAATTTGTAATAAATCTATTATTATTATTATTATTATTTTAACATAGTTTTATATTTGTTTATTAATTATTATTTATACACATATTGTTTATTTTTTGATCCCTTGATTTGATACCTTCTATCCACTCAAACCAAGATAATACCTTAGAAGAACAAATTGGAATTTCTTATGAATATGCGCCTCAGTCTCTCTTTAAGAAGCTGTTGTTGTTATCCATTGTATCTGTAACCAATCTAAACTTAACTAATCTAATCATGTTGTCCTACTTCTCTACTCCAATCCAATCCAATTCCGGTCTGTCTGCTGGGAACTTAAGCAGTACATATATTAAAACTGCTTACCTGTTCATTGATTTTAAATTACAATTTGCATGCATCAAAGGATTTCCTGGCTGTCAAGATCTTGCAATTTCACTCCATTCGTATATATGTATGTACATACATATATTGTATGCCAAAATGTAATAGAAAATTGGACCATCAAGGGCACGCGGAGCAGCGGCAATGCAATCTGGATACAATCATATTCTATTAATAATGGTATTGTACAATGCTAGACGATTATCAGTTTTAGTCCATTAAATGCTTGAAGACATTCTCCACTGTTTCACAAAACCCAAAACAACCAAATTTTTGGAACTTTTCAAATATGTACTATTACAAAACCAGAAAGAAAGTTATCATTGGCTATGCCAAAGATATAACACTCTTCACGCACCTCTGGGTTACATAGGAGCTACTCCCCTTGGTACCCCCTGAATCTTAAAATTTACAAGGTTGATGAATATGGATCAGAAGCTTATATTGTCCAAATTTCTGTTTAATAAGACAAAAAACAAAAAACTTTTTCTAATAAGGACATTAATTTAAATGGGGGTTTGTATGGGAGGTACCCCTCCTGATAACCCCAGGATCTTGAAATCTACATGGTTGATGAATATTGATCAGAAACTTATTGTGTCCAAATTTCAGTTCAAGAAGTCAAAAAATAAAAAACTTTTTCTAATAAGAACATTAATTTGAATGAGGGTTTGTATGGGAGGTACCCCTCCTGGTAACCCTAGGATCTTGAAATCTACTTGGTTGATGAACATTGATCAGATACTTATAGTGTCCAAATTTCAGTTCAATAAGTCAAAAAACAAAAAACTTTGTCTAATAAGAACATTAATTTGAATGGGGGTTTGTATGGAAGGTACCCCTCCTTGTAGTCCTAGGATCTTGTAATTTTCATGGTTGATGAATATGGATCAGAAACTCATAGTGTCCAAATTTCAGTTTAATAAGACAAAAAACAAAAAACTTTTTCTAATAAGAACATTAATTTGAATGGGGGTTTGTATGGGAGGTACCCCACCCTAGTGGTCCGATTCCGTCAAATGTGCAGCGTACGGTAAAAATACCTATGTGTAAAATATCAGCTCTCTAGCTCAAAAACTAAGGGACTACTTTGCATGCATGCAGATGGACAGACGGACACGGCTAAATCAACTCGCCTTATCGAGCTGATCAAAAATATATATACTATACGTGGTCTGCGAACACACAGAAGTGTGTGTTACAAAATTCATGACAAACTTATAATACCATTTACTCCCGTGAAGAGTATAATGAATGATGACCTTAAAATAGTCATGGTGGTGGTGGTGGTGATGAAGAAGGCTTCAGGAAATCCATCTGACTATAACTTTCTTTAATAATTATTATCTATATTCTTATTATTATTATATTCTATATTATTAATTTTCTATAAAGTCAAGAAGTAGCAAATTATGAATACCATATATAGTATAAAATTGTATAACACATACACATACATATATCATAAATACAAAAAAAAAAAAAAAAAACAAGAGACGATGATTTGCAGAGAAGACAAATATCATTATCAAATTTGATCTAGCACACGTTATTCATTCAGAAATCAGATCAGATCTGATTGGATCGGATCGGATCAGATCAGATTGGATCACATAATCTATTACATTATAATATGCAGCACATACGTACATGTATGTATGTATGTATGGAATGTATGTATGTATGAAGTATTGTAGTATTTATAAAAAGGAGGGAATGATTATTATAATAATGAAAGAAACAAAACAAGAAACGGAAACGGAAACAGAAACAGAGAAAAACAATTAAATAGTAGTTAAACTTATTGAAAGAACAATAACAACAAAAAAAATATTATTTAAAAAAAAAATAAACAAAACGAAAACAAAAACAGAAACAGAAAAGAAAAATAAAAAGGACACAACAAAAAAATTTGAAAGGATCATCATCATCATCAGTATTATGGCGAGATATTATTAATTTTTTTTTCTTATAATTTTTTTCTTGTTCCCTTTGAATTTTTCTTACTTAAACGAACATAACGAACAAACGACAAACATAATATTCTAGCTTTCTTGTTTTTTATTTGATGGTTGCTTTTGGTTATTTTTATTATTGTAGTATTTCGATTATGGTATTTTTTTTTATTATCATTATCATTATTGTTATTATAGTATTTGTTATTTATTATTATTATTATAATTGGTTTTTGTTGTTGTTGTTGTTGTTGTTGGTGTCTGTTTTGATGACACAAAAATTTCGTTACCAGTGCGATTTCAGTGATCCGAGACATTCTCCTGGACTTGGTCGATAGGCTCCTCTTAAGACCATCTATATTTTGTTCAAACAACTTTATCCGGAAAGTTGGAGGTAAGAAGTTCGATAGTTTGGATCGATTTCATTCACATGACATTATATCACAATTTCGTATTTAATTTTGAATTTTTTTTTTTATAATTTTTTTTTTTTTTTTTGTAATAAATGGGGAAAAAAACATAAAGAAGGTGAGAAATAGAAACAGAAAAAAAAATAAAATAAAGAATAAAAGTAATAGATAAATAAATTAATAAATAAATAAGCCGAAAATGATCTTATAATAGAAACAAAAATATGATAAATGGCAAAAGATTCAAACGATTCAAATCGCGATTCGATACGATTCTATCTAACATCGGTAGTACAATAGTGTTTCAGTACCGAAGATCTCATCATACCTATCACGAAAGATTATGACATTTTGTAGGAGAACTCTGCCATTAATCCTAAAATTTAAGTATTTCCATTGGACCCAACCAATTGGTTTTATCTACTGGATTTTTAATTTTTTTCAAATGGAAATAGAATCAAATTAAAATGCTCGCACCTGTCTGAAAGTGTAAAAGTTCAGTATACAAACGGACTCATCATCTGTAATAAAAAACAACTCCCCTACAGTATTGTGAAGGGTTTTCCAATAAGAGGTGTTATATTCAATATTCGGTAGATGACACTTTTGAAGCTGTCATTTTTTGACATTTCACAAGTAGAAACTACGCCATTAATAAAAATGGAACGATACACGCTTCAACAATGCATTAAAATTATTAAAATTCACTATAAAAATGGTGAAAATTTGGCAGAGACGGTTCGTAAAACTAAAGCATTTTTGGGTCGTCGTGAAGCACCTTGTCGGACAGCAATACAGAAATTGGTGGAAAAATTCGAGCTCTTGGGACAAGTAAGTGATGTGAAGAATAAAACCCGTGCACGTCGCTCAAAAACAACTGAGAATATTGCTGCTGTAGCCCAAAGTGTTGAAGAAAACCCAGGTTTGTCCATTCCTCATCGTTCTTTGGAATTGGGCATTCCACAAACGTCATTACACCGTATCTTGCATAAAGACTTGGGTCTTAAGGCTTATAAAGTTCAGTTAACACAAGAACTCAAGCCGGCCGATCATCAACAACGTCGTGTCCTTGCTGATTGGGTTCTTGAAATGTATAGAAATGATCCGGAATTCCATCGAAAAATCATCTTGACTGATGAGGCCCATTTCTACCTCGGTGGCTACGTGAACAAGCAAAATTGTCGCATCTGGGGCTCGGAAAACCCAAGAGTTATTGTTGAAAAGCCTTTCCATCCTCAACGTTTCACTGTTTAGTGTGGTTTATGGTCCGGCGGGGTCATTGGACCTTACTTTTTCGCTTACTTCCCAGCGTCGATTCAAGACCTTAAAGATGAAATTCGTGAGGCTATCGAGGACATAGGGCAGCCGCTTTGCGATTTGGTTATGAAAAATTTCATGAAAAGGATATGGTCCTGTAAGCGTGGTCGTGGTGGCCATTTGGCTGATGTTGTTTTCCATTATTAACGGCATACCTTCCTCTTTATAATGAAATAAACATCCGATCATTTATCTCAAAAAATGCCAATTTTCTTTGAATATCAAAATAACACCTCGTATTGAATGAATTGATAAACCGGACCCAACAATTTTCCTGTATATGAATCTGAACTAACCTAATGCAAAGACTTACTCTCTCTGTAGTAAAGTGGAGGAATAGACCAGTCCCACTATATACAATCTTCCCACCCTAAGAATCTAATGATCTTCACAGATCCCCAAAAGAAAAACATACATATTCAATTTAAGCAACATCAAGGCGTGATTTGACTTATTTGGACTTACACTACCCCTCTAGAGAGCTCTATCTTTCTATCTTTTTCTAAAAAAATTCATACAATAAATTTATATAGAGGTTATGTCCACGAATTCCTTCTTGTAATTATAATAAATATTTCAAAAAATCTCATATTTGTTTTCAAATAAAAAGAAGGACCTACAAACCTGATTACAATTATATATATTGAATTCAATTAAAATCATACATATGTATGTCAGTCACCACTTTCGTGAAAAGTACCTATGGTAAGTATAATTTTTTTATATTGAAAGCATTGAAATCATTTCGCAATCTGATGATCAAATCAGTCAAATTATTCAATGCAGAAAAAAAAGGAGAAGTGCAGGAATATAGCTAATGTTAGGCTATCAAATCGAATCAACTGATTCTAGTATGCTGATTCTGAAACTTATAACTGAAAGACCTTTAAATGGAACAGAGATTTTTCTAATCCAATCAAAAGATCAGCCTAGTCTAACAAAAATTTAGTATGCAAAAGGGGCAATTACATAAGTAATAAATTCAAAGTCGACCTCAACCTTATGTATTGATGTAATGTATTAATGTAAGTTTTTATGTATGTATGTATATGTGTGTACATATGTAATATTTCCTATGTATTATACAAATGAGTGTGCGTGTGTGTGTGTTTGTGTGTGTGTGTGTGTGTGCAGAAATGGGTGCATTCAATATAAAATACTGCGTTATATATACGATATAAAAAGAAAATAGAGATAGAAAAACCTAGCAACAAAGAATGCAAAAAAAAGCAATAACTTCGGTTCCACCGACGTTGAAATACCTTTCACACATTTAAACACTCAAATATAATTACGATGTTAGCTGCATATACACGTACATATGTACCATATATGTAAGTATTGTAATCTGATTAGTTCTTTGTCATATTTCATACATATCGCTGAGGTAACAACATATCGAGACATGCCGACGTCGACGCCGCCGCCTTGATTGAAGATTGATCAGAACAGCAAACCTCCTTTAAACCTCTGGTTTACATAAATCATCTTAACGACAAAACCATCGACAACTTTTATAATCCAACAAAGGGGGAGATAATCATTGGACGACAAATTCAGATCCAATCGGGATCCAATCATCATGTGAATGTAAAGAAACAAACAACTTTTGTCAGCAATACTATTCAACCCGATATCTCAAAAACTTGGGAGTCTACTTTCCATAGAAACAGGCGGACAGATTTCTAGCTGACTAAGCTATTGGACTGTGGCATCTTTAGTTTTCAATAATATGATCATCAGAACAAATAAATTTGTGATACTATACAGTTACAACTATGGTATATATGTATATACGATAAGATAAGATAAGATAAAATGTATAAGTTTGTGTGTGAAAGGTATAAGAAATGGACAAATCCTTAACTTTGATTGCATCCAAAGATTAAATACACTTCACAATCATCGATCAAATGACATATAAATGAGTGAATGTAGTATTCCAAATTGGAGATTTTTATTTAAAAGGGGAACACGTCATTCTAAGTATATACACATGTATATACATCAGACTTCTCTATAACGAACTCGCCAACGGTTTCACTTGAATTACTTCGTTAGATAGGAGTAATTTTTGTTATAGCGTTATAGTTCTTTGTAGATTCCAATTAATGTATTATACAATTATGATCAGCTGAACAGAAAGATCTGTGCAAATATTCTGTTTCTTAACTGAAAAAAGGTTAAGGAATCTATGTACATATGTAATAGACTTACAGACATATGGACGATTGAGGATGGATGAATTGCTAGATCGAGATTGATTTTGTGAAGTGTATATAGAGAATACTAAAACTAAACACGAGCTGAGAATTAAGCGAGTTTAAAAAAAAAGAAAAAAGAGTTTCTGGAAAGTAAATGGAATACGTACTGATTTGATTCAAGCAAATGCTAGGACGGTACTGCGAGAACAATAATCGACTGACAATGGACAAATCACTTACCATTTGGTTAAAGAACGGATGACGTAATACTTCCTTAACTGTAATACGCTGTGCAGGATCAACGACAAGACATTTGCGTATAAGATCTTTGGGGTCCTCTGTAATAAATACACAAGAAGATAAGAATCATTATGAATGTTGATTCAATCCAATCATTCAAAGGAGATGAATTGAGAGTAGAGAAGTTTACCTGATATATCAGCCCATTCGGGCGATGTAAAACTATATTTGCCTTCCATTATATTACGTAACATCACCATTTGTTTACGATGCCAAAATGGTGGACAGCCAACGAGTAATGTGAACATAATGACACCACATGCCCAACTATAAAACAAACAAAAACAAAGTTTGATCTATTAATCATCTCATCTAATCTGATCTGATCTGATCTGATTATTTATCATTAAAAGATTCAACTACATACATGTCAACTTCTTGTGAATAACCGGGAGAACCTTCAAACATATTGCATTTAAGAGTCTCCGGCGCAAGATAGCCCGGTGTACCACAAAGATCTATAAGTAATAATAAGTAGGCAAGTGACAGTGGTATTATTACATGCTTATTAATTCTATGGTCTCTTACCCATTAGTTTTTCGCCTTCTTTAAGTTGCCGCGCAAAACCAAAATCAGTTATTTTAACATTATGATTTTCATCAAGTAAAATATTTTCCGGTTTAAGATCGCGATGGACGATACATTTTGCATGTATATATTCGACACCTTCAAATATTTGACGCATTATAGTGCGTGTCTTTTTCTCTGAGAGTGTTACCACTGATGTCAAATAATCAAAAAGTTCACCCTTTGGACATAATTCGAAGACAAGAAAGACAAAAGCATCTGACTCAAAAACATCTTGTAAATCAACTGAAATATATTTAACATTGACAATCGTTCAGAATTAATATATCTATGTAGTTTGGTATACTGGGACTTACTTATGTAGGGATGTCCCATAACTTGTCGTAATATTGAGATTTCCTGTCTAGTTGCCTCAAGCATATGATATGGATTTGTTTCACCAGTCTCAGTTGTTGCACCCAAATCAATGATTTTGGCAGCAAATTCCTTTCCAGTTTCTTTTTCAATGCAACGACGAACGGTTGAACTAATGCCTCTGTAAATATATATATAACATTTTTCGATATAGTCTTGTATAATGTACTAATCTTATTTTATAATATTGTAGGAATAATTGAGAATGATAATGTAGTATGTAATTGTGCCAAAGTAATGGACTATACAAATTTCGAAAGATCAATACGGAAGTGTCATTTCTTAATACGATACGATACGATACGATACGATACGATACTATACGATACTATACTATAAATGAATAAAATATAATACAATATAATGAAGGAAGATATAAAATTTTCGTCGATTTAGAAGATCCCTGTCTGATTCTTTCATCTAAAGGTATTCACTCCATCTACATATGTATGTACGGAACTGGATCACAAAATAAAGTTCGATTCAGTTAAGGAATCATATCAATATTTCCAATCAGATCAATTCTTCGGTTTAAAAGGTTTTTTGAAGTTTTGAAGGTCCTCTAAAGGTCCTCTAATTTACATCACCAAACTGCATAGTCATACCAAAAACGTTGCTATAAGTCTGCTGGAAAACGACATGGATGTTAGACGCCTTTAAAGGTTTCATGTTATGAGATCTTCCACATAGATTATAGGTTGGAATATATTTTAAGTTATTTGCCCCAGCATGTCCCTGTGATGTAAAATTTTTTAACAAAAATTGTTGAATAGACTGATCGCAAATAAAATGAAGTACATACGTATATTTGAATAAAGCAAAATAAACATAAAAGTCTTCTATTCACTCTATTCCACGTAGTACATCTCTCTCTCTCTCTCTCTCTCTCTCTCTTTCTCATGTATTATGGATATTCGGAACCACCCACCCTCATCACCAATTTAAAAGGTATTTTCTTAAATATTTTAAGCTCTATTTCAATTATAAGCAATGGAGTAATTCTATTGTCTATTGTGTCTGGTCTGGTTGTAATCAAAGGATTCACTCATTATGTTCATGTATTGTCCGATAATATTATCCATCTGAAACTTATAAATGATTTTGTAGATGGGTGATTTATAATGGATTTCTGCAAGCAAAAACTGTGCTCATGCTGCCTACGCTATGTGTTCATACTTCTTCAATGACAGCTTGACAATCTGAAAGGCATGAACGTAGTATATGTAGTACATCTTCTAAAGTTCCTTAACAGTTCATAATATTGGGTTGGTGAAAAAGTAACTTCCGAAAATGTTTCCACAATTTTTTTTCTTATAACAAATCAACTTTATTTCATCAAATATTTTCCATTGTTATTGATAACCTTTTGCCATATTTCGGGTAAAACCATAATCCCGTCTTTGTATAAATTCTTGGGTTTCTGATGAAAAAAATGGCGCAATACCGTTTCGCAGTCGTTTAGGGAGTTCATTGTTATGCCATCAGGATAATTCTGCATGGATCGAAATAAATGGTAATCAGATGGAGCTAGTAGGTCCGGACTATATGGTGGGTGCATTAACACTTCCCAGCCGAGTTCCCTCAATTTTTGCCGGATTATCAAAGATGTGTGTGACATAACGTTGTCGTGGTGGATGACTATGCCCTTTCTATTCACCAATTGCTGCCATTTTTCCTTCAACGCTGCATTTAGTCTTGTTGACAATAGAGTTCCGAATTCATCGTTTGGCCAAGTGGGATCAACTCCCAACGCGCAGGATCTTTGCAAGCCCACCAACATAAAGGTTGCAAATCATTCCATTTCAGTAACATTTCGCAAATTGAAATGAGATCAATTAGGTTTTTTTTCTGCCTGTGTGGTACCCAAGCTTTTTTGCATAGCCGTCCTTTTTTAAATGGTCTAAAACTGTCGTATGGTAGATACCAAGAACCTTAGCGATGTCCCGAGTACTTATGTGCCGGTCATTCTCCAATTTTTCAATAATTTGATCCATTTTTTCGGTGGAAGGCCGACCAGACCGAGGCGCGTCTTTCACAATGAAATTGTGCAAACCATGTTCTAACTGATCGTTCTGATAAAGTGCCTTCTTCTTGATGTGCACAAATTGCAGCGCAGAATAACCCTTTTCATAGAAATACAGTAAATTGTAGCAAATTTTCTCTTATTTCGGCACTCATTTTCTTTACGCAAAAACAGCAGATTTAATTAATCACTTGTTCATTGTTTTAGCAGCATGGTTTTATAAAGGTTACCAGCTTTTCATTGTTGTATGGCATTTCCAGATTCTAGCAATTCAAAACTTTTCGGAAATTACTTTTCCATCAATTCACTGAGAATAGGACAAAACTGTGTCAAAGGAATTACAATTAAATTGATTTTGTTACCGGCTACCAGCCCAACCTAACCCAACCCAACCTATACCATAATGGGGTATTGAAGAGAAGGTTGTTTGTAGACAGTTTTCAATGTGGAAGAAACTAGGGGCAGTTAATTAACTTCAAAAAAAGAAGAGCATAAATGTTTAGAATGAAGAATGGATCGTAATAAGTCAGTTAATATTTTTGGATAGGACGAAATCTTCTAGTGTACATATGGACGACAATATGGGTAAATAGAAATGAGTATGTATTGAATTTTAAAATAAAATTTTCCTTTATTTGCTTTACGATAATAAATAGTTGCTTTTCGTTTTCTTTTTTTTTTTTTTCTTTTTAACAAAAATTTTGTTTTTTTCCAATTCTTATCTGCCTCTGAATGTGCACCAGCTTTTCTTCCATAATCATTGGATTTGTTTCTGTCGTTGTTATTTTTTTAGTGCAGTTTAGCGATAGTTTACTTAAGTAAAACACATGTCTTTATTCAGTCTTCTTTCTTCTTACTCATTGCATTGCAATGCACTCCACAGCACCACACTCTTCTACACTTCTCCACATCTGATGTTACTTACACTTTTATTACCGAAAAAAAAATATTTTTTTTTTTTTGTTTTGTTATCACATAACACCAACAATGAGGATGATCATCATCAGTTAACAATCACTATTACCACTAACCACAGCCCTCTAGATAAGTGCAGTGCCATGATTATGTACATTGTAAAATTAGATTTCTTTTGTATAATTTTGGATTTACAGCGTTTAATTGCATTTAATATTTATTATATCTAAACAAAGACAAATCGTAAAGCGTAACAACCAACGTTCGTTCTTAACCTTGATATAAACTTGAAGAAGCGCAACAGAACAGAACAGACCACAACAACTACAAAATATTGTAAACATATCGATCAAACCAATATTTTATTCTACATACAATAATATGGTACAAGACGATCTTATTAGCCAGAAAAAAAAATATCTGTAGTTTTTTGTAACAACAACAATGAAATTCCTTTCATAACTCGTAACCAGCTTCGCTTTCTACTGCAAATAGAGGTACGCATGCAATACATAAGAATTGGAAACAGTAAAGGGAAACGGAGTTTTGTGTGCAGCCAGAGGAATAAAAAAAATAAAAAGAAAATAAAGAATTAAATTTAGATTTAAATTTAAACTCATCTGGGTCCCCGATCATGCGGAAATTGAAGGTATTAAGCATGCTGATACAGCAGCTAATGAAGCGGGCTGTGCCCCATGTCTAACAGTCATTTCAGGCGTAAAACACATAAAAAATATTTTAAGAGATATGGAATTCACCCAATGGCGTTCATTCAACCACTGGTATACAAATTCCAACCCTTCCAAAACACCCATCTATTTCCGTCCAACTTCTTCAACTTTTGTCCGATTGAGAACGGGACACAGTCAATTCACACACACCAACATCTCCTTGACGGTAAAAGCCGACCACCATGCCCATTCTGTGGTAATACTTTTTCAATCAAACACCTTTTGGATGATTGCACAAATCTTGACTGCACTAGAAGACAACTATGCGAAAACAATCTGCCGTGCACATTTATCCAATTTACATCCGTTGATAATATCCACAAAATATCCTCCTTCATCAAATCCTCTAATCTTAGTAAATTATTCTAATTCTTGTTATAAGACAAATGAGTCGAAGGCCTTGTAGTACTAGTACTCTTTAATTTAAGTTAGATTATATATTGTATTATAGTAACTATGTATTTAACCTAAACCTGTAAATAAATAAATAAATCAGGGTTGCAAACCGGTTCTGAACCGAACCGTCGCATTTCTTGGGCTTCGAACCGAACCGTTTTTATTTTAAAAAGACAGAACCGAACCGAAAACCACTCAAAAAAAATTCATGTTAAAAATGCAATTCTTACGATAAATCTACTAAAATTTATTTTATTTGACTTAGGAGCAAATGTAGATGAAGGATCTTTTAAAACACATTCTTTTCGTAAAAGAAAAGTTTTGCTACACAATATAAACACTCAGTGCAAAAATATTGAACCATTTGAACCGAACCGAACCGCGGTTTAGAGGTACCCATGAACCGGTTCTTGGACCGGTACAAGTTTCCTCTAAGCGGTGCCAACCACTGAACCGAACCACATTGATTTTTAAAGTGGTTTGCAACCCTGAAATAAATAAAAAGAGGGTAGAGTTCCAGACCTAGGTATCAAGCCCTAAAAATTAAGCAACCTCTACCGGTCGGAGCTATAAGACAATGCGAGTCAATTGGGTCAGCTTATTAGGACAGTTGAAAGTGGCTTCTCTCGAGTGGTTCCGGAAACACCCGACAACAACAATCGGTCAAGTCCCACTCAATCCAACCTCGAGGCTGCAGGTATGTACGCATGCTTACTACGGTGTTGGATGGTGGTGTTACCCAATATCTTGCATGAATAATGATGAGATGATATGTATTTTGTGAAAAACAAGTGTTGCTAGTTTCTAGAATTGAATAGAATTGAATTTCATTCTTCAAATATGCGTACAATGAATATGAGAAAGGTATGTACATACTCGTATGTATGTATGAGTAATCGAAATTGATTTGATCTTTTAAATTGTAGGCGAATACGAGTACATATTTTGCATTTTGATGATGCCAAGAATTCGAGGAAAATGGAAAATATTGTATTCAGAAATTGATCCAATATATATCATACTTAGTACTATAGTTTTCCCTTCCTTGCTGTCAGTGAGTGTAGGGACCCTGACATCATTGCCGATAGAAGCCTAGGCTATACTATTGTGGGGGCTATAGGGGCTATGCTAATAAAGTCGAAGGCGAGCACTGAAGCTAATAGAAATCACAAAGGACCCTAAGACTAATGGGTGTCTACCCTATTCTATTATGATATAACTGCTGCCATACAAACCTTTCATAATATCCTGATATTTTTTAAACTTCAAATTAAAAGAGCATATCAGGAAGCAAAATCACATAAACCACCACAGCTTTGTGAAAGAAATCATTAAAAAAAAGTACTAGTATGTTTGTATGAAAACTCTGAAATTCTGTGAGATATAAGTATTTCATCTAGATCAGGGCTGTTCAACCCGAAGGCCAATGCGGCCGAAATGGCAAACAGAAATTTCTTTTGCCCACTGGTTAGCAACGGTCAATTACACTGGGAAAAAGTTTTTTGCTCGCCGCCCACAAGCACTGGGAGGGAAAATTAAAAAAAAAAACTCATAACGGGAACCGAAAAGGTATGACAGGCCTGATTTAGAGTTTGTTCGATTACTGGATAGATGGAGTACGTTCCTATACAATCCAGCCTTACCAACTAAGGGGTATAATCGGAATAATAAGTCATAATTAGAAGTAAACGAAATAATTTATGAATAAAGAATATTATGAAACGTCAAATTTTTTATGGGGTTTTTCTAGTGACTGTGAGTATGTGTCTTCGGAATCTGACTTTTAATTAACTAATCTTTTGATCGATCGCATGAACGATCATAACGAATAAAGTAAATACAAGTTAAAATTAGTTTTACACTCACCTGCCCAAAATTTCTTTTGGTTCATATTTAGCATAGAAACCTTTCGCTGCATCCTTATCTGGCAGCAGATCATCCTCCTCATCTTTAGCCATTTGATCCAATGGAATTTTGACTTGTTTGTGTTCAACAATGGCAACGTATTAAGAAGATGCAACGTCGACCACAAAGACGACGATGAGTGCAAAAAGTGAGATAGTCCAGCTCCAAATGATGATCGGAGATCGATCAACAATTCAACAAAATATGAAATGTTTTTCTTTTATTTTTGATTATGATCCAACCGTTCGATCGATCAATAGACCAGACCGACTGTCGTCAGTAAATAATAGAAATTGTCATCTAAAAATGTTATTCACGTGCTTCACAGCTTCACACTTGCTCTGGTCTCTCTCTCTCTCTCTCACTCTCTCTCTCTCTCTCTCTTATATGGCATACAATCTTATTGTACACTTTATAATCTTCAATAGATGATGAGATGATCAGATCGATTTGGATCGGTTGGGTTGGGTTGGAAGAAAACTATCCTTCCTTTATTTTACTTTACTTTTGATGAGGTTATTGTGCTCTCTCAGATACTACTGCTGCTGCTGTTGCTTATGTTAATGTTTTTTGTGATCTTCTTGTGGTTGTTATAACACTTTCTATTTTTAAGAATTTTAATTTAATTATTTATACCTTTCACGAAGTGTCGTCCGTGCTGGGGATTTTAAACATTAGATAAAGACAGACAGGCAGATCGACCTCTGAGATCCCTTACACACAAACACAATTACATATTTTTATTTGATTGATCCTCACTCACACTCACACTAAATCTATGTATGTATAAACAATTGTAGTTGATCAATTTATGAAATAAAATGTACATATGTACATATATGTAACTGAATAATCGGAATTGTGGTCAGGATGTGTCAAATCAGAATGCCACCACCATATGCCAGATAACTGTAATATATTGAAATTTGGTTTCTTATTTGGTAATCATCATATGATGATGTATAACACTTTGTTTGGTTTGTTTGATTGTTTGCTCTTTGTGAAAGGTATAAAATTTTCGGTGAAACTGAAGTGATCGTCTTGTTTTTCTCTTGGATATTTCACCGTGCGCCCGCGTGTGTGTGTGTGTGTGTGTGTGTCGGTGTCTTTCTTTACGAGAATAGAATATTTCACTGATGCAGGAGTAAATGGTAGATGATGTGGGATGTGAGGAGCAAAGACGGGGGTGGTTTGACTAACCTCTTTGCGAAAAAAAAAAAAATGGAAACAGAAACCGAAACAAGAGAAATAATAATCTAATTAACAATTAAATAATTAAGAAATCTGAGAAATCACAAAATGCGTGTGCCGCACACATAATAATTTTCAACTAATCTCGCGTTTTTCAGTTTCAGATTTTTTTTGATTTTGGTAGCACTGATTGAGATTGCGATCGCGACGAGTCTCCGTCGAGTTGGTCGTCCGTCTGTCACTCGTTTGCTCTTTAGCTCGTTCGCTATTACACAACCGAATTGGATTGAATTGAAATTGAGTTGAGTTGAATTGAATCATTGAAGAATGATGATCATGATCATGATCATGATGATGAAGATGAGAAAAAGAACTGCAAATGAGTGGCGCTGGTGATGATATTCATTCACTGACTGCTTCGCTTTGCTTCAGTCCAGTCAAGTCCAGATTAAGTTTAGTATGAATGGTCGATCTTAATTGTTATCTCACTAGCAATAAACATAAGCATAATGTAAATTATTTTTATTTAAAATTTTTTGTTGAAATTGTTAGTTAAGTTTTCCGTCTTTTTGTCTGCCTGCTTGTATGTCTTTCAGTCCCTCAAACTCTCCTCTTTGAGCTTGTTGTCACCGTTCATTGATTCATTCATTCCATCGTTCGTTCGTTCATTCGCTTCTGTTCTTTCACTTGATTTCGTTATGATTTTTGCGTTGATCGTGCTCTATATAAGAATTTGCAAAAAAAAACAACAAAAAAAAAGTTTTTCTTGTGTTGTATTGTCTGTTGTCGTCTTCTGTCTTCTTTCGTCTTCTGACTGTTTGTCATATTTCCTCTTTTTCTGCTTTTACTGAATGCTCTCTTTTCTTTTTTAATTTCAATTAGGTTTCTTTTACAGGTTGATTTTTGGTTTTTTTGTGCAATGTTTTGCAAATTCTTTGCATGATGATGGATGGATGCCATGCAACAATTTCCTTCCATCCTTCACCACTTAAGCAAAATAATAAACAATCATTATCATCGCTAATGAATGTCTTCTTTCCTTCTTTTCGCGTAAATACGATGGAGCAGCAGCACTAGAAACAATGGCAGAGGAAGCGGCAGCATAATTTACACGTAGAGAAAAGGAGAACGAACGAACCAAATGAGCGAAATAGAAACAGCAACAGTTCGTTAGTTCTCTGTTGTTGTTGTTGTTGCTCCTCTGGTGGCATACAAGTATTTCGATATTAGGGTGATTGTGTCGTGTGTTGTGTTGTCTTGTGTGCTTTGTTGTATCCACCACTTCTACCACCTCTTTTACGCGACTTCTTCTAATGATTTTCCTTTGGTTTGTTGATATTTCTGTTCAGTGTTTGGATTTCAATGTCAACTAAGGTTAAAACTAACAAATATGTAAATACACAACACAACAACTCGGTGTTTAATACATTTGCATAATTTTCTATTTTACACACACACACACACATTGATATAAATGCACCGCACCACACTTTAATGTTTTTTTTTTTTAAACAAAACAATTTCTATGTTTGTAGTTAAAACACACTAAATTATTTAATGACACTTCAATTCAATTCACATCACTTCACTGACTGACTGACTGCCACTCATCAATAGAAGAAGAATAACATAGAATAGCATCTATAACTGCGGCGACGACGACGGCGGCTTTTTCTTGTTCTTCTCACTTCTTGTGTTACATACATACGTATGATGTATCTTAATGTCTTTTGGTGTTTGTTTGATATACTCTGTGTCTGTCTGTCTGTTATGTATGCATGAACAAAATAAAATTGAATGAAATGGAATAGAGAGGAGTAAAAAACTTATAGACATTAAACAAGAGACAAGACAAACTTTCACATTGAGCGCGTAAAGATTTCTTATATTCTTCTTCCTCTTTAAAATACACCACAAGCACAAATAAATAAAAATAAAATACGCGTCGTGTTCCTGTATGCCTTCGCATTCGCCTTTTACTTCTGTTTCTACTTCTGTTTTTTATGTTTCTACTTATACTTATATTTCTTCACAGTCTACTGCTGCTGGCTGGTGTTGCTGATAACAACTGCTTTGTTTGCATTGAAGCGAGTTCATCGCAATCAGCTGTTAGTTTGCCATCACACCAAACCACACCTCACCACACCACAAGGTGCTCGACACCGACAATTCACCATGCTCATCACATCAAATCTTAAGCCAACAGAACGGAACACAACACAAAAGGCAGCTGTTGAGATTATGACGTATAAAATATGTACATGCACTATTCTAGTATTATGTATGTACATATATATCAAGTGATTTATGATAAAATACATAAATACGTACATATATGTAGTTTTCAATATAGCCGGCCCAATCCAAACCCAAAGTCAAGACTTCAATCATAAAAGCTCCCAATACTAAAGATGAACTTAGAGGCAAAGTGCAATGCACGATGCGAATGAATAATAATCCCTGTGTTTACTTATTTTCAATGAGGTAGGTTTTGCTAAAGTGAGTTTGGTGATCTTTTGCTAGTAATCAAAAAATGATCTGAAACAAAAAATGTGACAACGTGACAAAAATTTGTATATGAATATTGATAAGATATCGACTTAGATCATTCTTATAGAAAGAGCTTTTGCTTTCGAATAGACATTGATAATACATAGTATGATATTTGGTATAACATAAAATTTCAAATTATAACGGAAAACTAAAAAAAAGTGATCGATCTTTTGTGGTAACAAAAGCAACAACCAACCAATGAACGATGAATCTATCACACAAGATGTGTGTGGTGAATGGTGAGTGTTCGTTCATTTGTGATTGCCAATAAGTTCGGTTCATTCTCTTATCTTCGGTTCTGTTAAAGTAGTCTATGCACGGTGAACATATGTAAATAGTAATGGTAACTTAAGCGTACAACTACATAGCACGCTTTAGACGCTTTTTAATGGCTTTCTACGCTTTCAAGACTTCAAACTACACAGCTTGCTTTGGGCGCTTCCGTAGGTAAACATAAAACAGATGTTGTGAAATAACAAAATTGAAATTGTTGATTGTGTCAAGTTTTGTTTTGGTATTGCTAATCACTGAAAATAAAAACGAATTGCTTTTCATTGGGATTTCCATTACTGCCCTATTGATGTTCCTTATTTTTAACTTCCCTATTGTAGCAGTCTCGGAGACTTTTCCACCGCGTCGGGCACAATTGAACTGCATGAATGTTGTTGTTGTTGTAAACTGCATCATATAAATTACAAATGTATTTTCCACAGCCTTTCCAACGGATTTCAACGCTTCGGCACGAGATTTCTTGTTCCTGTAGCACATGCTGCTGTGAAGAATGTTTTTTTTACTTCTTTAATAAGGTTTTCCTCCATGAAATAAATGGCATGACATTGCTGTTTGCCATTCACAACAACACCAAACAACGTTTGTATACCTCCAGCTTGATTTAAACGATTTCAAACGTTTCAACTTTTGAAGCCGAAGCGTACAAAGCTCGCAAAGCCACAAAGCGTGCTATGGAGTTCTACCGTAAGAACACAATAAATGCATTTATTTTGAATACTTAAAAAATTGAAGCAAGATTTTCATCCTTTAAATAAACTAAACTAAATAAGCAAACCAGAACTCATTTTCTTACGTTCTTTTACTTATATTTGTGCTTTGGTATATAGTGTGGTATTTAAAACTCATTACAATGCCTTCTGGTGCTATGTTTTGTTGCTACGTGGAATGAATTTCGTAGAAATAGTAGAATTTAAAATTGGAATTGGTACAAACGAAAAAAGAATTTAATAAATTATCAGCGGCATCAGCATCTGTAGCAGTGACGATGAGTGCCACATTACGTTATCGTGGCGAAAAGCGTAACAATTTAATTGAATTGGCCAAAAATTTGGATGCCTTCAAGAAGGTACCCGGCAAATATACAGAAACAACGGAAATCGGTGGCACACGTAAGCAAGAGCTAGAGTAGAGTGAGAACTTTTAATCTGTTGTCCAATAAATATTGTTTGATTGTTTGTTTGTGTTTCAGTTTCATTGGTGAGTCGCATTTTGATTGTGTATCTGATTTATGCTGAAGTTCGATATTATTTACATGATGCCGATATTGTGTATCAATTTCAACCAAGCATCGATATGGATGAGCAAGTGGAAATGCATGTCGATATAACAGTGGCAATGCCATGTGCATCGCTATCAGGGCTTGATCTAATGGATGAGACACAACAAGATGTCTTTGCTTATGGCACTTTGCAGAGGCAAGGCACTTTCTGGGATATGGCACCAGATGAACGTGCCCAATTCGAGTTAATACAAATGTCAAATCGTTATTTGCGGGAACAATATCATTCGATTGCTGATATACTGTTTAAGAATTTAGTTCATCACAATGAAAAACTTTACAATAGTCACCCAGGTGGCGTTGACCATGGTGTTGGTGGCGGCATTGGTGGTGGTATTGATGCTTTAATGGGTTTCGGCATCATAAAAGAGCATCCACATCAACTGAGTGAAGAACAATATGATGCTTGCCGTTTACATGGGACATTGGGCATAAATAAAGTGGCTGGCGTATTACACTTAGTTGGTGGTGCTCAACCGGTCGTTGGCCTTTTCGAAGATCATTGGATGATTGCTTTAAAACGTTTGCCAGCCAATTTTACTCATCGCATTAATCGCCTTAGTTTTGGTCATTATTCCAAGCGCATCGTGCAACCGCTAGAAGGCGATGAAACCATTCTAATGGATGAGGCGACAACAGTACAATATTTTTTGAAAATTGTACCAACCGAGATCCATAATACGTTCTCAACCATTAATACCTATCAGTATGCGGTAACAGAGAATGTACGCAAATTGGGTAAGCAATGTTAATGCACGCTTATATTGTTATCTATTATAGTATGTTTCATGTTTCATTCCAGATTCAGAACGTAATTCATATGGTTCGCCTGGTATTTACTTTAAATATGATTGGTCTGCCTTGAAGATTGTCGTACGCAATGATCGTGATAACTTACCAACATTCCTGATAAGATTGTGCTCGGTTATAGCTGGGATTATTGTCATCTCTGGCATTTTAAACACACTACTCTTGATCATACACCGTCGTGCTTTGCGAACATTTGCTCCTGAAGCGCATTATAAACTTCTTCAGCACACAATGGATATGAGTGATCCAAACCAACAACACCGTCGTCATTCGATAACTAACAAAGTGCCAACGGCGCATTTAACTATAAGTTCAGCACCTAAAATTACTGCTGCTGCTGCTACATCGATAATGAAAGCCAATGATCTGATTAGCACAGCGAATCTAATGACCACTTTAAATTTAAATGAAGACATTACCACACCATTGCCATTAAACATGCATGAGGGAAAGAAATAACACAGAAATCGGAACTAAATCAACCAGCCAACCTAACTAACTAACTAATACCAATCTCATTCCCTCAAAAGAAAGATTTGTAACTCTTGAATCTCTCATTATACTCTTCACGGGAGTGAATATAAGTTTGTTATGAAGTTTGTAACACACAGAAGTTGATTAAGCCATGTCCGTCTGTCCGTCTGTAGCAAAACTAGTCCCACAGCTGAAACTTTGCACATAGGTTTCTTTTTACCATACGCAGTTCATTTGTCGGAATCAGCCGAATCGGACCACTAGGGGGGTACCTCCCATACAAACCTTTAAATTAAAGTTCTTATTAGAAAAAGTTTTTTGTTTTTTGACGTATCGAACTGAACTTTGGACAATATAAGTTTCTGATTCATATTCATTCTTATTAGAAAAAAAAAAAGAGAATTTAGTGATACTAAGAAAGGAAGGTTGGATGCAACCCGGAGGAGCGTGAAGAGTATTACATCTTTGGCCTAGCCAATGATAGCCTTCTTTCTGGTTTTCTTCTCAGTACTGTGTTCTGTTCTATTCTGAATAATTGTATGATGTACACTGCTAATCTACTGAATAGGTTCAGCAATTCTGAGAAAGTAAAAAAGCAATATCTCTTCAATCATCTTTTTTATATATATATAGGCCAATCAATTGTTAAAGAGGAGCAACGAAAGTCTCTTAAATTCCGTATAAATATATTATTTATATATTTTTTAAAAAACATTCCAAAAAAATGTTTATTTATTTTAAGTCAACTGAATAGGTTCAACGGAAATGTCTTAAGTTTGTGACGTGCATCGGTAAGGTACCGTCGTCAATTCCTTTGTCTTTTTAATTGAGTGTAATTGCCACGGAAAGCTTTGGTAATGACCACATAAAAAGATATGTCGAATCTGGCCTAAAGCTGCGCGAAATCGCTGAAAAAATTGTCCGAAGCCATTATGTAGTTGGATGGCTACAATTATTACTTTTTATGATCTGCAAAAGGAAGAGTATTGCTTATTATGTCACCACCACACCTATGCAGGTGGCATAATGGTAATGGGAGTCATATCATATTATGCGACTTGTGTGGTGCAGTTTGTTATATCAAAAATAATCGTGAAGGTATGCAAAAGTATAATTCAAAAGACTTTTCCACATTTCTCGAATATTTTTGGATGAATTCCATGGACATATGGAGAGTATGATAACGCCCCCATTCATATTGTCAGGTTGGTGAAACAGTGGATATATGACCAAAATGTGAATTTTTAAGAAACAATCATCATCATCGGAAATATTACAAAATCCTGGAAAAAATTTTAAGTTGGTTGCTTAGTAGAATTGAAACACACCATTACATATGTTCATTGTTGAAGAACTGAAAGTACATACTTAGTAGTAGCTGTAGGGAATAGTAGGCAAAAGGGCAATATGACAAAACGGAAACTGACGGAGAACCCAATTCTGTAACTTTTGTAACAACATACATACATATCTAATATTTGTGTTTAAAAGGTATTTCAAGAATTTCAGAAAGGAAAACTAAACTTTAACATCATCAATCTCTCTCTCTCTCTCACACTCACTCACTTACTTTTGTTGTATAAAGAATGGAACATGAATTTATTAATACGTCAAACAAATGTTATAGAATACTCTCAGTAAATATTGTAAATATACATAGGTACCCTGGTGAGTTCATCTCATCTCCACATTGATAGCTAGATCGATATGAATGAAAATAAATCTGATAAAGATGACAAAGAAGACTACAAAGGTGCCATACAACTTCCAGTATGTTTCTCATTCTCTACTATTCTACGCCTCTTAATAGTATGTAGTATGTATCCATGATCACCATACCCAAACATATGTATATCACATACGATAGCCTGCTCTTTAAAGCAAATAAGCTTCTGCCCCTACAAATCTTTGAGGTCATCAAAAGCTTTCTGTCCGACAGCTCCTTTTATGTGATGCAACATGGTGTCTGCTTATCGACGCAGTCTGTCAAGGCTGGAGTTCCCCAAGGGAGCTGTCGATCTTCAGCTTTGTACTCTCTTCTCACCCATGTTATGCCCATCAACACACTATACAATGTGAGTGACTCAGACTTATTGATTGCAACATGCTTTCGAGGGGTTATTGTGTGTCAAGTGCGACAAACGTCATGTAAGATCAACCATTTTAACTATTTGACTCGCCCGGAGTGGAATATCGCTTTAAAAGTCGCAAAGGGAGTTAGTGATACGTTCGCCCTGAGGAGAGACGTATGCTCAGGCTTACTACTAAACGGGCAGCCCCTCGAACATCAAATTGAAATATGGGTTTTGAGTTTTAAAAAATAAGTTTTAAGGGATTCTTTAGTGAGTTTGAAGCTTTATTCCGAGGAACTGATGCAATGCATTTTATTCATAATACTGTCCATCATTAGCTACGACTTTTTCCCATCTTTCAGGCAGCATACGGATTCCGCGTTGGAAAAATTCCTCGTCTTTTGAAGCTTTCCAAAACTCGACCCATATTTTGGCTTCTTCGGAAGAAGTGAAGTGCTGCTCGGCCAGGACATGAGTCATCGACCGGAACAAGTGGTAGTCGGAAAGAGGAATGTCGGGTGAATACGGTGGATAGGGTATAGGGGATAGGATAGGGGACATCCCATTTTAGTGCATCCAAAGTTTCCTTAACGACTTTTGCAACATGTGGTCGTGCGTTGTCGTGAAGCAAAATCACTTTGTCGTGGCTTTTGGCATATTGAGCTTCAATGCTCGGCTCAATTGCATCAATTGTTGTTTGTAACGATCCCGAGTGATAGTTTCGTTAGGCTGCAGCAGCTCATAGTAGATCACTCCGAGCTGATCCCACCAGCTCCCATTACCTTCTTGCCATGAATATTCGGTTTGGGCGTTGAAGTTGATGCATGACCAGACTTACCCCACGATTTTTTGTGCTTTAGGTTTTAGTAGTGCATACAATTTTCGTCCCCCGTCACAATTCGATGCAAAAAACCCTTCCGATTATGCCTTTGGAGCAATTGTTCGCACGTGAAAAAACGATGTTCGACATCTCTTGACTTGAGTTCATAAGGAACCCAATTGCCTAGTTTTTGCACCATACCCATGGCCATGAGACGGTTTGAAACCACTTGTTGAGTCACTCCCAAGGTTTTAGCGAGCTTCTTTTGAGTTTGGCATGAATCTTGGTCCAACAATGCCTTCAACTGAGCGTCTTCAAACTTTACTGGCCTCCCTTCGCGTTCCTTTTAGCTGGTGTCAAAATCGCCACTTTTAAAACGCCGGAACCAGTACTCACATGTTTTTGTTGATGGAGTATGTTCCCCATATGCTTCACACAGCAATCGATGTCCATCAGCTGAACTTTTCCTCAAATGAAAACAAAAAAGCAGCACTTCCTGCAAATTCCGTTTTGTCGGCACAAAAGTTGACATATTTAAAGAACAAAGAAAGTTTCTTGTTTACACTTCAGCGAAATGACAAATACGGATTTTTGGCGGGAAATGGTAACGCTTCGTCCGATGCAATTTAATGTTAGTTATGCCAACTTTTGTAAACCCCTTAAAACTTATTTGTACACGCAATACTTTTAAAAGATATTTCAGAAGACATGTGTCATAACATTCATCCTAAATGATTTGGCGAAAACTACCCACTCCAATAAACCAAAAAAGTTCCACTGCTCTGCAGAAATGCAATTCAGACTAGTCTTAGTCTATGGTAGTCATCGGAGGAACTCATTTCAATTGGTTCGCACGTTTCAAAGATCTATTACATTGTATAATAAATCTTATGGGCAAATAAAACACATATGATTTCTAACTCTAGTAGTAAGTATGGTCAAAATTCATTACAAAGATATAATGGAGACGAACAACAATGCTGCCGCATGCCTTTAAAATGGACACTCCAGTAGGATAACTAGGATCCCAAGCATACTTTAGCTATGCAGAGTATTTAAGTAAAGATTAGGTAAGAAATTGTTTTAAATCAATTATGGAAATTTTTGGAAAATTTAAACTTAATAATAGATACCGTTGATACTTGCCTGAAACTGATCTTTATATATGTATATATACCATATACAATATGTATAATTAAATTAATTCAAAAGAAGAGTGGAGTACTCTTGGAGACGACACTTATACTGATACAACAATATTTTTAAAAAATTTATTTTACTAAAAGTGTTTCAATTAAAAAATTTTAAGCTTATAATTTATTTTTATATATATAGACACGATCTTATGGTCATACTTATCTAATATAATTAGTACATACTTAAGTATTTATCCAAATGTTACCTTCGAATAACATCTCCTGCATAGAAACTAGGAAGAACATTACATATACAGATGTCCTCATTCCAACTTTAACCCTTTATTCAATCCCAATGATTGATATGATTATTACAATTCATTATATATGTGTACTTACCTATATATAATTTCCATAAAATTTGTTTACTTATCTAATCCTCTCTACCCACTCTATCTCTCTCTCTCTCTTTCCCTACTGAAACTTTGAAATGAGAAGGAAGTAGGAGGAGGAGGTTCTACATCGTACTACCTGATAGTTTTGTCAGCCTTTGTCACGACTTTGGCCTTCTAACATTATGTTAATCAATGTAACACCTCCCTTCTTTTAGTTATTTTTATTAAAAGTATGAAATTCTTTATTATTATGTCGGCCACGACGCTTATGGCCAAAGAAAGTTTTTAATATCTCCAGACTTGCAGAAATCGTTGAACTCACATCTTGTTGGCTGCCTAGGCTAGGATTTATCTCGACTAGATCAACGCCTTGGACACGATTGGTGTCCTGAAGTGCTTCAACAATTGTAAGACCCTCACGCAATGTTAGGCCGCCATGTACTGGTGTCCCAGTACTAGGAGCAATTGTAATATCCAAGGCATCAATGTCAAAGCTTACGTGTATCTTATTATTCACGTTGAGGCCATCCAATGTCATCTCGATAATTTTGTGTATGCCCAAACGATCAATGGACTGGAATGAAACGCAATATATAGAAAAAGATAAGAAAAAAACAGAAAGAATGTTATCTTTGGCTATGCCAAATATGTACGTTCACGCTCCTGTGAATGAGCATGCAGAAATATTGTATTAATGATTTGACTTACAATTAGGGTAGAGTCAGTATTTATATTAATTTTAATACACCAATAGTCACATGTAGATGGTGCATAACTATTAATATGAAATATGTAGCACATGGCCATGGTGTATTGAGCACACATGTCAGGTGCTATACGATCCAGTAATTCTACGTTCTTGAAATTTACATGGTTGGTGTATATACATAGATCAGGCACTCATAGTTTCCAAATTTCAGTTTTCTAATAAGAACATTAATTTCAATTTTGGTTTATATGAGGGTTAACCCTCCTAGTGATCCGATTCGGTTGATACCGACAAATATGCAGCGTGTGGTAAAAAGAAACCTTCGTGCAGCTCTCTAGCTCAAAAACTGAGGGACTAGTTTGCATACATACAGATGGACAGACGGACATGGCTAAATCAACTCGTCTCATCGAGCTGATTAAGAATATATAGACTTTCTGTGTGTTACAAACTTCTTGATAAACTTATAATACTATTTACTGGATGAAGAGTATAACAAGTAATACAATAGTATTAACATAAATAGTCATGAGCGCTAGTAAAATCAAACTACTACATTAGTGCTACCAGTACCAATGCCAATACAAATGCTCCCACATCATCATTATCATCCTCATCCTCATCCTGACTAATTGCAACCAATTTGTATTAACAAATCTATATATTGTACATAATAAATGGATGGATGGACGCATAATTGTAAAAAAAAATTTGAATCTCTATTAGCTTCCCAACAGATATGTCATCATCAGAAATCTATAGCTTAAAACCCTTCATTCATGTGGCCATGTACAGGAAGAGGATTGAAAACAGATACATACAAATATTGTATATATACATATGAACATATTATATTGTACAATAAATCGCTACCACCACCACCCTTAAGTCATAAGTAACGATCAGGCCAAGGCAGACCAGGCCAGCGGCAACGACGACGACGACGGAAGTTCGTTTAAAATTTTCACAGTTGATCACGATCACTTGCGTGCCGTGTCGTGTGTCGGCTTCCCTTCCCTATTGTTATACTCAATTCATAGTGGCATGGCATATGACACTAAGGGAGGGTGGATGGAAAGACAAAAGCCAAAGACCCTTGCGCACGCACGCATTCGCTTTAACTTAAACATCAACTTTAACTGAAGAAATGACGGGGTGGTACAGCTACTCTACTCTCTAACCAAAGACCAGAGAACAGAGACAGGAGACTAGGATTTTGCACAGTTATACAATATAAAGAAAACTGACTGAAGAAATAAAAAAATGTATCAACCCTTAGTACACACACAACCCTTGTTAGCATTTTTACAACGGCAGCTTACAAAGTGCATGCGTCCATGAATTACATACTTACATAAGACATAATGTAGTTTTATATAAAAGATATAGTCGTAGAATATAAAATATTCCGGTAACTGCAACTTCCCCCTAAGGCAAGCGCACAGATCGATATGGATGGCAAGGAAACTGAATTTTAATATTTTCGTATGTAACCAACGGTCAGGTCACCATATGAAACAACATGCACATACATATGTATGTTAATACGAGTATACATGTACCATATATACCTACTATACAGTAGTATACATGTATAGTCAATTGTATTGTATCAAAGACTAGTAGTATTACTATAAATTCTTTCTTGTCTTTTCTTGTCTTATCCTATCGTGTCCTATCGGTGTAAATGAAAATGAGAATGAAAAATCCTTGTAACATATTTAACTAACCCTCGTTTCGTTTCGTTTCGTTCCGTTCAGTTTAGTTTAATATGTTACTTACATCCATGGCATATGCGCGTATACCATATTTTTCCAATATGAATGCCTCAAAGGGGTCAATGTCCCTCAAACCAATGTAGACCAATTGATCGGCAGGCAAGCTGTAAGTAAAGTTTAAATAGACAAGAAACAATATGAATTTCAAAATTACATACATATATATAATTTACTATATAATAGACCTTTATAATCACAATAATATTGGTGGGTGTACGGGTATACTAGTATTTATGATACGTACAACAGTAGATAATGATATGATAGCAATTGGCATGATTGGATCAACTTTAATTTAATATATGATATTCTATTGTATATTACAACCTAGAGTGTCTTTATCTTCATCAATTTTAGCTGTACTACAATAGATCTATAATCCCATCCCCTACATATGTATGTATACCGACCTAGTACTATGGTATAGTAACTATAGGTACCTTGAAACACTAGCGTCACATTACAGTACAGCTAACAGTATGGAATAGAGTTTTTCTACAACATTTCCAAAGTTTAACGCCCACTGAACTCAGGTGTACAAAGCTGACTACTTATTGTCTTGTACATATATGTACTACTATATATTGTAAGTATGTATCTCAATTGGAGAAGAAGTTGCACAAAGAAGAGTGTTATTAAAATTCTACTTATATAATATACTACATGGGTTGGGAATTGATTTCCTTAGTCTATTTCTATTTATCGATCTCAACTCAGCTGTATAAAGTGTTTTTCAAACTGTGAAGATGATGGATAGTCCGGTGTTTATTTTAAAATTCAACTACTAAATATTGTATATGTACTGTACTGGTAGTGACTTTGTCAGGCTACCTGACTAGAGGTATTTTCTGGTACCACGGGCGTTTGGAACAGTAGCGGTCTCAGCCTACTATCCATTCGCTAAAGTCCTTGTGACAGTGGGGATATAGTTCGTTTTGATCTTTGATCTAATGAATGCTACCTTTTGGCAGAAGAGTTAGGAATAGACCTCGCTCCGAACGGTAAGAAAGCCATATCTATGAATATATTGTATACTGTGTCATCTGTGGGTTATGCCTGCATTCTATTAAAGAGAGCTATGTTTGATTTTTGGGCCACCAACCCATGAACTAACTGGAAGTGTGACCAGAGGCTTTTTTCTGGTACCACGGGTGGTCAGGTGGTCACATAGTATCGTGGTGGCTATGGTTATATCCAAATGCAGGTAGAGTGTGAGCTCGACGTTGAGTTGCGTTATACAACCGGGTGCTGTGACCCGCAGAGCAGCAGAGGTTAAGATAGGCCTTGTTCCTAACCAAGGAATGAGTCATACGACCAAAATAAGTATGGCTTGAGATTGGTACCTGCAGATATATATCCAAGGGGACGTTGATTGACGTTTATCGATCCCTGTGCTCAACTCTGTAAAATTAAGTCTCTACGACAGGTGTTCACGTTCAACAAATTGACTTTCATATGAACCATCGACTTTTATTTCATATTAATTTGTAGATTTTCTTGTTTCTTAATTCTGAGAAGGATAACTGTTAGCGTACGCACACACTGGGCGAATACAAACGGATGCACGCAGCAGAGATTCGGCAGCATCACTTCGGGTGCGTGCGTTGTTTTTGTTTTTAAATTTGCTTGCTGTCCACATTACAAACGCACTGCGTACACATTGATTGAACGCATGCGTTCACTCTCCTTCATTCGCGTTCGATCGCCTAGTGTGTACTTAACCTTAGAATCTCATAATATGTTTATGGATAAACAATAGATTTAAATACAAATTACCCTAAACTCAAAGAAATGGTATATGAACACATACCTAAGTATGACACAGCATTATTTTCTTGATCTCAGAAAAATACAACCAAGACATTGATCTAATTGAGGCCTATTATTTTGTAGTTATTTCTGGAGCCTATGGTGTGGGTAGGAGTGGATTTCTATACCCAGTTTTTTTTTTGCACACAAAGATATAATAGAAGAGAATAGACTAGAAGAAAAGTTTATCTAAGAATTGTTCATTTGAAGCCGCAGTTATGAAGTGAATAGCTCTTGCCCTTCCCTAACCCTTATCTAATATAATCCTAGAGTATTACAAAACGTAAAGTTAGAGTTATGTGTGGTTAATACAACTTTGTTCTAAGCCAGATTTGTTCTCGTAATCATACATATGTACTTATGTATGCATGAACTTTTTTTTTAATACAAAATTTTATGTTTATTGTAATTTGTTGAACTTTTGTTGTTAAGGTGTAAAAAGAAACAATAATAAATAGGGGAGAGGAGAGCAGAAGAGAAAAGATACTGCGCAAACAATAGAACTCCGTCATCATCCACTGCCTGTCAGAACCAGAAACGTAAAACAGACGCATAACCGTTACAACCACCAACAAGATTAACAGCAGCAGCAGCAGCAGAAGATTCATGGTTGGGTTCATGGTTTTTGTTAAGATTTAAGCTGACATTGGTTATATCGTTTCTCTGCTATTACATATTACTGCTGCTGATCAACAGCATAAGCAAAAGCGAAAAAAAAAACACATTTATCTATTACATTTTAAACAGCTACTAACCTACCCCGCAAAAATGTTCTACATAAGCATGAGCACACATATGATACACACATCCATGTAGGCATATAAGTATATGCATATAATACAATTGTTTCTATGCACGTGTATGTGTGTGTGCGGTCGACAGGACTTTCGAATTGAACTTGTTAAAATAACAAAAATATACAAAATACATTTATACATATTTTTTCTCAGTTGAAAAAATCACCTTCATCATTTTTCATACATAAGGATACAAATAAGTGGATGATATTCTTCGTTTGCTCTCCTCTTCTTTCAGTTGATTTTTTCAATTTTAGGTTAGGAGGAATTTGCTTAGGCTTGGCTGGGGATGAAACCCTTGCTTAGGCTTTCCTAATTTCTCAAGTTCTCTTCATTTTTGCAATTCTATTGCATATAAAAATATTCGATTCAAAAGGATATTCAATTAGATACAATACTAGATAGATAGTCAGTCAGTCGTTGATATGTTCACATACAGAAAAATGGGAATTTTTCATGAATTCGACAGGAATGTGCATTTTTTCTACAACAAAACAACAGGCAAAATGAGCAAAATCTGTCGTATGCGCAGGGTTGCACTGTGAAATATGCACGGCCTTTTTAAGGAAATTTTCATCCGATTTCCCTTTTTTTCCTCCTTTTTTTTAATTTTTTTTTATTTATTGGATCTCCTATATGTTTTTATGAATAGGACTAACAATAATAATTCAACTCTTATAAACGAATACACTTGTGTCCTTCCTGCAAAAGGAAGGAGTTCACTTAGCACTACGAGCCTTTAAGTAAGCAAATGTGCTGGTCGATCGTTGCTATTCAGACGAGATGAGTTCATTGTATAGGCAAGAGCTCTGGCTAGGGCATTAACGTGTCGAGCTAGTTTGTCCTTTACGCTTAGAACATTCATCTTTTCCAGGTCTTTGTGAGTGTCTTCATTCTTGATATACCATGGAGCTCCTGTAATTGTTATAAGTATCTTGGATTGTGCTCTTTGTATAACTTAGATGTTATAACAGAGTTATACAGCAACAGTACAATCAAGTCTCAGACCAGATTTAGAGTTAATTAGACAGTGGAGACTTTGTGCCCTAAGTTTCATAAACAGACAGTCAAACTCAGATTCATATTCAATCATTCTACATTAGATTCTAGTGTCCGACCGAAAACTTCGCCACTGGTCGCAGTTAATTACTTGTTTCGACTTATGATCTTTAACTTTATCTCAACGTATCATCCAACAACAATCTGCCATCATATTGACATCCCAATCAATTGATATCCTTATTTCTTTTTTTTTAACATAATCAAAATAAAATTGTACGAAATACATATTAATCTTGTACAAACAAAATCATATGGATCTTATTTAAAGGAACTACAATACAATAACAATGTGAAAGCCTCAGAACTTATTTTGGAAACTGTAGCAGAAACTACAGAAGATTTCTTGGCAGAAACCTAGTCTCTATTAAATTCTTGTTAGATAAGAAAGGATTTATCAGATACTATGTGTGTGTGTGTTGCATATAGTTTTCCTCAAACTTAAGTTCCCCTTCGGTTACATGAAGTACTTGTGGGAAGTATGTAGACATATATTGTACATATATGTATGTCTGTTTATATAATAATGTATGTATATAATTTTTGTGGTTTGGTGAACTCTAGCAAAAACAAGTAAGGAAAATAAGGAAAATGTTGTAGATACATACATACATACTATATTCCTATTCATTTTCCTTGTGGACGGTGGTAACACTGTTATACATATGTATGAATGTAACTAAACATACATATGTTTGTGTGTGTGGATGATAAAGTCGAATGCTGCCACACTGCCACAAATGCTTCAGTGTGCGTACTTATGCATTAAAGGCATAAGTCGCACACACGTGCATACATACATGTATATACATATAATAGATGTGTATATCATCATAACAACGACAACAACAACCCCTTGGCACGCGGTTCAACGAAAAGTCTGGCAGCGCGAACTTAATGTACCAAGAGCGAGAATGTTTGAAATTATCCGCAGTCATTATATTCATAAACGTTGCCGAAAGTAGTCGTTTGTTTGTTGTTCGAATTTTCGAGTTCAATAAAGAAATAAGAGCGACGGAACATTATAATATAATAAAATACAATAAATAAAATTTGTTAAAAATCGTTTTTGTTTTTGTGTGAAACATTCAGTTATCGCTCGTATATAGATTTGTAAAAAAGAAACATTAAATTATTATCAAAAAATAAATGCAAAGCGTTTACTAATTGTCGCCTTCGCTTCGTCCTCATTATCGTCGTCGTCGTCGTTTTCGTCTTTAATTGTATTGTGTAAAAAAAATTATTCTAAAAAAAACAACAAAAAAAAAAGTAATAAGAATAGTTCGTTCATTGCAAATTTGCAATCAGAATTATTAATAAAAATATATCAAATCAAGTTCAACAATCTCTCGACCGACATACAACAAACTTCTTACAAATACGAAAGAGCAAAGAAGAAGCTAAAAGGGCGCAGCTATCGATTAATATTACCCGAATACTGACTGCACGGCAACACTGAACCGCGAACCAACGAACCAAACCGACAAACGAACGACACTCAACGAGAGAAAGAGACTGTGTCGATAGCGATAGCTGACAGACCGACAGACGTACTGAACTGAGCCTATAGTTTAGAATGAGAGGCGGAGTAAGAGAGAGAGAGGGAGTGAGTGATTTGTCCAGTCTATACAATATTCATAGTCTTTGGTAAACGCAAACTTTACGCTCTCTACTCTGCTAAATAATAGTTAGCAAATAAGCAAGCCAGCGACAATGACGGGAGCAAACAATAAAGTGTGTAAATCTAATGTAAAGACTGAATGAAAATTAAAGTGAATAAGAAAACAGCGCACCGCACCGTAGCGCAGTGAAGGTTATAAACGAACGAAAAGAAAATCAAATGAAGACGTGTGTGTGTGCAAAAAAAAGAAATAAAGAACATCAAACAAATTAATGAATAAGTAAATGATGAAAAGTATTACAATATACAAAAATTTAGCAAATAAATCAAATAACGACGACCACGAATCACGGGTGTTTGCAATTAATGTAATCTGCAGTCTTTGTTTTTTTTTTATTTTTTTTTTGTTGAAAGAGAAAAATCTTTAGTATCTATGTACATATCTCTGCTACATACATAATATGTGTAAAGACACCACCACCACGCAAACATACTCGGTTCGGTCGGTCGGTCTGTCGGATATTTGCACATTTGCCATTCATCTACAATTGCTTGTTTTTTCCGCTCTTTCTTATTTGTTGTTTGCATGAATTTTTTTTTTTTTTTGTTTTTAAAACGTGAATTACCAAACATATACACACAAATACTGACTGACAAACAGACAGACTGACACAAACAGAGAGACAAAAAATTAATTAAATACAAAATTAAGTGTGTTTCAGCAGTTATAATAGTATTAATGATGATTAATGAGATGATATATGAGAAATTAAACAAAAAATAAAAACACATTGTTGTGTAATACGAGAATATATGGAAAATTAATTTAATTTTTTTTTTATTACCACGCAGCCCTCCACCATCGCAATAATCATTCATTCATATATGCATACATAAGTATATATAAGTGGTGTCTACTATATAATACGTATAGGAAAAAAGACTCTTTCCCCCTCAAGTGGTAGGAAACAAAAAAGCAAAGAAAATCAATAAATCAATTATTGAACCCTAACAAACAAACAAAACAAATAAACAAACAAAAATAAAAGAAAAGAATCTAAATACAACACAAAAAGAAAATTCAACAAAATAAGAAGAAAAAGCTACAAAAAACAAGTTTATATTAACAACACACAACAACGGCGGAAGCGAACGAAACACAGCACAGAGAGAAGAGAGAGTTACCAACTTTTTTTTTGCTCTACTAAAAATTGAAACTGCTACAACAAATCTTCAAATAAGAAAAATATACATCTACACAACAGACAAGTGACAACGCCGCCGCCGCCGCAAACTACCAACAACAACCAGAACTAGAACCAGAGCAACATCGAACACAAACACACACACACACACACACACCAGTCAAATTGAAAGAGCGGAGAAAAAGAGCAGACTGTATAAGAGAGTAAGCCAGTCGACGTAGACGTCAAAGTCAAAGTATTCGTGCATGCGTGAGTGCTTCGTCGTCTTCGTGTCTTCAATAGATTGAGTGAGAACAATAAATATCTATCTATTTAACAAGGAAAACCAACTAAAACAAACAAAAAGTGAGTACACGACAAAATTTGTTTATTAATAATTTCTACAATAAATTAAGCAACAACAAACAAAACAATCACATACATACAAGCGAGGGGAGGAATTGCGGTTCCTTCCTTCATTCCTTGATAACTTAAGTGATGGTCGGTCGTGTTTGGTCATAGTAGATATAGTAGAATATTATAGCGCAAATAGAAAGAATTTTAAGTCTTCGTGGAGAATTCCTGTCGCCCACTGTAAAATATTTTCGGCAAGTAAATATACCGAAAAATTTATTGCACAACCAATATACATTACAATCTCAATCTCATGTACCACAATCAACAGCAAATCAACTACCTACATACTTATGTATGTATGTATATATATTGCACAAACGAAACCACCCACCACCCAACTATTGTGCAAATATATACATATGTATGTATTTATAAAAATTAAAGGGCCGCTTTAGTTAATATAATAATTTTTCCTCTGAGTGGATTTTTGTTTTACCGGTGAAAAAAACAATAAAAAGACATAGGCATAGAGAGAGAGAGAGACTAAGTCAGTAAATAATTGAGAAGATTTAATTTATATAAGAGAGAGAGTAAGAGTTTTTAGTGGAAAATGAAGAGAGTGAGAGAGAGAGAGAGAGAGTGAGAAGAGGAAGTGGTAGTAGGCACTAGTTTTTAGTGAGATCTATCCATCGAATGACCTTTTGACTTGCGCGTTAGATAAACCGGGGACCGCCTGGAAAGTAATCAAGTATTGTATATGGAGGATGCATGCATATTTGGTGAATTTCTGATTTTCTAAGATACCGATACGAGATTATAATGTCACTCACTCTGAGACACACACACACACACATAAATATACATATACACATATAATCATTGTCTGACTGTTTTGCATCTTTTAATGGTGCCCGGCTTTCCCAGCAGCAGCATTATGATGCTGAATATGATGATAATGTATCTATTGTATTTACCGGGAATATACCGAACCGAATTCGGAATATTGTATATACAATGTAGGTCGTCGGTCACAATGTATTTCCTTATATACTTTTGTATCTCGTATTTTATGCCAATGCTACTCTACTAGAGGGCTTAGAGGGTATATTATAGAGGGATGGAGATCCCAAATGGTTGGGTGTTGGTAGTTTTTGGTTAACAACCAACGCAATACATACGTAAGACGAGTATTATATCTCTAATGGGCAGGGCCGGGCAAGCGAGCGAGCGAGTGACGTTGATCATTGAAAAAACTCCCTATAAAAATAAGGGTGAATTAACCCTTAAATGCTGCTGCTGCTGCATATATTTATTCTCTTCATATGTATGTATGTATAACATATATACGTTTATGTAAAAGCGCAGACTAACGGACGGACGAACGAATGAATAGTGAGACGGACAGACAGACAGACCAGGCCAGACCAGGCGTCGTCGTAACATCTCAGTTCCTTTTTCAGCTCAGTTTAGTTCGGCTCAGTTCAGTTAGTTACTTTTTCTTTTTATGTATGTACTTATGTAAAATGTTGGCTTGGCAGGCGACAGGCATAGAAGTTTTAAATAATCTTACGTTTTGATTTGGGTGGATAGTTAGTTGGTACATACATATGTATATGTATATATCCTACCGATAAGAAAGATGATGGTGGTGTAATGGTTATGCTTCTGCTCTGTTCCTCTTGGTAATACCGAAAGTGTGTGTGGTGCTGATGGTGGTTGGTGGTGGTGATGATGATGATAGTGATGGTATTATTTATAAAATCAAAATTATTTCATTCTGTTGTCTTCGTTGTGTTGGTCTAAGCATTAAACCTCAAAGTGGCTGTGAGTGAGCAATGTTAGGTAGAATAACTTAAACTAATCTATACTTTGTGTGCTTTTTTAGCCAAGCCAAGCCACCGTCCTAACTCCCTCCCTCCCTTCATCTTATACTTCTTGAAATGAATAAAACTGAGATAAACTTCAAATTTTGACTTTCGACTCTTCACCACCACATCACATAGTATATTTAATGAAACATCATCATCATCATCTTGTGTGATCCTTATGAAGTACGAGGCGAGTACATGCGACATATGTATGATCAGCATCATTACATTACGACGTATGTGTGTTTGTAATCCGCTCAAAATTAAGCCCTATAGGGATAAAAACAATAGGACACTGAGTGTTTGTTTGTTGTGGCATCAGAATATATTGTATATATTAGAACAGAATAAGGTCACTAAACCCAATATTGTGATAGCTTAGTTAAGTTTTTAGTTTTAGTTTACCATAGAATTCAGGACCGGCGTCAGTACTTAACTGTGGATGAATGTTGTTGAATGGGTTCTCCATACATATACTACATATTGTAATTTTAAGAACCACTGCTCGCTCACTACTATTACTAATTTTTCGTTAAAAATCAAATGTTACTTTGATGATGATGGGAGAAGAAGGGATCCGATTTCATCATGCACATTGAATGGGATCGCATTGGATCATCAATGGGATGATTATCAATTGTGTTTCGGTTGTTGTTGTTGTTGTAGGCGTGGGACTGAGTGGTGGGAGTGTGTTGTGCTACGATAATTGATAATAATGATGATGATATTGATGAGATGGTCGAAATGGTGGTGTTCTGGTTGTCGCTCGATTTCTTCTCTTATGTATTTTAATTTATTGTGTATGTAATTTCTTTTGTGTGCTTTCTTCCAATGATTCCATTATATTATGATTATATTATGACTATAAAAAGTGCTTTGTAGTGCAATTGCAATGTTTAATTTTTAATGTATTTTAGTATTTAGTATTTTAACTTTCATTGATTAATTAATTATGATGATTATTATGATATTTATTTATTTTTTCCTTTTCTTCTTTTATTTTTAATTTTCTTTTCATATGAAATGCGTATGCGTTCTTCCGTTCTCGTTGTGTTCTTCGCCAATCCAATCTACTACTACTACTACTACTACTACCCATTTTTACTACTACTAATACGATACGTGACGCACAATACGATTGTGATCGGTATTTTAATCCATCAACAAACAATCCACATCAATCCAACAACCAACCAACCAACCAATCAATCAATGAATGAATGAATGAATTAATCAGTGGATTTCATGATGGCGAATGCTGGTGCCGGCACTGCTGTAGATACAACTCAAGCTCAGTTAATACAGAATGCAGCAGCCGCTGCTGTTGTAGCAACAAATGCTGCTGCTGCTGCTGCAGCGACCCCAGTTCAAAATGCTGCCGCTGCTGCAGCTGCTGTTCAATTACAACAACAGCAACAAGTGCAGCAAGCCATATTGCAAGTACAACAACAACAGACCCATCAGGCTGTTGCCGCTGCTGCAGCAACTATAAGTCAACAATTGCAACAACAAAATACCAATGGCAATGCGGGTGGCGGTGTCGCCCAGAATGGTGGTGGTGGATCCGTTGGAGGCGGTAGCAATGGCAGTTCGGAGACGCGCACAAATTTAATTGTCAATTATTTGCCACAGACAATGAGCGAAGATGAGATTCGATCGTTATTCTCGAGTGTGGGTGAAATAGAATCGGTGAAATTGATTCGCGATAAATCACAGGTTTACATTGATCCATTGAATCCACAAGCCTCGTCGAAGGGTCAAAGTTTGGGTTATGGATTTGTAAATTATGTGCGAGCTCAAGATGCCGAGCAAGCGGTGAATGTCTTAAATGGCCTAAGACTTCAAAATAAAACCATTAAAGTGTCATTTGCTCGGCCATCATCGGATGCGATCAAGGGTGCTAATCTCTATGTATCCGGACTGCCAAAAACGATGACCCAACAAGAGTTGGAAGGAATTTTTGCACCGTTCGGTGCAATTATAACATCTCGCATCCTACAAAATGCCGGCAATGATGCCCAAACAAAGGGTGTCGGCTTCATACGTTTCGACAAACGAGAGGAGGCTACTCGTGCAATAATCGCTTTGAATGGCACCACACCAGCCAATTGTACTGATCCAATTGTTGTTAAGTTCTCAAACACACCCGGCAGTACCAGCAAAATAATCCAACCACAATTGCCACCATTCTTGAATCCACAATTGGTCCGACGGATTGGTGGCGCCATGCATACGCCCGTTAATAAGGGCTTAGCTAGATTCTCCCCAATGGCTGGTGATATGTTGGATGTTATGTTGCCAAATGGTATTGGCGCTGCTGCGGCTGCTACTACTTTGGCCAGTGGGCCTGGTGGTGCCTATCCAATTTTCATATACAATTTGGCACCCGAAACTGAAGAAGCTGCACTCTGGCAACTATTCGGACCCTTCGGTGCTGTGCAATCTGTTAAGATTGTCAAGGATCAATCTACGAATCAATGCAAGGGCTATGGCTTCGTCTCGATGACTAACTATGATGAGGCAGCAATGGCAATCCGAGCACTCAATGGTTACACAATGGGTAACCGAGTGCTGCAGGTCAGCTTCAAAACCAACAAAACCAAGTAAATCCCCCATCATTTAATATCATAATAATTTATACCAATACAATTAAAAAAAAAAACAAAAAAAAAAAAAACCTTTTCAAAACAACATACAGCAAAACACAGAATCAAAAAAACTTAAAAAAAAATTATTACAATTATTATAACAACAACAACAACACTAACAACAAGCAACAACAACAAAAACAACAATTAAAAAATAATAAAACAAAAAGAAAAAAAAAGCAACACAACAACATTCGTCATATGTTCCGTGCTCGAAAACAAACAACAAAAACACATATGCACTACTCACACATCTATGCACATACACACACACACACACAATCACAGATAGTATATACATACATAGATACAATTTTTGATATTAAGTTTTTACGCGAATCAAATGGCTTAAGTTTTTATATTTAATTTTCTTTTCTTCTCTGCTTCAAAAATGAAGAAGAAAATTCATTGAATTGTAAAAACAAACAAAAAACGGCATTAATCATTCGTCTGTGGAGTCTTTCTTCAAGACAAACAGCCAAGCAACGATAACGTAACGACGACGACAACAGCAGCAGTAACAACTGTAGCGATTTTGATAACGACAATTTACAACGGCAACGGCAACGACGACGACTGCTACAAACAAAATGATAATAAACTTTTAATGTATGTATGTATGTATGTGGTGGGTGTGAGTGTGGGTGCTGTGATGTGATGGAAGACAGAAAAGAGAACATTCAGCGAATGAGTGAGAAAGAGTCGATCTCCTTCATTGAGTGATTTATTCTCATACACTTCGCTCGTTTGTATGGTGGTTACTGTCGTCGCCAATGCCGCCATCTTAGTTCGCTTTTCGGTGGGTGCCGGTTTTGTTTACCTAAATAAACACAAACTTATTTCAAGCAAAACAAGTTCGATTAGATTAGATTTACCAGTAGTAGAAGAAGAAGAAGGTGAACCGACTGTCGTCGTGAGTGATGAACCGAACCTTCTTTCTGTTCGTTACAATTCGTGTTGAATTAATGCTGATAAAAGTGCGATCATCGATGATTGATAAATAACACACTGTGTGACAAAAAAGAATAAATTTATTAAAATGGACCTGCTGATCTGATCACACAGTGTAAACAATCAATAAATTGATCGATCGATTGTCATCGACTTCGACATCTCGTTTGTAGTGTAAAGTTGTCGTCATCTCGTCGTGGTTCGTTGTTGTCTGTCGTTGCTGCGTTTGTTGTTGTTTGTGTGTTGTTGAATTGTGAAATGATCTCAGACGTGTGTGTTGCAAATAGCAAAATTTTATTATTATTATTATTAAAAAATATATACTTATTAATATGAAAATTATGCAATAATTTGCATTCTTATTGAAAAATGATGAATGCAAACAATGACAAAACCAAAAAAAAAATACAACAATTTTTTTGTACACAAAAGAAATCAACAAAAATCAATTTAAATTAAAAACAAAATTATTACCAATTATTAAGAAACAAAAAATATGGTAAATGGTAAAACAACTACAACAAAGAAGTAAAATAACGTAAGAAGGGTGGGTGAAAGAAACTTACAACAAAACTTGTAAATATAAAAAAAAAACGAGCGAACAGAAAACAAAATCTTCCATTAAATTTTACACAATAACAAACAAACACACAAAAAATACACAAATTTTTGCAATATTCAATTGAGATTGAGGAGAATGAGAGCGAGAGGAAGAAAGAGAAATAAATAAATAAATAAATATTAACTTTAATACACTTAGAGGAAAGACATAAAACACCCCCTAACACTATCCCCTAAATACATTAAACTACTACTACTACTACTATGCTGCTATACTATTAAAACTTCTATAAGTACTTCTTCTTATATTCCAATGCATTTTGTGTGCATTGAATAATACGAACACAAAACAAACAAAACATACAAAATTATATACATATAATAATAATAATAAATTGAGAGTGAATGAAATAATAAGTTTAAAATAAGGAAGGAACGGCGGGTAACGTAACGTAACGTAACGAAATGAGAGAGTGAGTTGTTACAAAGCGAAGCAGCTATGCATAGTGCGCTTGCTGCGCTCTCTGCTCCTTCAATAAATAAATAAATAAGAAATTAACAAAAGAAAACAAATTAAGGAGGCTGCTACAGTATTATACTAAACTAAAAAGAAAACAAAACTAAAACAATAAGAACGAACGAATAAACAACAAAAAAGTTTATCAACTTGTATTTGTTGGTTTTTTAATACAAAAAGAAACACACAAAACATCACAACACCAAATAAATAACCAGCTGTAACAAACGAATGAACGGCAAACAAACATTTTTATGATGTGTGTGTATGTAGGAAGTCGAAGTCATCATTTCGTCGTGTTCGATTGGCCTCGGCTGCATCGTCGTCGGCAAGGCAACTCTCAACTCAACTCAAATGCGAAGCTCAACTCAGTCTGAAGCAAGCAACAGAAACAAAAAAAAAAAAAAAAATAAGTTAGTTAGAAAAGATGTTAGTAGCCACAAACGGCGACAAACTATAAACAAACGTAAAAAAAATATACATACAATCAAAAGAGCAAAGAAACGAAACAAAATGAAATGAAATGAAACGAAACGTAGGGTTTGATAAAAAAGTTAGTTGAGTTGAGTGAGGAGCTTAGCTAAACTAAGCTTACTTAAGTATTTTTGTTGGATTAGGAAAAGTGAATGAGGGAGGAAGCGAAAATAAAGAGGAATGACCGACGACACCAAGCGATTTGTATAAGGTTTAAAAAAAGAATAGAAATAAATAAAGGCTGGATGGACCGAAATAGGGGGGTGGGGTGGATGTTAGGAAAACATTGTGTTGTGAGTGAGATCTATTCTCAAAATGAGAACAATATTCTAACAAAATTGGTGAGTGAATAGTTTAGTTTCAAAATAAGACCATCAACCCAACATTCATCCATCATCTGTGATGGAATGGGGGTGATCCTGTAACATCTATTAAACATCAAGACCGAAGACTGACGACCAAACTAAGTACTTTAATTTCGTGTAGGATGATGAAATCGGATGGTTTGAGAGTTACAATATGTAGTTAGTTAGTTCAATCGTATATCGGATAGGGTTTTGTTGAGTCTTGTAAGTACATAGTTCCATTGCGGAGAGGCTAGTGTGGACAGTGGTTGGGTACATAAAATAAGTATGAGGGAGGAGGGGGAGGGGGTTGGAGCAAAACAAAACAAAAAATTTAAAAATATCGATAAATAAAATTTAATAAAACAAAAAAAAAAATATGCGCAAATTAAAAATTTTACTTAATAAAATAAAATTAATAACGAAAAAAAAAAAACAAAAAACTTTGTAGTGAATTAATTATTTATAAATAAATAATAAAAAAATACTAAATAAATAAATAGTTAAAGGCGTTAAGCGAAAACAAAACAAAACGAAATCGAAAACCGTAAAAAAAACAAAAAATTAACGTAAATAAAATTTGTTTAAAAATAATTTAAGAAAACGGCAAATAAAGCACAAATCGATGTTTTTTTACAACACAAAAAAAAAAAAAAGTAAATTAAATTTAAATAAAAAAAAAAAAAAAAAAAAAAATTAGAACAGGAAAAAGAAAGAAGAATAAAGATGATTTATTGTTTGATTTTTTTTCGTTAAAATTGAAAAAACAAAGATGCGGTCACAAAGTTTTATATATATAAAAATAAAAGAAAAACAATAAACGGCGAGTCGGGCATACGAAATAAATTTAAAAAAAGTATTGTTTTAAACAAATTAATTAATTATTTAATTTTGATTAGAGGCAACGCACACACACACAAACACTTGACCATTGATAATAATGAAAATAACAACAAAATAAAATTATATCAATCTCCCAAAAAAAAAAAAAAAAAATGTGCCAGAACATTTTTTAATTTATTAAATATAATTAGACAAATTCTCAATCAGTCAGTCAAGCAGCAAAAAAAAAAAAACTCACTCAAAATGATGAAATAACGATCGATGATCCTCGTCGTCTTTAAATTTTGTTTAATTATTTTTTAATTGATTAAATATAATTAAACAAGTTCTCTCTATCAATCAATCAATCAGCAAAAAAACTCACTCAAAAATGATGAAGTTTAAATGGTGATCGATTCTCTCGTCGTCTGTTGTAATTTGAATTTTTTTTTTTATTATTAATTACATAAAAGAAGACTTTAAAATTATGGGCTGCAAAATGTTCCTTAAACTTCATATGCTACATGCTCACCTGGCCAAATTTGAGGGTAACATGGGATCAAGATGTGATGAACTTTGAACGAAGTTACCAAGGGTAATGCAACGAGAATATAATGGGAGATTACATTTGGGGTTTAATAAGAGAAAGTCCAAACAAACCACTAAAAATATTAATTTTTCTACTTGTATGTTTAATATTTAACAATTAAAATCAGTCTGATGTTCATTAATTAATTGTCGTTTAAGAAATGAAATGAAAAAATCAGTAATTTTCCTTGAAATTCGAAAAATTGCTCTCATTTCTACAAAAGCAGGTCCATATTATTAGTAACGTACAAGAAACCAATCTATGACATTCAGAAGTCAGAAACAAAAACCGTGTCGACTTGTGTAATTAAATAAATTCTAAAATGTTGAAATGATGATGAACCATGCTCTCGTCGTCTCTAGTAATTTTTTAATTATATATTTTTATTAATTAATTCAATATAATTTAAAAAAAAATAAAAAAAAAAAAACATCTCACAATCAATCACCCAAAAATAAATTACATATAATTTGAAATCGATAATATTGATCCTCTCATCGTCGTCGTCTCTCGTAATTAGTAATTTAAATTATTTTTGTTAATTCATTCAATTTGTAATTTAGTTCGATTTTTGTTGATTTCTCTTTGTTTACTTCTTTTTGTTTTTAATTAATTCAATTTTCAATTAAAAAAAATTCGTAAAAAGAAACAAAGATGAAAAAATTAAAAAAAAACCTTTAAACTTTAATTAAACTTTATTTATTTAATTTAATTTTTTTATTTTTTATTTTTAGTATTAATTAGAATAATTAATTAATTGTTTAATTAATTGGTTGGCGCGGCATGCAACAACAACTACAACAACAACAAGAACGTCAAGAACAACAACACCAACAACAACAACAACGATGACAAATATAAATAAAAACAAAAACAAAATAAATTAACGAACAAAATGAACAAAAGAAACAAAGAAGAGGAGGAATTAAGAAAAAAAGAAAAGCAAATCAAAGCCAGGCAAAGCAAATTCAAAAAAACAAAACGACATGAAAAGCGAAAAAAAAGAAAAGCCAAACATTTTTCAAAATTTCTCTCTCACATGCAAAAATTAAATCATAATAATCAAGAATTAATTAATATTTTTTCTTACCTATTTATTTTTATGTGTTGTGTTGCTTTTTCTTTAATTTAATTTACTTTAATTTAATTAATTTATGCATACATGTGGAGAAGGAAGAGGAAGTTTATTTAAATCACATAATATTTTTTTTTTTAATTATATCCAATTTAATTTTAATTTATTAATTTTTAAGTACATAACTTTATAAAATAATTTAATTCATTTCTTTTTTTTTCAAACAAATGAAAGAAGAAGAAGAAAAAGAAAGAATAATTATATAGAAACAACAAACAAAAAGCAACAAAAAATTAAACCTTATAAAATGAAAAAAAAAAAAAAAGAGGAATAATGACAATGACAGAGAGAAAGAGAAACAACAACAACAACAAACAAATTAAGGTTTACACACATACATACAATATTTTTTAAATTTATTTATGTATTTTTTTTTTTTTTTTATCTCTACCATATTTAAATATATATATTTATATATATATACACATACATGAAATTAGCATTTAAGTAAACATATATTTTTTAGTATTTTAGTTCAAAGAAGAATCAATCCATCAATGGATCAATCACACACACTAACTCGACTTTTGACAGTAGTAAGATACTAGAACAGATCAACCTAGGACCCCGGACCGGTTAGGACAGTTCAGATTAGATTAGATGAGATGAGATCAGATCAGCATAGACAAAAAGTTTGAATGTGCAAAACAAAAGTAGAATTTTGTTTTTTTTTTTTAAGATTATACATTTTTTTTTTAAATTAAATTTTATATAGATAAGAAACAAGAAAATAGAATACAAAAAACAAATAATTCATGAACAATTTGTAACAAGAAAATCTAGTCAGGCAGCAAAAGTAGGAGAATAATCAGAAGTAGAAAAAGTAGGAGAAGGTGGAGAATGATGTCGTGTGCACCCATGATGATCAATTAATCGTATCAAATCATCTCAACACATAAAATTTTATAATAATTTCATTGGAAATAAATGATGATGATATTGAGATCAGATCGGATTAGATAAGATGAGATCAGATCAGATGAAATGTTGTGATTGAGATCAGATCAGATTATATAAAATGAGACCAGATGATATTCAGATCGAGATATAGATCAAATGAGATGAGGCCACATCAGATGAGATTAAGATCAAATGAGATGATATCAGATCAGATGAGATTTAGATGAAATGAGATCGGATAAAATCAGATCTGATCAGATCAGATGATATTGATATTAGATAAAATGAGATCAGATCAGATGAGATCGATATTGAGATCAAATGAGATTGAGTTCAAATGAGATGAGGCCAGAACAGTTGAGATTGAGATCAGATCAGATGATATTGAAATCGAGATCATATCAGATTAGATGAACTAAGATCAGATGATGCTGAGATTAAGATCACATGAGATTGAAATCGAGATTGAGATGAAGTGATATCAGATGAGATTGAGATCAAATGAGATGAGCCCACATCAGATGAGAGTGAGATCAAATGAAATGAGGCCAGATCAGTTGAGATTAAGATCAAATGAGATGAGGTCAGATCAGATGAGATTTAGGTTAAATGAGATCGAAATTGAGATCAGATTAAATGAAATGAGATTTAGATTAAATGAGATCGAAAATGAGATCAGATTAGATGAACTGAGATTTGATGATGTTGAGATTAAGAGCAGAAGAGATTGCGATCAGATGAGATCGAAATGGGTGTTGAGGCAGATGGATCCTTAAAGAAAGGTCATTAATTAATTTAATATAAATATATATATATATATATATATATGTATATATCTGTGGCAATAAGTCAAAGTAGCTTAATTCAAAAATTTAATTTGAACGTCTGGCTTATTGCCACAGATATACATATATATATATATAAATATATACATATTTTTTTTTTTATTTAAATCAATAAATTATAGCAATTAATTAAAAAAATAAAATCGAAAAAATAAATCGTTAAAATTATTTAATAAAACAAGAAAAGAAAAAAAAAATAATATATACATACATATACTACATACGTATGTAGCTATAGTTATATGGTAGAAATACTTTCCAATTTATAATTACATATATATATTTTTTATTAAGCGCAGCCACCACAAAAACAATAAAATAATTTTATTATTATTTTTAATTATTGTACAAGAGAGAGAGATTCAATATTTTGAATAATTTAATTTAATTAATAAGAACAGAATATTTTTTATATAGAATTTATAGATTTCCATATAACAGTAATCAATGGAAAGAAAAGGAAGAGGTAGAACGATGAAATCAATGATATCACTTATCACTAATGGGAAATCAATTAGTTTCGTTTAAATTAATTTTACTTGATGATCAGATGGGTGGATATTAAAATATAGAATTCTTTAAATTAAATTTAACAATCAATCAACAAACATAAATAATAGGGGTACATATATATAGACCGCCAATCCATGGGAGCAATAATGTCCTGTCCTCTTCAATGATTCAATGAGACAACTTGAGACTTGGGGGGCCCATAAAAACAGTTATCTTCAGTATTCAAATTCAAATAAATTTATATATATATATATAGTAGTTCCCCCTTTGATTGTTTGTTAGTAATATAAGACAATGAGTATTTTGCTGATTCATTGTCTAGTGGTGGGTGGGTGAAGTCGGGAGTACTATTGTATATACACATACTCGAACATTTGATGAAGAAATTGATTCTGTGCAATAATTTATTTTGTAAAGAAGAAGAAAGTATGAAGATGAGAGGAGGATATTTACATATACATATGTATATGTATATGAATTTATATCAATAAAAAGATCAACCAAACATTACGAGTCATGTATAGGATATATCGTAATACACACACACACACACACATATATATATATATATATAACATACCTTTCACAATTTGTTTGTTTGAATAACAACTAAAGAAATGCTTAATTTTAAATAATTTTAGATTAAATCGATTATTAACTAATATTGTATAACAAATACTATGCAATTCATAGAACTAATCGACCTTTTAGTGGTGGGAGAAAGGGTCCTAGTAGTGTTATGTTGTATGAACCATAATCAAATTAATTAACTTATTTATGTGGAATAGCTAATAATAGATTGATTGTGATCCGATTGGTTGGTTGATTGTTTGTTAAATTGATTGTGATTGAGATTAAGGGTATGAGTATTAAGACCACCAACAGTTAACAATTGAACGAACGATCCGTCGTCTCATTGGTTGGTCTGGTATGGTCTGGTCTGGTCTGGTCTGGTCTGGTCTGGTCTGGTCTGAAAGTCATTAGTCATTTTGGGTTGCATGCGCAAGATAACAACAATATCAAGTTGTAGTAGTAGTTTTAGACTTTTGAATTGGCATTATCCAATGATCCATCAATAATCTCATAGATTTGACTTGACTACACTATAATGCTAAAAGGGTCTCCCAATCGATCTTCTTTAATTCTCTTTCTATGTTTCATCAGTAATGACGATGATGTGAAAGATATTTTTTTTTTTTTATACAATATATTCTACTAGTAATTTAGGGAGGAGGTGAGGGCTACTGCTAATGTATTAGACTACAGACTAATTTATAGTAGATTGGTTTTTTTAAATGTTTTTATTGAATTCAATGTTTCTTGTGACATCTTCTTCTTCTAATCGTTCTGATGAATTTGTGAATGATGAAGAAATCAATTAGGAGGAGGTTGGCGATTCATAGACGCACCACCTAAAAATACAATAATCTTATATCAAAATTGTACAATAGATTTTAAATTAATTTTGTAATAATTTTTCTTTCTTCGTTTTAGTCAATTTTTCTTTTTTTTTTTTTTTAAATTTTAGCAATCAATTATTTAATTTTTGTATAATTAAAAAAAAAAAAAACTAACAAATATCTGGCAGATATGTCAGATATACGTATACCATACACTATACACATAGTATCGGTTATTCAGTTGCCCAGTTTTTTTTTTTTTTAAATTTCATTTGTAATTCCCAAGAAAAAGAACAAATAGAAGGAGAAGAAGAAGGTAAAAATCAATTGAAATTAATTGAAATCAAATCATGTGTCTTGTCTTGGTCTGACCAAGGGGTAGTGACCTACATAGTACATACATAGTACAGTGGAACTTCTGTATAGTGAACTTCTACACAATGAAGGTCGTCTCCCTCGTTCGACAGTAGTAGTACGTATGTAACAATCTTCTGTTTGAAATACCCCTGCTCCTCTTACTACATATACATGTATGTATTGTATATACGTGTGTGTATGTGTGTGTGTAAGGCCAAGTCCACAATCAAGTGATTTGGTAATTGAATTAATTCAATAATTAAATATTATCATTTTCTTGAATTTTGTTTTTGTATAATTTTATTTTAATTTTTAATTTTATGTTTTAGAAAATTAGAAAATTTTTTTATTAATTTCCATTTTGTTTGTGTACTTCATTCATTACATACATAATGCATACATAATTATTATGATGATAATGATGATGTTATGATGACGACGACGATGATGATGATGATTATAATTTTATATTATTTTATAATTTTATTTTGCAATTATTTTTCTCTTTTAGTTTTTTAGTTTATTATAATTATTATTATTTAGTAATTTCATTTTGATGATGATGATGATGATGATGTGTGTAAAAATCAACAACAACAGCAACAACAAAGAAAACAACAGAAATTTAAATAATTTTAATATTTTTTTAATTTTTTAATTTAATTTTTATTAATTAATTTTTCCATTAATCTTGTGTTTTTTATTTTGTAAAATTATAATTTTAATTTTTTTTGATTTGTATTTATTTTGGAAAAAACAACAACAACAACATTTTATTACACATTAAAAGAAAAAAGAAAACAAATTTTTTCCAAAATAAAAAAAAATAAAATAAAATAAAAAATAATAAATTTTTATAATTTTGTTTTTCTATGATTTTGTTTTGGTTTTCGTTTCTTTTTGGTTTTTTTTTTGGTTATATTTTTTTTTTTGTTGACATTTTGAAGTTTTTTGTGTTGTGTGTGTGTGTGTGTGTCTTCTTTTTGTGTAATTTTTGATTTTTTTTTTTAACTTCTTCCTTTTTTTTCTCTTAATTTTCTTTCTTTCAACTCAATTTTTGATATTTTTTCCATAGAAGAGAGTTCCATTTATTTTTCCTCCTCCGTCGATATTTCGATTTTAATTTAATTTTAACTTTGTTTTTAGGAAAATGTGTTGAGAAGGGAGGGGAGAGAGAGTGATATGGAGAGGAGGAGCAGGATAGATCCATGCTCCATACAATCTTTGAAAAATGTAAATGTGAGAATGCTTGGAGTTGTCTATAGACGAGAAACCCCCCCCATCACTATTACTACTATCAACATGATCATAATCCTACTACCCCTTACCTATACCTATCTATTCCAAAGTCAAGTACAGTGTAAAAGTCAATCGATTTAATGAAAAACTTCTTAAAACGTCGAAATTACTTGATTTTCGTTGGTTAACCTGTTATCCGTACAATGATTTTCTTTTCTCTCTTAAAATAACGACAAGAATCGCTATATAGAGTTTACATAGTACATATACGTATGTATAGATGCTTCTATTGAGGAGGAAATTTCCTTTTTGTTCCTTTCCTTAACTTTCCCTTTGTTGTCTTTCTTTTAATCTGTCAAAAAGGAGTGCGTATTATACTCATTATACTCCCTCGCACCGATCAACTTATTCTAATTAGTTACAACTATTAAAAATTACTTTCTTTCTTTAGATTCAAGCACGAGTTGTGTTTTAGTAGATTATGATGATAGATGATGTGGGATACAAATTCTGTATTTAATCTAATATTACATACTATCTCCCTTCATTCATTTCTTATATTTTTTGAATTTTCTTTAATTTTTCTATTAGAACCCATATTTTAATCGATTCTAAAATCAAAGTACAGAATAAGGATGGTGAGTTAGTTCTTTATATACATAAATTGACCGAATTTAAGAATTATGTTAGATAAATCGATAATTTTACCACTCACTCACTGTCGATAATTTGAACAAAACTCGATTACTCGACTTCCGTTGGTTAACCTTGTTATGCGTACAATGATTTTCTTCCCTCTAATGACAACTCTCTATAATGCCGTAAATTGCCCAGTACCTTAAGAATCGCTATATAGAGTTTACACAGTATTTGTATTCTTGTATTGAGTTGGTGCTTATAGGAGGAACATCAAACCAACCAGAAATCACAGAAATCACAGTCCATTTCTTTCTTTTATTCTATGATAGTAATGCATTCTTACTCATCGGATCATGGATCTTAGGATTAGGATCAGGATCAGTTCTTCTTGTGTTCATTCATTTGTTCATTACTCTTTATATTTTATTATTATTATTATTGTATTTCACCCTTCACTATTTATAATATACATACAATATTTCAAATTCTAGTCACAGAAAAAATGTATTGATGATAAAATGATCTCAAAGTTTATGATGATATATACATACATGATGTATCATGATTTACCTTACCACCTACACCTATTTATATTATATTATATTATATTATATTATATACATATATTATTATTATTGTATTGCATTGTAAATTGTATTACAATCATTCCATATACCATATAGAACCATATACTAACACATATGTACACCATAAATGATGATGACAACGACGACGGCGACTATGAACAAATTTAACAAATTTTTAAACTTATTTATATATACTTACTTGCATGTGTCTGTCTGTATAATCTATATAGTATGTACATATATAGAAAAAATATTTCAATTCTTTTTCGTTTGTTGTCTTTTGTTTGTTTGTGTATTTTATTTGTTGCCCGAGAATTTCTCTATACTACTTATGTTTTCCCTATAACTATTTCTCCAGTTTTTTTTTTGAGCTTACAACAAATTCTAGTCAAATCAAATGAACTGAATCTTCAAACAAAAATAATAATCTCTTATACTTAAAACTAAATTAATCTAAACACTGATGAATTTCACTTTTGAAATTGTATAATTAAATAAACTAATTAAATTATATTAAATTGTAGAAATTTATTTATAAATTCATTTTTTCCTTTTTTTTTTCTTCCCACCCCCCATGAAATTTCACTACATCAACAAATCAAATTAAATCCACTTCAAAATTAGAATTAATGATTTCTTACATTCCAATAATACAAAAAACAACCAGAACAACAACAACAGCAACAATATAGTTTTATTATTATTAATTTTTAAATAATAAAATAAAATAAAGTAAATAAAAAAAAAAAAAAAGGAAAAATTTTAATGTAAAAAAAATCAATAAAAAAAATAATAATCACAGATGATGATGATGATCAGATCACAGAGTGAACGAGAGAGAGAGTAGAGATGATAATGATCAGATCAGATCAGAGATGTTGTTGGTGGAAGGGTGAGAAAGGATGAGTTTAGATGAGTAAGTAGTGGAGTGGAGTGAATTGGATAAGGATAAGAAGAGGAAAGGGAAGCAGACAAGTGTGTGTTATGTGTGTGTAAAAAAACAAACAAAACTACCATTATTATTATGATTATTGTATTTTGACAAAAAAAAAAAAATATATAATTTTTCTGCAATTTAATTTTAATATTTATTTTTTTTTTTTTTTATACATTTTACTCTCTACTTTTATGATGTGAAATTAAAAATAAATAAATAAAAAAAAGAAAGAAAAAATAAATAAATAAATTAATAATATACATATATATTAGTTATATATATTAATAATATTCGAAAAAATAATAAACCCATTTTCAGAGAAGAGGCCCAACAAAAATTAAAAAAATATAGAAATCCAAAAATAATTTAATTTAAAAAACAACAAACAAAAACAAACTATTTATAATAAAATAACAAACAAAAAAAAAACCCCCCCCCACAAAACCAACAATAACAGCAACAACAACAACAACAACAATTTATTTTAATATTTATTATTATTATTATTATTGATATTTATCACACATATTATTATAATGATAATTAACGCAAATTATATTATTACAAAACAAAAAAAAAAACAAAAAACAAAGCGAAATGAAAATAAAAAACCAAAAAAAAAAATTAAGAAAAAAACGAAAAAAAAAAATTTCAAAACATGAAAACAAAAAAAAAATTATATTATAAATGTATTTAATTAAAAACATAATTATGAGTTTTCTTTCTTTCTTTCTTCAAGTATTTTATATATCCCAAGTCTATATTTCTTTTCCTTTTGTCCATACAAAAAAAAAAAAAAAAAATATTCATAAATACTCGTTCTTCGTACTCAAACTCTCGGTATTTGTATTCACATTCGCACTCGTACTCGTCATCCATCCATGAAAGTACAGTTAATAAAGCTGAGAACAACACACCACCGGATCTCATACAAAATGTCCGTGTGTCTTTCACTAATAAGGCAAGAAAACGTGTTGTCTTCAAAAGACAAAAGGCCAAAGACAACGATACATGTTTTTCTGTTCTGTTCTGTTTTATCTTGTCTTTTAACTTTATGACTTAACCAGGATGAGCTGGCTCATGTGGCACAATTCAAAATTAAGCTCAAAAAACAAGTTCCTCCTATATACAATGCATAAAACCATTCTTAAGTCGGTATGGACTTAGGGCATTGAACTCTGGGGCACAACTTCAAAATCAAATGCCCAAATCATATAAAGTTTTCAATCCAATCATAGTACACGTTGAAATGAAGCCGAAGCTGAACACGAATTGTTTGCGTTGCTTGAAAGCTGATGAGTGTTCATAGTGGAAGACGAATTGCTTGCGAATCAAGGGGCCCAGAAAGAGAGACATTCAGGTGTCAACGGTGACTGAGGAAATCGTGAAATGCAACAAATAACACATCATCTGGCTTAAATTGCCGTCAATTTGATGGACAATAGCTAGCACACTGGCAAGCTAAAGCGTTTCCACCCACTGACTTGTATTTGTCCACAACCATAAGCATAAGTCATAAAACGATTCAGACACAAGAACATATTAGAACAAAATAGAAAACCGACTTCAAGTAGCGATAATAATAATGGAACGCGCATTATTAAGGATAACTCAAAAACTACTGGTGAGATCTTAATCAAATTTATATAGGACTAAATCTGGACGAAAAAATCATCAAAAACGATTCACCCAGCAAGAAGTGCTAACATACATAAAAAAAAAAAAAAAAAAAATACAGTCGAATTGATGGCCTCTTCCTTTTTTGAAGTCGATTAAAAAACATGTCTTTTGTCTTGTCAACTTTCGTGTGTCCAAGGCACATATATACAAAGACGTTTTGTCTGATCCGGTATGTTGTTCTCAGCCTAAATAAACTAAAGTACAGTACTGCACAATGTACGCGTATTCATACTCCAATAACAACAGCAACAACAACAACAGCAGCAGCAATCTCCATTTCTATTTACTACTCCTCTTAATTACTTTTATTTTAAGTATGGTATTGTGTGATACTTCTTACTTTATTATTGTTTTGTTGTCCCTATATGATACTATTTTGAATTGTTCCCATTTTGATAAGTATTTCCCTGTTCTATTTTCTGTTTTCTTCTATTTCTTTATAATTTTAACTTTTATATTTAGTAAAATCGGTAATAAAAACAAAAACCCAGAATACCTCTTCAATTTGGCTCCGAAGTCAATACCCTTTGTTCCATTATCTATGCAATAGCTATCCAGTTACAAAAATGTCCTCAGGTAGAACTATTGTAACTTCCCTCTCTCTTGCACAACACAAATGCAGTTCAATTGGTCATGGTTGCATATGGTATGCAATGAAGGAGGAATGAATGCAAGGAAGGAGGTTAGAAAATACTATATAAAAACATTTCTAGAGTGAACATTTTTAGCTGTATATGATTTTGGCTCTCTCTTTACATGAAAAATGTAAATGTTAGTGCGATAACCATCAGGAATTCTCATATACAAAATCTGTTGAAATAATCCGATTTATTCGTATCCCAAAACCAGACAAATACCAGATGGATGGGTGAAGCGATGGATAGACATAGATACCATAGCATCACTATTATGATATAAAAAAGAAATTTATTTATATACATTCAGTTACTGGGGTTTTTCTGATTTGGATTAATTTTCATAACCTATTTCCTCAAGTAAGAAATATTGCAATAAATAAAACACCTAAAACTGCAGAACTTTCTTAAAATATTGTACTTAAACTAACTAATGTCTTCTAAAAATAACGGACCTAACATGGTGGATAATAATGTCTATCCTCCTTAAGTCAAAATATTGTAATACATGCACATATGTATAATACTAAGTATGTATGTAGGTATATTAAACTGCGATTCTCTTTTAAAATACTAAGACTAACAATTGATCCATTAATGATTTACTAGGGTAACTCGCAGCCTACACAATCGACAGCTTTACAGAAAAAAATAAAAACTTGTTACTTTTAAGTGCTCATAACTTCTCTGTAAACAATATTCTTTGGAAAAACTTTATCAAACTATTTCGCTTGTACACATCCAGCGAAAAATACCTTTCAATTGGTATAAATCGGTTCAGTGGTTTAGGCAGGAAAGGATTCACAAAGCATGTGTTTGCCGTTTAATTATATAGAAGATAGATAATAAGTATCGTGATTCAAGAGTATTCAGAAAGAAGAATTGACTGTATGGAGTGAGAAAAGAAACTTTCATAAGATTAGCATAAGTTGTCTTTAACTACCCACTGATAATTTTTAGATTAACTAACCACCTCGTAGTTTATTAGTTCCATTGCTCAGTTAAAGGGGGAACAACTATTTCACCAATTTCATTTGCAACCATGTACCAATGAACTTATGTTCCGATATTTTCTCTATAGCCTCCCAGTGATAATTTTTTGTATTGTAGTCAACCATTCTTCTCTGCCTAATCTAAGTACAATATTACTAGCAATAGAACAACTCTATGATAAACCATCGTAAATTTGGTTGACTAAGATTTTGTGATTGCCTAATTGAAGAGATAGATATTTGAGTGAAAGAGTTTAACGTTAATAAGTATAAGTACCATACACATATGTATGTATGTAGTAGGAATTCTAACTACTAAGTACTTGTACTTATGTGTACATATGAGTAATTGATAATTATTAAACAAGTACATATTTGAGAGAATCTGCTAAAATTTTGGTTGTTTTTTTTATTTTTGTGTTCTTTGTTATGGGTCCTTCCAAATAATCCATCCACCAATAAGATATTAAGAAATCGAGTTTGTTGCTGCCAAATAAATTCAATATGTATATCGTGTTTCATTGTCTCTTAATATTTGTTTGTTACCTACTCATTATGCTTCGCGTATAGTACGTAATTCTCTCTTCTATTCTGTTCTATTCTGTTCTGTAATTTGTCATATTGTATCTATCTATCTATCATTCGTTTGTTCTATTGTTCATTTGTTCGTCCAGTAACCTACTTCGTTTTGTTCATAATTTAGCAGCCACTCTTCTTAATTTTCAATTCAAGTGAGTGTTACTAACTGTAACTACTTACATACTATATACATATATTATATATATCTTTTTGATTCGTTCGCTTCATTTCTATTACTATATAATAACTTGTTTCTTTTGAATTTCATTACATTTCTTTATTTTCTTGTTTCATCTCTTTATCATTTCATTTGTTATTGTGTATTCTCTTCAGTTAAAAAAAAAAACAAAAACATTCTAAATTTTCATATATGTATACAATATAAAAGGAAACCAGAAAATCAAGAAGGAGCGCGCGCATGCTATAGAAGTCTGGTAGGTCCGGATGTCCCTGTCTAAGTAATCAATATTCACATAGTGGGATGAATCATTTAATTCAATTGTCCGTCCAAATGTCACTTTGGGCTCCTGTGTCTTGCTCACATTAAGACATACTATAATAGATTTGATCATGTACCAAGTTTCCATTGTCAATTGTCCATTGATTTAGTCATATTCTTTTGTATCTAAGCGCTTACTATTCCATTAGTTTTAAACTCAAAAAAAGATACTGAAAAGAACTTGAATTTGCCATCAAAAAAAGAGTTGATTAAGACCTAACGACCCGACTGACTGACTGATCAGACCAAACCAGACCATATGATCAAATGGTTAAGACTAAATCGAGTCGATTCATCATGGTGATAAGGTAATGCAGAATGGGAGAACTGCATGCTGTACTACTTGCATAGTATTTTGTGGTGTTTCCGAGGTCTGAGTCAGACAGTTCTAGAAAAACCCTATATGCCTTGGTTGATTTCATGAATGGAACAGGAGAAGAAAAAAAACTTCTTTGATTGATTTTACGATTTTACAATTTTTCGATTTTGCAGTTTTCCTTTCCTTTCTATTCTTATTCTTATTGTTTTCCAGTGAACCGTAACAAAACCGTAACAAGTAACGGAAGAACTTATAAGTTTTTGATTTTGGTTGTGTTAATTTCTGCTGAAAATTACTAAAAAAATAAATAAATCTATAAAAAAAAAATATCATGCAAAAGTAAGTAAAGATTTTATTTTCTTAATTTTATATAAAAGAATTTTAAGTGCCTCACATTAATTAATCAATTAATTATTAATTAATTAATTCAATTATTATGTTATTATTATATTTATCTTTAAACAATCAAATATTAATTTTTCATATTTTTCCTTAAATATTTTCCGTATATTTTCAGATGTGTGCGAGTTTTTTATAATATTATGTGTATATTTTTTTTCTTATCAACTTATTAGATGTGTGTGTTTTGTTCTCAGGATCTCAGAATGTCAGAATCAAATCTCAAAAATCAAAAATCAAAAATCTCATACAAAAACACAAAATCAAATCAAGTCACAAAAACAAAGTGCAAATTGTAAATTGCAAATAGCCAAAGAACCTTAGAATTTACTAGAAGTACTTACATATATGGTACCTTCATAATAGTATATATTGTGTATATTTATTGTAGATAACACAATAGGAACAATATCACCTTTCTTCAACTTCAACTCAAACTCAACTCTTTATTTCAATTATGAACCGAGCCAGAGCTTTGGATGTCCAAAGCCCCTAAATATTTTTTAACATAATTTAACATTTTAATCTCGTAATTTCTTTTATTTATTTTCCTTCTTTTAACTCCTTTACCCTCTATATAAATATGTGTTCATTACAAGAAAATGCTCGTAAAATGCTTTCGCACAGGGATCACAGAGCAACACACCCCCACACACACACACACACACATGTCTAATGTTTCAAACTTAGGATACCTAGCGTGGATGCCTTGGATCTTGGACATATATAGCAGCGACATACATATGTACTATCTCCACCAATCACCAACCCAAAGACACACCCATCATGCACCCAAAATATTGTCCATACATACACACATACATACACACATACACACACACACACACACACACACGCACACAGACACACTTGTATAACAAATATTTCAATAATCATAATTGTCCATAACGAACAGATGAAAGGGGTCTTGAATGTAATGTTTTTAGTTCCACAACAACATGCTACGAGATATGAACGAGGCAATAAGATATAAATAATTCTGGTTTACATGCATATTTTATAAGAAAACTACTATGTACTTCCAGTAATTCGAGGCCTGACGCCATGACGGTTTTAAATTTTAGCTTTGATAGCTGAAAACTTGAGAGAGGGGTCTCTGACACTGCAATTGTTCTATGCCTAACAAAATTTTGTACTAGGTAATCTCGCAATACGCTTACAAAAGAAAAGATGATTTTCAATTTTAGTCACCTTTTTGAACGACCCTCTCCCGTTGTTGATTTAAGCGCAGCCCTATGACAGGCTTCATTACTTCCAATATTTTCAGAATATATAAAGTACTTGCCGCTTCGTCTTTTGAGTCACAAGATATATTAAAAACAAAGGCGATAAATTTCGTTAAATTTCTGAAAGAGCGTCAGATTGTCACATGCCACTTTAAAAATCATAAAATTCCAACAGTGCTCGTCCAATAAGTAAAAATTGAAAAATTGTATAATTAAACGGCAAACATTGAATTTGTGAAGCCTTTCTTGCTTACACCACTGAAACAATTTAGACAAAAAATACCAATTGAAACGTATTCTTCACAAGATGTGTACAATCTCAATTTTATCAAAATTGGTTTAGTGTTTTAGGTAAGAAAATGTGGCCATTGATGTTGTGAATATTGTAGAATAATGCGCGTAAAACAAATTCACCGAAACTCAATAGATTGCGAGGTGTTAACAGGTGTAGCGCGTTATATCCGAATTTTAATTCCCCGTATTCATTTAACTTATCCGGGAACTCTTTTTACCGTTGAAATTTCAAAGAACTCAATTTCCAGTCATTCCAGCATTACGATGGCTATAAATAAATCCCAATAAATAAATTTTATTGAGACAGCCTTTGACAATTGTTGCCGCCAGTAGAGTTCAATCATTCAGTGGACTACGATTTTATATTTCATATGTTTTTCTAGAATACGGTCGATTGTGTTGGCCGTAGATTCCCCTATTATGTGTAAGTAGATAAAAAGAGAGAAAGAAGAGTCGCATGGAACATTCAAAATTTAATAGAATAATATTATTTGGTGGGGCATGGCTTTGTAAGCTTTCAATATTGACATTTAAGAGAAGGGTTAATTCTTGTCATTTTTCTTTGATTTTGACTTAAAGATTTTTGGATAATAACCGACATATAAACTTAATTGGTATAATTGGAAGGTATGACATCAACAGATTTCTATAGTTTTGGATGAAATACCCGGGCACAGAGCAGAGTGATCAAAGGATACCTGCTTCTAAAACCAAACATCCAATCTATACTGATTCATACATTAGTATGTAGTATGAAAAAGAAACCAACCGACATTTGATGAGAACAAAATCAATATTGCTGCGACCTTGTCTCTGTTCCGGGTCTGGTTGCTCTCACTAGTCATTGAAGAAGCTAAGCTGCCATTGTATAATATATGTTTTTTTTTTAGTTTTACCTGAACCATGATACTATTGTAGCTTCGTCCGTCACCCCCTACAAACACTCTGTGCGTTTTTAAGTTTTTTTTTTTTTTTTTCGTCTCTAGAAAAAATGTATAAATCAAGATTTATAGTTTCATCTGCACTCGTTAATTTTCTCGTTTTCGGTGTACAATAATAATTTATCTTCATTATACAAAAAAAAAAAAAAAAAAAAATGTTCTTTGATCTTTTTCTTGTAATATTCTTTTTTAATTCATTGAAAGAAAAAACAATTCGAAAAATATATGTTGTACTACTACATAGTATATACTATTAACTAATTAAACAATCAAGTAATTATAATAAAAAAATTAAAAGAAATAAAAAAAAAAACAAAAACAAAAGAAAAGAAAAGAAAACTACAACAACGAAGTACTACTTCTACTACTACCACTACCACTACTACTACTATTTACTATTTACTACTTAGTATAATGAATGACACTGACCAATTTAGAGTCTCTGAGTTCCTTCCAGAGTGTCAGAGAGTCTGGACTTCAGGTTTATGAAATTTATGAGTTCTTTCTCAAATTTTTTGTTCCTTTTTTGTTGTTGTTGATTTTCATTTTTATTTCAATTCAAATTTAAAGGAAGATAATTTTTGTAAACAACAAAACTACAGAATACATAAATGGAAGAATGATAAATGATAAAATGTTTTAAACAAAACAAAACAAAAAAAAAACAAAAAGATAATAATTTTTTAAACTTAAATCGAAATGAAATCGAAAGACTGAAAGAAGTTCGCCATGGATGATTAAACTCTTAACTTAGTTAAAAATTAAACTTCTCACAAAAGAAATGAAACAAAAAAAAAAAAAAAACGAAAAATAAAATTTAAATTAAATCAAAGTTAAAGTCAAAAGAAACCCTAAACTATTGTGATAAATACTATTTTTTTATATACAAAAAAAAAAAAGATCTTAAATAAAAATAAAGTCTTGAATAAAAAAATAAACCCCACCCCTACAAAAGAAAAAAACAAAAAAAAATTAAGAGTGCAACGAAAATTTATTTGATACTATTATAAACAAATTCATGATGATTGCTTGAATTTGGGTTTTGTTATTCAATCTTACCATACCATACTAACCATATACCTATGTACAATAATAATATATGTGTTCCGATTTGGAATAAATTGTATATCTATACCTAGTATACTCTACGGAGGGTTGATATCTTAGAATATTTTGTTTTGACTTACCAGTTGGGTGCAAATCGTTCTAATTGGGCATGCTGCCAATGGTCTCGCAATTCTTTCAATAAAAACGATACTGGCATGCCATGGATATTTCCCGACCCTGAGGTCATATGCAGATTAATATCGGCATGAGCATCAATCCAAATTAGTGATAAATTAGGTGTATGCTGCAGATGACCAGCAACGGAACCTGCGAATTGTAGATCAATACAAAATGGAACATACTCGTACAATAAGTAATAGTAGCGTCGTCAAATGGTACAATACTAGAATTATCACTTAATCTACAATATAATATTTGTCAACCTGGCTAAAACTGGTACATGAATGTTAGAATACAAGACCAACATAGTTCAAATGATGAGTTAGAAAAAAAACAACCAAGATAATTGGGTATATGCTAGAAAAAAAACCGACCGAAAAAACGCTTAGTGTGCTAGAAAACACCGACGTTTTACATTAATAATGTTCAAATGAACAGCTGATTTAAAAGTGTATGCAAAATTTTAAAGACTTTTTTGTAAAATGCTAATTTATACAATACTTAAAACTACTAAAATGTTACATTCTTTAAATGCAATTTATCGAGAAACACAATAAACTACAGGTCTTAGTACTTTTTATACTCTTCACGGGAGTGAATAGTATTATAAGTTTGTCACGCTGTTTGTAACACACAGAGACTTCGCAGACCACATAAAGTATATACATATATTTGTGATCAGCTCGATGAGGCGAAATGATTTCGCCATGTCCGTCTGTCCGTCCGTCCGTCTGTATCAAAACTAGTCCCTCAGTTTTTGAGCTAAAGAGTTGAGTTGCACATAGGTTTCTTTTTTTTGAAGTATCGAACTACAATAAAATTTGAATACTATGAGTTTCTGGGCCATGTCCATCAGTCTTGTAAATTTCATGGTCCTAGGGTTACCAGAAGGGGTACCTCCCATACAAACCCACATTAAATACAAACTTATAAAGAGTAAAATTGTACAATAAAGTGCCACTCAAACTGTGCTCATATTTGATACTCAAACTGTAACAGAGAGAATTTAGTGATGCTAAGAAAGGAAGATTGGATGAAACTCGTGGGAGCGTGAAGAGTATTACATCTTTGGCATAGCCAATGATAGCCTTCTTTCTGGTTTTTCTTTAATAACTTCAGATAAGGGAGAATTTAGCCAAAGCTAGTCGATTTCAAAAACGTCAAAAGCAGTTTCTAGCACACCGAAAAATGGAATTTAGCTGAAATTGAGACGAATGCGGTTTCTAGCACATACCCGAATATAATCTTGATAATATTGTTTTTATACATAAATGGTATCTAAATGGTATCGTATCGTATCTTATACAATATTACCATATGTATGGAGGAAATCAGTTGAATTCAATTGCAATAACTTACCAAAACCAATTGCATGATCACCGCCAATGCAAAGAAATTGTTGATTACTTTTGAGCATTTCCTGAACTTTTATTATAAGCGTTTGATTGCAGGCCATAAATTCGGCATAGTTCTTAATGTGTGAGAAGTGTAAATTTTGTTGTTGTCTTAGCTCCTCGGTAATTGAATACTTTAAACTTCCATAATCTTCGATTAACAATTGACCTGAAATATGTATGTATCAACACCACACCAAACCATATAACATTACACTGAATTATTTTGGTTATTTTCACGAAACACAAACGAATGATCAATCGATCGTATCGTCATATCAGATCCGATCAGATCAAAATTTGATTAGAGTATTTTGGATCTATGGATTCCTCACCTTTGGATGCATTTTTTAATATATTCAGCAATTGATGTTTATTGCGTAGCTTATCCGGTGTCAATTCAACTCCTGCTTTTGATTGTCCTTTTGAAAATGGGACACCAATAATCCCCAATTTATTACTATAACCACGTTTTATTAGAGTTTGTAATTGATTATTGATCAATAACTTAGGTAACACCAACATTTTGTGTGTATTTAGTTTAGACAAAAATTAAAAAATAACAAAAAATGAATAATAAATTACTATCACTTTCAGCGTAAAAAAATTCAAAAACAAAATAAACAAATGAACCTCTGGGCCCTAGGAATGTTTTTTGACTTAACTAACTAAACTGATAGACTGATAGTGTGGACTCAACTCAACTTAACTCAACTGAACTCAACTTCATTGATCTTGCTCATTGTTTTGCTTTCATGGCCTGGAACTTGACGTTCGTCAACTTTCGTTAGTGATTGAATTTAAGACACATGAACATGAATACTATAAGCTGTAAGGCTATAGTCTCTTGATCTGTCATTGCGTATGCGTAGTAGTGATAAGCACCATTTTAATCGATAACCTCTAGATTTTTGTCACTTACTTGAGAGTATTAATGAAAATACGGAAAACAATATTCACTTAGGTCCCAACGAAACTTAAATACCTTTCCCACACATCATTATAATTTGTGAATATTTTAAATGAAGTATGTAAAACAATTGTTGGAAGTTTAATTATTGAATGGTAAACATCAAAATGTTTGCATATACGTGTACGTGTATGCTCATCGAATGGATTTTATGGAAAGTCTGATAGATTATCTTCCAATCTTTTACAAACTTCCGGACAAACTTAATAGACTTTATTCGAAGTTACCTATAGAATTTTGATATTTCTAGGCCGTTAAGTTTCTAAACGTGTGCTGATCATTTCTATTTCTAGTATACTACTAACATAAGTAAGTGTATTGTACCATATGAACACTTTGTGGGGTCTATCTTATCTTCTTTTCTTGCATTTGACATAATTTCAGTATTGTACTACTTATTGTATATTATCATATACAATAATTATGCACCTTGCATCTGTGTTGTTGATGGCTCACTGAGCAGAGTCCGAGGTTCCAGTCATCTCAATATAACAATACATATTGATATTGGTATTAATCAAGAAGTCCGGAAATATTCACTACACTCTTAGTGATATACTCTTGTTGATAAACACGTATCACGTGTCCTGCCTCAATAGGTGAATAGATCAGAATACTCGTACATATGGTATATTGCAACTGATTGCCCCTGACCAAGGATTTGGGTATCTTCATACATTCGTTTTTCAATGTCATAGAGAAATCAGTTGGTACAAGGATTTCATTGCCTGCATACTTTTTAGAGAGTCGTCTAGACTCTGTTCTAGTCATAGTCCTTTCCAGTTTCTCTTTATTGCACACAAATTTATTGATACTCGTACACCTTCCTATATTCTTACTAATGAATGCTTATTTATATTTGCAGTCCCCTCTCTGTATTAACAACATCATCAGCAGCACAACAACATGCATCACAACAACAACAACTACCAATACTTTGCCGCCAATGATAAGTACAAAGGGTCCTTGCTAACAGGATCATCAAACAGCTTAAACGTAAAAATTAACAAGAGTAATCAACGCTTAACAGAATCGGATGAATCAGATGCGGGAAAAGAAACAAAATCATCATTAAAGTCATAGCCCTCGGTAGAAACTCGTCAATTTATTTTTGAACAATCGGAACAAAGTCGAACCAACATCCAGCCGTGGTAAATTCTCAGATAAAACAACCACCGAGCTGTTGTACAATAGGCAATCACCATATTATGAATATGGAATACGTGTATAATCAATACTCATCTCATGCGACAATGCGACGTCAGCCTAAACTCAGAATGGAGCGAAATTATTATTATTACACGTATATGGCACACACAACATTGAGCATCTCAGTCCATCCGAAGAGCCCATTCCAAATTTCTTAAGAGTAATATTAAACGAGAGTACGAATCTCTTATGTTTACATTTTCGCAACAACTACTCGATTATAATTTGTAATAAAGTAAAAGGCCATCCATACAGTACTGAGCTTATAAGTGACACACAGCATAGTATCATATTGATCGTACCTCTTAAATGCAAAACAATTTGTTGGGTATGTTGTGAAGATGCTATGAATAAACATGTCACTATTGATATCCAAGAAATTTAAAGCTGCACCTTGAATCTTAAAGAAATCATAGAAAATGAACATCGACCTCAAAGAACAGTTAGTTCGTAGTAGCGAAATCTTTACGTTACTCTACGCATTTTTGGTAGAATATTTGGGGTGATCATCCATCATATCATTATGGGCCATCGTACTACCAGCACCTCTTGAAAAAAATTGATGAAATTCTTCGGCTGCACTTAATCACTTCATGCGAAGCATTATCGCCATGATTTTTACTCGCAGACTCTTTAAAATAAGGAACTCTTGTTCCTGCAACAAAAACCATCTGCCATCTGCATTAAAAGGATCTTCCAGCTACAATATTTTAATAATTTAGTAGCCTGTAGAAATATATTGTATAATTTATTGTATTGTAGTTCCTTCACATATCCACATATCTGTCTGTATATATATATATGTTAAACACACATTAAATCCAAAGAATTTGTAATATGTACTTTTATCATAACTTTCTATTTCTAATTTATTACTAGATCATATAAATAGTTTAATAAACGATCAAATGATATTAATAAAATTAAAGAACCTTCGTTTAAAAATTGTCTCAGTATTTTGTACAATTATTATATTTATATAAGATGACAGGAGATCAAACTCGGATCGGGAAAGTATTAGGTAATGTATCTGGACAACATAGACGACATTGTTGTGTCTGATCTTCAATAATGAAAATGGCGGTTGCACTACTATGAAAATATTAAGATGAGATGGTCATTTTTTCTATATACATATTGTATATCGAGCTCTAACCGCAAAAAACCCGTAAGCGCCATTTTTTGATGCAAATATGTTCTACAATGTCATTCACATCTATGTATACGTCAAATATGAAAAATGAATTATTTATACTATTTACAAAGATATCGCACTTTCAATTATATCGTAAGCGCCCCGCCACACAGGTTTCTTCTTGAACGAAAAATTAACATAAGCGCCATAAAAACCAATAGTACATGGGCCGATCAATAAGTCAATGAAAAAGATATATTTTATTTCGTAATTTTCTTTGTATTTTTCAATAAAATATCTTTCTAACTCTATACAAGTGATAATACGAATATCAATTTTTAAACATTCGCGAATGCATAGTTCGGAAGCTCCTCAAAATACGCCTTTGTTTCATTGATGACGTTCAACGTGAAAAGTCGTCCACCGAGGAATTTTTTTTTAATTTGGAAATAATCAGAAGTAACTGGGGGCCAAATCTGGTGAATGGATGTTGTATCAATTAAAATTTTAATTCCATCACCAGTTCGGTTCCGAGCAGGCCACTGCACTACCGAACAACTACACCGAGTAACTAACCATATCCTCCAAGCGTTTGACTCAAAGGGGCATTGTAACGCTGTGTTCATAGATTTTGAGCTGGCTTTTGACCTAGTGTGGCATCTCTTACTCTTGGCCAAGGTGAAGTCTGTCCTTCCTTTACCTTACTTCGGACTGATACAATCTTACCTGGAAGGGCGCCTGTTCAGCGGCAAATAGCGGACTGCTCTGTTGGACACTCACCCCGTCCTGCCTAGGGTTCCCCAAGGCAGCGTTCTGGGTTCAAAACTATTTTCTCTATTTACAGCTGATATGCCAGTCCCTTCTGCTTATGAGATGTGCATTGACCCAAACAAAACTTTGTTGGCTACTTACGCTGACGACGTTGGCTTTTTTTTTCAGCTCCCATTGTGGGTATGAAGCTGTAGATGGATTCCAAGAATACCTTCACTCGTTAGAGTCTTAGGCGAATCGGTGGAACGTGAGAATTAACAATAGCAAATGTGCCAACGTGTGCTACATCTCTGCGGGGACTCCATCGCACAATCAATGAAGGTTTTCCACCTCATCCTGGATCAAAAGCCGATACAATGACCACCTGATGGCTCACAACAACCGCTTGGTTAGACCACTGACTGATTCAACTCCAATCCGGAGGCTCAAGAGGCTTCATTTTAGATCTTTGCTGCAATAGAGCAGACAAAGCCTTGGGCGCACCAGATGACTTCCCGGCCACCTAAGCCATGAGAAACTAAAATTTTATTTATTAAATATTGTTTCATCATAAATTAAATGTAAGAACCTGGTGATAATTATTACGCAGAAACAAAGCGCATAATAGGGCACAATGGCGCTTAATAAATAAAAAAAAAAAAGTAATTCCATGATTTTCTCCATCGAAACTGGGCATGTGTACACGCATGCATTGTCAGGCACTCATATTGCCGAGACTTTTTCACACCCAATTTTTGCGTAAAATATTGAAACCACTGTACAATGCGATATGCCTGTGGCCTCAACTATTCGCGCACTTTTATTCGTTGATCACTCAAAACGATATATTGGATTTTGACAATTGTTTCTTGGGTAGCCACCTGCACAAGATGTCTCGAACGATTTTCATTTTTTGTGGATGTACGGCCACGTTTAAACTCATTTAGCCATTAAAAAACTTAACAATTTATATTTATGATTTATGTTTGGAGGGGAAAGAACAAGGAGAAAAACAGCAAAAATAAGCTAAAAAAAAAGCAAAAATTTCCCAACACTACTAGGTGACCAGTCGACAGTTGATTAAAAGCCTGATTTTTTATTCAATCTGATTATAATCAACCTTGGTTACCATGGCAACAACTCTTAGTGACGTCACTTTTCCCTGTGGTTGTTGTAAAAATAATCAGGTTTTTTACCTGATTATGGAAAAATCAGGTTTTTCTTTCAGTCTAAACCGACTATAAAAGAGTAGCATTCGACTTAGGAATAAAAGCATACGGATAAAGAGAAAAACAGATTGACTGAACCGATAAGAGTGCGTTGTCATTTTGTTTACGGTCTCTTGCACCGATCTTATCATTAATTTGATATTTCACAAAAAATGCAACAAAGCCATGTTGACCATGATTGCGTATTTTATTTCATCTTCCACGTTTATTAAATGTAATAAAATTTCGTATTTCTTACCAGGTCATAGTATGATGTCTGTCGATTCCATTCATAGTACGATAGAATCATTCAACCGAAGTCGAATAGTATGGGCAACTAGCGAGTAGCCTACAATTATTCGAAGTTCAAGAACCAATCCTTTCAGCTATGAATGCATATCACCAAAATATTCAGACTTTTGTAAATTGGAAATTGTTTTCTGATTTAGTTAAAACCAAAAAAGATTAAATTAAACGTGACCTTGCCACATTTGACTCCGCCAATTTCGATAAAGATGGTTTAAATCTTAAGAACGGCTATTTCGAAATGAGCCAAGAAAAAACTATTTGTTTTAATTTTAGCCAGACTGTTTTTAAACATAAAACAATGTTATTTCAAATAACGTGTGCGCCATATTTCAATTTCAGCCTTCGCCAAGAGTTTTTTTTTTCTTTTAATATTTTTTATTTGCCACTGTCGTCAGACGACAACCAAAGAATTTACTCATAGTTTCAAGTCACTTAAGCAAGTTTGGATGAGTTAGTCACTCATCCGGTATTCGAAATGGGAGGTCTAAGGGGTGTCGACTATTCAGGCATAGCATTTGCCTGCTGTTGTCCGACAGGTTGATTGCCAGGTTGTCTGATGTCATTTATCGTTGGGATATTCAGGTCTCGGTGGATGACTGAGTTTCGGACAAACCACTGCGCACTTACAATCCTCCGCAGTAGCTTGGATTGAAACCTTTGAAGGATTTCTTGATTTGAGTTGGCTGCAGTGCCCCAAAGCTGTATACCGTAAGTCCATACTGGTTTCAGTATGACCTTGTACAGCAACAGCTTGTTTCGTAGGTTGAGCTTAGAGTTTGTACTGAACAGCCAGCTCATTCTGCGGAGTTTCAGATTTAACTGATTTCTTTTTATCCTGATGTGAGGTTTCAAGGTGAGGCGCCTATCCAGTGTCAGTCCCAGGTACTTCACAGTAGCGCTCTTTGGAATGACCTCACCGTTGATGAAAACAGCGGGGCATCTTACGTGGTTTAGGGTGAAGGTGACATGCGTAGCCACGGCTCCATGAGGGCCAGCTGGTCTTGCAGGAGCGCAGAGGCTACAATCGGATCTATGTCACTCACTGCATGGCCATGTCATCCGCATAAGTGGCTGTTGAGAGTTTTTCGTCTCTCAAGATCGGAATGTCCAACGTATAGAGCGTGTATAGGATGGGCCCCAGCACACTGCCTTGAGGAACTCCGGCACGCATACTCTTTATGTCAGACTCCTGGCCTTCGCATCTGACATAAAAGGTCCTCTTGTGTAAAAACGATCTTAGTAACAGATAGTATGATGCCGGCAGCAACTTCTTTAGCTTATACAGGATGCCGGAGTGCCAGACTCTATCAAACGCTTGTCGGACGGCAGAGCAATACTCACGATTTTCGAAGGAATTGAGGATTTTTTGTACCACTCGGTGGCACTGCTCTGGTGTTCCGTGACATCTCCTAAAACCGAACTGGTGGTCTGGGACCATGTGACCATGTGGTGACAGCAGTGGCAGAACTCTAACCAGAAGTAGTAAAATAACGTATGCGGCCTAAAAAAGGGAAATAGGCACAAAAGAAACTTAAAAACACATCTATTATTATTATATCTATTCGCGGTTAGGGTTCGATATGGTCGGTCTTCTTTTCTACTTGTTGAATGGTCTGAACCTTCTGCATCTTGAAAGATGTGATCTTTTGCTCGGGAAACCTTTCTTTGTTGTATACCTGGTCACTTAGTTTTTCAAACTTACCGATGCTCTTTTTATCGAGTGCTGGTTTTGCGGTTCGATTTCAAAGGCACAGATCACTTAATGAGACACCTAATCCTATCACCCATTGTTGCAAAAAAAATACAGCATACATACAATACAGTTTTCATGGATTAAAAAAAAGATTTTTTTTTAATTTGATAAATACAATTATATAAAATATAAATATTGTAAATTTTGACTATTCATACATCTTAATATTCTTTGCACTTATAGTACTTATTCCAATCCTACATAGCGGCTGAGTACCAGGCATACAGATACCAAATATACCAGATAATTAAACACTTCCAAATTAATAACAGATAAAAGTTAGCCTGGCCTAATATTAATATCTCTTTAACATTTCTTTATAATCCATTACCATATCCAGGCATATTTTGGCAATGTCACCCAGCTGCGAAAACATTGATTCACCTTTTATGCAATATTCTTCACTTATGTATTCGGTTTGATTGCACAATTCTAGGCCATCTTTTATAAAATGATCTAGAAAATTATACATTGTGTTCAAGTGATAATGAAATAATTCGTGTGTTAGCTGCACATTATGGATTGGACCATCGGACACATCTTGCTCCTGTGTAATAAAGAAGAATGTACGAATTATTTTAATTATTAATCTGTTCTGTTTGTTTCAAATACAATAGGAAAACAATACCAATTGACATAGACGTAAATTCCAATCCCATATGGGTTTTCGATCATTCGGGTTCTGGTTTATAAACTCATTCATTTTTGAAATTATCGTCAAATAAATTTGTTTTGGGATCAGTTCGGGATCAATGTTTTCATTACAAGCGCTTTCGGAATCAGGGTCAGTAGGTTCCCCCTTGTATAATATAGGCTCACTGTTTGCCTTTCGAATACTTTTCAGCGCAGAAAAGCAAGTCCAGTCTTCACTACTTTCATTAGAACTTATCTGTAGTAAGTTATACCAAATTGTGATGATTATATTTTATAAAATAATAATGTGATATCATGTGATCAGAAGTCAAGAGTGACAAGACTTAATGCTGATAAATAATGGATGATAGTTATAACTTACACTTAATGAATCATGTATCCCATTTTCTTTCAAAGTTGTTGTGGACGATGTATCATTATCATCATCGTTATTATCCTCCTCCCATATGATTTCATTCTCTCGCCGGTATAAATCTAGATAATCATTGACCGTGAGTTGCTTGATATGATCTGCATAGTCTAATGTATTAAGTGTATGTTTGCATGAGCTCAATCCTGGCGATAGCATCCCAATCATAGAAATTTTGCTCTTCTCTCCAATAAATGAGTCTCGTAGAACTTGAGTCAATTTGGATACGTGGAATGGCAGATGAGATGATAGTCTACCCAAGGCGCGTATGCATTCTTTGAGTGCCAATAGAGACTGATTAATATCAGCACCCTCCATTCGGTTCTGCGTATTGGCCGACGAAGTATCATTGCCCGCTAAATCAATGAAAGAAAACTTTCCGAAAATTCGCGATTTCAGAGAGTCCTTATGATACAAAATAATTTGAAAAATAGCATGCGATCGTGATGAATTGGCGTAAGCCCATTTTTGCTCCGATGTACGCGCATCATTTCCATATTGTATTAGTTTCAGCATTTCTTCAACACTGCTAACAAGCTTTTCCGTTAGCCCTATAATCTGCACTTGTTCTTCACCATCTTGAAGTACGCTTAGCTCTGACTTATCAGATAGCAAATCAAAAACCTGTAAACAATTTAATATCATCAAATAGGTTAGGTGGTTAGAGGATAGTTCTTATTCAATAGATGGCTGCTTACTTGTTGTTTGTAAATCTCAAAGAAACTGGCGGATACGGTTAGATTTTGCGAACTAAATGTCGGATCATTGCAAAGATCAAAGATATCTTTAGCTGCCATGGCATAAATGCCTGTTTTGCAATCATGTGTCTTGCCGTTGAATTCTCCACTCATTGTGTGAGTCTTGCCAGATCCAGTCTGGCCGTAGGCGAAACACGTAGCCATGCCACCATCAAATATAGAGTTCACTAATGGTTTTACGGCATATCTGATTTTAGTAAAACATTTGTACAATTAAAAATTGGGAGTAGTTTAGTCGCTAGTTTGTAATTTGTAATCCCCCCTGCATCCAAAAGCATATGAGAATCAAAATTTGAAAATGTGTCAAGTTCAGTACAAATGATGTACGGGGTTATTGGCATCGTCGATTAAAGGGTTGAGGTCTAATACTAATCTTAAATCATAGCTGTAGGAATGTACAACTTTGTTGCATGTCATACTGTAAAATCAGGAGATCGTGCTATAAAATTAAATGAATGTGCGAGAAAGAGACCATACCGCCTAGTCGGCACATTTCTATTCGTTTGCCCAAGGCAACTGTTGTTGTATCCTGGATATGATGAAGCTTTCGCACCCAACCTTGTGGGGCAGCGACCGGTACAGTTACACGTTTGTGATCTGTTTTAAGTCTGTTCGTTATTAGAGAAGAAGATAATATGCGATTCCATGCTAGACCATTGTGGGGAAGTTCGGGGGAATAAGATCAACCTGCATCTGAATAAATGAGGTCCCTTTCAGGATTTGGTTCAGAATTCGAAGCTGACATCTTGAAATTCAGAGGGGGTCTGGATCATATGCCGTTGCCGAATGCATTCATACAGTATATAGGTAATTTCTAACAGCAAATGAATACATTTGTGCAGATCTCTAATAGAAGTGAGGGCGAACCGCTGGTTCAGGGGACCTGCGAATTTCAAGATGTAAGCTATCGACCTAATCCTTCAATGAGGATAACAATTACAAATCACCAATTACAATTACTCACCTATAAACCATGGCATTGTCACTATACTCATCAAATGCATAATCGAATCGAAATTTGTGATGCTGCAAAAATTGCGTGAGCTCGATGTTCCTATGTGGCTCGTGCACAATAAGCAAGTGCTTTAGCGGCACCGATATGACATCGATATCCTTTTGCTTAAATTCTTTTCGACTCAAAGGGCGTTTACGCACGCACACCGTTATGCGATCGCTTACTACAATTTGTCTATTCAACAAGGGATCTTCAACCACTGAATCCAATTGGTTTCGACATGCGTCAATCATTTTCGCAGTTTCTAAGTGGGGACTAATTTTCTCTTCCTTCAATTTTATATGGTGCGCACAGCGTTCTTCCCTTTTTTCTTTAAGCCGTTTAACTTTTTTAACGACACTACAATGTTTACCAGCTCCATCACCTGCTGAATTCCTTAAATTAGCTCCATGTTCCGGAAAGTTTATGGGTTCAGTCATGCTGTTGATTACATTGGAATGTTCACCAGCTTCAGTGCCTCCACCTGCTGAATTCCTTATCTTAGCTCCTTGTTTCGGTAAATCCTTATTGTTGGTTATGGCACTGACCGCATTGGAACATGTACCAGCACCAGGTGCATTGTTTCCGCCGTAGTTCCTTAAGCTAATATCTTGCTTTGGTGATACGTACTCCTGGCATTTCATGGCGCTAACGAAGGGATCTTCTACAGCTAAATCCATTTGGTTTTGATATGCGCCAATCATTTTCGCAGTTTCTAAGTGGGGATTAATTTTCTCTTCATTCAATTTTATATGGTGCGCACGGCGTTCTTCCCTTTTTTCTTTAAGCCGTTCAACTTTTTTAACAACACTACAATGTTTACCAGCTCCATCACCTGCTGAATTCCTTAAATTAGCTCCATGTTCCGGAAAGTTTATGGGTTCAGTCATGCTGTTGATTACATTGGAATGTTCACCAGCTGCAGTACCTCCACCTGCTGAATTCCTTATCTTAGCTCCTTGTTTCGGTAAATCCTTATTGTTGGTTATGGCACTGACTGCATTGGAACATGTACCAGCACCAGGTGCATTGTTTCCGCCGTAGTTCCTTAAGCTAATATCTTGCTTTGGTGATACGTACTCCTGGCATTTCATGGCGCTAACGAAGGGATCTTCTACCGCTAAATCCATTTGGTTTTGATATGCGCCAATCATTTTCGCAGTTTCTAAGTGGGGATTAATTTTCTCTTCCTTCAATTTTATATGGTGCGCACGGCGTTCTTCCCTTTTTTCTTTAAGCCGTTTAACTTTTTTAACGACACTACATTGTTTACCAGCTCCATCACCTGCTGAATTCCTTAAATTAGCTCCATGCTTCGGAAAGTTTATGGTGTGAGTCATGCTGTTGATTACATTGGAATGTTCACCAGCTTCAGTGCCTCCACCTGCTGAATTCCTTATCTTAGCTCCTTGTTTCGGTAAATCCTTATTGTTGGTTATGGCATTGACTGCATTGGAACATGTACCAGCACCAGGTGCATTGTTTCCGCCGTAGTTCCTTAAGCTAATATCTTGCTTTGGTGATACGTACTCCTGGCATTTCATGGCGCTAACGAAGGGATCTTCTACCGCTAAATCCATTTGGTTTTGATATGCGCCAATCATTTTCGCAGTTTCTAAGTGGGGATTAATTTTCTCTTCCTTCAATTTTATATGGTGCGCCCGGCGTTCTTCCCTTTTTTCTTTAAGCCGTTTAACTTTTTTAACGACACTACATTGTTTACCAGCTCCATCACCTGCTGAATTCCTTAAATTAGCTCCATGCTTCGGAAAGTTTATGGTGTGAGTCATGCTGTTGATTACATTGGAATGTTCACCAGCTTCAGTGCCTCCACCTGCTGAATTCCTTATCTTAGCTCCTTGTTTCGGTAAATCCTTATTGTTGGTAAGAGCGCTGACCGCATGGGAACATCTACCACCACCATCTGCATTGTTTCCGCCATAGTTCTTTAAGCTAATACCTTGGCTTGGTAATATGTACTCCTGGCCTTTCATGGCGCTAACGAAATTAGATCGTCGTCCACCAGAACTAGCACCGATGTTTCCACCTGCCGATCTTTTTACGCTACCATCTTGTTTCGGTAAAATGATGCTGCTTTGCATGTCGCTGGTAACACTGGGACTTTGTCTATCAATAACAGCACCAGCACCAGTATTTCTGTCCGCTGAGTTCCTTAAACTACCAGTGATTCTGCCTTTCTTGGAACCGACACTTGTAGCTGTTGCCTTTAAAGAAATGCGTGCCGCTGTAGGATAATAATTTTTTTTCATTTTTATTTTTTGTTTGCTCCAAACTAAATGTTGTGTGCTTCAACATCAACTAGGAATGAATATGAAATGCCAACTGTCACTCTCTATTCAAATCAATTTGAAGCCACACATGGCCATCTGAAACAAAAATTATTTTTCCGAATGGCAAATAAAGGCTTTCGACGCTTCCGACGCTTCAAGATACATTTTTTTTTTGATATTATTTAATTTTAAACCATCCGGTTTTTATACAATTGTTTCATCAAAATTAAGAGTTAAATAAAAGATAAACATGACATCTAAAAAAATATTTCGATCTTCTATTAAGGAGATCGTTGGGGTGAAGTCTTTTCAAACGGTGGGCTGTGTTGCGTGTCAGACATTTTGCCAGAGGATTTGGGTACTTTAGCAAACGATCATTGTATCGGCTGCTGAAAAAATTTATTTCCTCAATCACCGTAGGCATCTTAAGGTCACGGTGTAGTATGGTGTTTCTAACATACCATGGTGCACCAGTTATGCATTGTAGGGCTTTGTTTTGATGATATATGTTGCCGCAGTCGTCCATATTTGAATGCCATATTGCCAAACTGGGGCCACAACTGGTTTATAAATCATCAGCTTGTTGTTTATTGACAGTTTACTTTTTGCTCGCAGTAGCCAGTCCAATTTCTTCATCTTTTGACAACAACATGCAGTGACTCTTTTCACATGGGCTTCAAGATACAGAGCAAGCTTTTCACGCTTCTTAACGTAAACAAAAAACAGCTGTTGTGAAATAAAAAAAATTGTTTTGCTTTGATATTGGTAATCATTTAATAAAAGAAACAAAAATGAATACCATATGAACATCGATTTGTGTTTTTTTATCTCTTCAATAAGTTTTTCCTCCATGTTTGCACTCCCCTTTAAAAAAACGGTAAATAAATAACATGGCATTGCTTATTGCCATTCACAAAAACAGGTATTTGTCATTCACCTTAACACCAAACAGTTATTTTTTGGTTCGAAAACAGCTGTTTTCGATTCACGAACCAGTCTTTCAACCATTATCAACACTCGAAAGCCTCGAAAGTTCAAAGCTGACCAACTCTTTGCAATCATTCAAAAGGTGATTGACCGAGAGATTGTTCCTGCATAATGGCTAGGATAGACAGCTTGTTTCTTCTAGGAGATGTTGATGAGTGACTTTGATGTGACCAGTTCTCAATCGGACGAAAGTAGAATAAATTCGACGTTGCAAGAAACAAAGAAATGGATTGGAGTTTTGTCAGAATTAAAAGTCATGCCATTGGCTTAGTGCAGTGTCACGTAATATATTTTTAATGTGAATCCAAATATAGCGCTCCACGCCTGGTATAACCATCAGACATGGAGTGAATCCTGCTTCCTTTGTTGCAGCGTTTGCAGATTCGTTTCGCTCAATTCCCGAGTAAGAGTATATGTTAGTGCGAGGTCTATTCAAAAAATATCGCTAATTTTGAATTTACGTGGGCATCTTTCAAACTAAGCATTTGTACGCATAGAATGTGCCTCCAACGGGCATCACGCCGTCCTCCATCTCATTACCCTGAAGACCGGAATGACCCTGCACCTAGATAAGCATGATAGAGCGCTGCCGAGCTTGATTAAAAGCTTCTTCCATACTGCGTATGATTTTGCTCTGGATCTGTGGGTCGACTGAGCCTTGATATTGGCCCAGCTGACATCATATATCAATATATGCCTTGGGGTCTCCCCATAGCATGGCAGACCACGTATTAGGCTTGAATTAGACACCCTTCAATAAATATCTAAAATTTTAAAATGCCGTGGAAGTACCTTTGCAAATGGGAGCACAAAAACTTCCGAAAATTTGCTTATTAATACTGTTGCACTTACATCACCATAAGAACACAGAAGCCGAGTATAACTGGGTAACTCAATTTGACGTATTATTAAAAAACATCGGCTTATTCTATATGTGGAATAATCTAAATCCCGAAAATTAGACAGATACTCGTATGAAAAGACTGGCCGAAAAACGTTTTCATCAATTTCTGAAATTCCAAGATGCATTCACATGCGCTAGCTCCAATTCGCTTGACTGTACAATTCTGCGAGCCTTAGATGATAGAACAGTTCCATACGTTTTCCATAATAATAAATTTCAAATGAGTTCTGTATTTGCGCAATTTCGCTTATCTAATAAATTTGGCCTTAGCATCAATGGGGCTGTCTACAGAATTGACCAAAAATTGGTATTTCGCTATGCATGAGGAACCAAATGAAAAGTCTTCAGCATTTTCTTTTTGAATGACCGATTTATGCGGTAGATATAGAGATTATTACATTGGTTCCTATATAACTGCACTCAGTAACCTGATTTCTATAGTCCAATGTGTTCAATGATCAATGTCTGTCATAAGGATGCTTTACTTTTATATCTTAAATAGTTTGAGGCTGAGAGCCAACATTTTAAGACTAATTAATTTGAATTTTTACATTAATAAAAAATCCTATAACCTATATCTTAAATTAATAAGCAGCCTGCCACAAGCTGTAAGTTTATAAGTAGTAAAATAAAAAAAAAAAAACCATTTCAATATAGCCGAAGGCCCTAGCAAACGGTTTTTCGCGCGAAGAGGAATGTGTAGCGAAATCTTTTACAAAAACGCCACAAATTTTGTAGGAGCATGCCGAGAACTACGAGAGATGTCAATGAAGCTACGCAAGGATCCAGCTAGAAAATGACTTCTCGGCGAATGTGGATCCTTAGATGTAGAGTTCAAATTTATACATTCAAGATCCCCACATTTCGGGGGTCTATGGGAGAATGCGATTAAGGTAGCAAAAAGGCTGTTGGCAAACCAGGTTAACGGGATGGCGTTAAATTTTGAAGAAATGTCGACAGTGGTGGCGCAAGTAGAGGCAATAATGAACTCTCGTCCCCTTTGCCCTCTCACCGATGATGCAAATGATTTGCAGTAGGTATACTGGTCCTTCTGGCGGATGAGAACGCGCCACCAAATAAATGGTGCCTACGACGTGTAATGGAAATGATCCCTGGACAGGACGGACACATTAGAGTAGTCACAGTGAAGACAAGGTCTGGTGTATTGAAGCGCAGCATACACAAGATATGCCCGCTACCCCTGGAGTCGAATGGGACTTAGGTAGGTTGGAAAGAGCTTCCAAGGCGGGGAGTATGTTGGCGCCGAACTGTTCAAAGAATGGAGCTTTCATTTTACATATTTACTAATCTTTGAAGTCTCTTAATTTTTCCTGATTTTCATCTCTTATTCGGGTTAATTGTTCTCTTTACTTCTCTTCAATTATCTTTAGTCATTTGAAATTATCTTATGTTAGGACGTGTTTTTGTGTTTCTCCTCCACCTGAAGTACCAATTCAACAAGACGACTTCACTGAGGGTCGACTGCCGGAACCAAGAAGAACTCAACAGTGCTATATCTATGTTGTATAGAATTGTTAGTATTAGTTTTTCTTTTTTTGTTAACTTTACTAACAATAATACCTAATAATTGAACCTAGTGTTCCAGGTCTTCTTCTGATATCCCCCGATACCAAATCAGAACTAATAAACTATATATTTTTGCATTTATGTATTTTATATTATAATTTTATTTTTTTTCTCATTTTTTGTGTTTTCGTTAGTAAAATATCCAACAATCAATCATATTTCTTTGTTTCAACTAAAAAATTAAAAAAATTAAGCAAAATAATAAATAAATGGTAAATAAATAATATTGTAAATAGAAAATATTCTTCTGTTAAATGTTTTTACATAGAATTTTTTTATTTTTCTTTTTTCATTTTTATACATAAATAATTTTTGTTTTTCTTTCGTTTCGTTTTTTGATCAATTGATGATCGGATCAATCTCTCTTGATGTGTTTTATGTATGTATATAATAAAATAAATAAATAAATTAATTAATTGAAAAATTAGATAACAAAATATATACACATACTATGTAGGTATATAATATAAATAAAATATAATAAAAGAAACAAAAGAAAATTTAAGATTATAACATATTGAAAATAAATTAATTAAATAAGTTTATCATCATCATCATCATACGTATAATAATCATATTCTCTTTATTTCATTTTTTTTTTTTTTACATATAAACATTTTACATAATTTTATGATACACTGTCACTGTGTGAGTGTGTATGTGTGTCTCTGTGTGTGTGTGTGTATTTAAAAGTGATTAGAATATAATAAATATTTTTTATATCTTTTATTTTTCATTTTAGATCCAAAAATAGTTTCTTTTTATATATTTGTATTATTTTTACACATATAAGTATATTTTTTTTATTAAATTCACACGATTTTTCTTTCTTTTGTTTTCTCTTCCATTTCATTTAAATTTAATTTAAATATTTATGTATTTAGTTGCATTTCAGAGTGAGTGTGGGTGTGTGTGTTGTGTAGTTGGATGTTTAACAATGGCAATGTGAGTATGCTTTTATCTATTCTTAGATGGTTGGTTCATAGTTTCTTTGTTTGTTTGTTAAGTTGGGTATAAGTAAATTGTTGCGACTAGTTGCATGCATCACATAGTCATAGAGACTCTGCAGATTATCCAACTACACATGCACTACACACATATGAATGATGTAAAATACTCCTCCAATATCCTCATCAAAAGCTTATAAAAATCTCTCTGTCTGCCTTGTCTGTCCAACGTCTGTGTTTTAATATTTATACATACATATATATATATATATATTATATAATTATTATTCATTTATATAATTTAATTTTAATTTTGTATTTTTACTAAAAAAAAAAAAAATTGAACTACTTTGTGATGAATGAATTGAGAGCACAAAACACACAAAAACACGACGCGAACGAGAGATAAAGAAAAATTTCCACATGAAAAATTTATAAATTAAATATGTTTTTTGTTTTCTTTTTGTCATATGTATATATGTATGCATTGTATTGTAAACTGTGTTATGGTAATTAATAAATAAAATGAATTATGTAGTAGATACATAAATATTATTTATTTTGTAATTATTACTATTAAATAAATAGATATTTTTTTGTTTTGTTTCATTTCTTCTCTTTGTAAGTACTCAATATTTTTTTAAGTATTTCCTTACTCTTCACACATTTGCTGCTTTATTTTGTCTTTTTATTTTTTATTTTTAATTTAATTTATATTATTTTTTATTATATTTTTTTGTTTTGTTTTATTTTATTTTTAAAAATTTTACTAAATAAGCATCTTTTTGTTTCAGTGTAGTTTAGTTTAATTTCGTGTGTTGTGTTGTATTGTGTTGTTTTGGTGTCTTTTGTCTGTCATCAACTCTTCCATCTAATCTAATCTAATCTAATCTGATCTGATCAGATTTGATCTAATCATATCAGATCTGCTGCTCTGTTTGTCTTTCTTTCTATATTTTGTTCTTTATGTATTATAATTATATTTAATTTAATTTGTGTTCTTTGTGTTCTCTTCTTTCACACTCTTTAAGAGTGTTTGTGTTCCACATTCATCATCAATTTTCTAGAGGAGATTTTCTTTATATATTTATTTATTTTAGTTTTTCTTTGTATAAAAGACACACACATTTTTCTTTATATAATTTATATTTTCTCACATCGTTTTGCATGTTGCATTGTTTTGTTTTGTTTTTTCTCTAGTTATAGATTATTTTTATATATTAGATTTTTTGTTTTTTATGGCATTGAGAGATTTCTTTCGTCGTCGGTTGTATATAAATATATAATTTGTCTATATCTTCTTTCATATCTCTTCTCTTCCCTGCTTTCATTCTACAACATTTGAGTATAGAGAATATTTATTTTTTTTTTTTTTTGTTTTATACATCGAGAAATTATGAATTATTTCATTGTTATTTTGTTTACATTTTAATTCCATAAGTTTGAAAAAGGACTAGAAGAATAATAAGGAGGAGGAGTTGGTTCAAAAAATTAAAAAAGATTCTTCAAAAAATAAGCTCAATTAGAAACATTTTGAAAAATTAACATAGCATCATCATCATCATCATCATTAGGTATGAGTATCATTCTCCATTTCCAATGGACATTCTTCTCTCTCTATGGTATATTTATTGTTAATTTAGTAGGAGAACATTTATTAGGAGTAGAAGGAATTTTATTTTGTTTTAACTATATTATAATTCCTTATCAATTCTATCTTTTCGCCACCACATTTTCCTTTCATTTCTTATTGATTGATTTACAAAAGGTTTTGTTTGGTATTGCTTTATGAACTGTTAACTTTGAATTTTAATTTCAATTTGATTGACATTAAGAATTTAGAAATAAGTTTAAGTTTATATATGTATATAGTATGTATCTATTATAAAATTAAAATCAAATGGGAGTGACGTTTTTGCTGCTTCTGTTCTTGTTGTTGTTCTTCTTGATGCTCCTGTTCTTTTTGTTATAGTTGTTCTTTTTGCTGCTGCTGTTCATGTTGATGTTGTTGTTTTTCATTTCGCTGCTCCTGTTGTTGCTGATAATGTTGTTGTTTTTGTTGATGATGATTGTGATGATTAAATTTTTGATTGTATTGTTTTAGATGCTTGTCGCTTTGCTATTTGCTTGTTTTTATTATTTAGTTGTTTTCAGCTGTTCTCTGTTGTTTTTGTTAGTTATTATTCATATTTTGTTGAAGTTGTTATTGTTTGCATTGGGCTAATTCTGGTTCTTCAGTATCCATTGTGTCATCCTCCTCCTAGCATGCCATCCTTTCTGCTGCTGTTTAACCTCTTTCATAGAATAGGATGTATGCGCACGATGAAACTAAATGGCAATCCATTATGGGATCGCTGACACTATGAGAAAAGGAAAGGATAATAATAATGTTGTTGAAAACACACTATAATACTCTATTACTCTACTTACATGTTATCATTGAATTCGTGCCACTTGCGTGTAACTGGATGTTTGCACAGTGCCACATAATGACCGCCAGCAGTAGAACCTACAATAATAAAACAATTAACCAATGATATAATAAATGTAATAATGAGTGATATAAGAAATGATATGAATGATAGTATCGTGATAAAATGATGATGACGTACGATTATACGCACCCATATGATTTGATACCGCATAAAGCGAATACTGGACACTTGAACTTAGATTAGCGGCATAAGGTCCCATATTTAGTTCACGATCACCAGTTGGAAATTCAACGATGTTGGATAATTTACTCCAACGTGTTTCTGAGAAGCGCTTCAAATCTACACACACACACAGAGAGAGAGAAAATGAAAACAAATAATTAAAATCATCATCTAAATAGATGGGATGGTATGATAGGTTAATCACTTACGTATAACTAGATATTTTGGAAAACGCTGTATGGTAAAGCTTTTGGTACATTTTCGACGGGTTTTACATTTCGAGCATGTTGGCATCTCATCGCCATCCAGTACTTCTTCACGTATAAACAGATCTAGGCACGCTTCAAGTTTACAACGTGAACTCGACGGAAGTGATACACTTAAATCCCAGAATGGATCAAAAGTGACGCTTGTATTACCGCATGTTGTACACTTTAGTGTGCTCTTCAATTGACCAACAAATAGTTCACGTATTAAGGAATTCTCATGACGTATATACCACTCCCATGTTAAATCGGCCTTTTTATTGTCACTACATAGAGAGAGAGAGAACAGAGAACACATCAAATCAATCAATATACATGGAATATTGTGATGGTACTACTAACCTCAAGTTGTCATCAATATTAAGTGGTTCATTTTTGACTCCTGTGTTAAGCGCTGAATGAAGTGAATCCAAAAAGAAACGTAAGAATTCTTGGGCGTCCTGTTGATTAAAATCACTATACATGCGATGCTTTGTTGAAAATGCCCGCTTTAATTCCATTGGTGTCACGCTATGCACGTCTGATGTCCACATTTCCTGGATCAGTTTGGCAAATTCTAAAAAATTTTAACAAATAATACAATTCGATCAATTGAAATTTTTTTTTTGTGTTCCAAAGAATACTGTGTATATGTATGTGTGTGTGTGTATATATTTACCATATAATATCTGTTGATCTTTTGTTGCTGCTGAGCGTGAACCATGGTGAGCTTTTAGAAATCTGGTCAGTTCAGTTGTGTGACTCAGACATTGGATAACAGAGTTCATGAAGCAAGTATTCCCGATGTTTCTTAGTCCACATAGTCCTATAGAATAGACCACATATGAGTAAGTTAGATGGTACATTTTGTTTTCGATTCCACTGATTGAACCAAAAAAAGCTATACCCCTCAAATAAAAATATATACATTAAATAATTTCTCTACTTTTTTTCGTTTTTGTTTCAGGCTCAAACAACAAGAGTTCTATAGTTTTGAAATCTCAGTTTATCAATCAATAACAATCAAACATACTCATGGTATCATACTGACCTTCACTTGCAGCATCACGTCCATTCGACAACCTATTTGTATCATTGATTGTGCTGGAGTATTTAGAGGTTACTGTCGATGTTGGCAGCGTATGTGAGCCACGGATGCCGCTGCTGCTGTCGCGTTCCCAGTACCGTTGTATGGTGGTTGGCGAAACTGGTGGCAGAATGGTCCTCGCAGTGCTAGCTGCATTTCGCACCTGTTTTTGTTCGTGTTCGTATTCGTATTGTTCATGTTCACATTCAGTTTCAGTTGCATGTACATGATATTCATGTTCATGATGTTCATGTCGATAAGAGAAAAGTAATATTTTTATTTGAATAAGTAAATATAACAATACATAGATCATTATTTAGTTTTTTGTTCTTTTTTTATATATGTTATTTAGTTGGTTGGTTGGTTTCTTTTTTATTATGTCTGCATATGTGCGTCGTGTATTTAATGTGTGAATTATCTATGTTTTATGCATATGTACGAGCATGTATGTAAATGATGAGGTTTTTGTATGTTTTTGTTTGTTTAATTAATTTACAGCAGCAAGTTGTTTTATTTTTTTTTTTTATTTTAACAAAAATAGACAGTAAGAAGCATGAATAATAACGGTAACGGATCTTTTGCACAAATCTCTATGTGTGGGTATGTATACATGTGTAGTATGCTGTCTGTGTTGTTTATATGAATATGTATGTGTATGGATATGGCTCTGTTGTGCAAAAAGTTAATAGCAGAAAAGCGCACTTCTGATTATGTATCAATAAACAATAAATCAAATTATTGCTGCATTAGTTGGTCATCATCACACATGTCATGTCAAAATGATTCCTCTTCTCATTTCTTTATATCAATCGATAGATAGATGGATGGTTCGATGACATTTTTATCGTTTATCAATCTATGATCATGAGTTGATAGTGTTGAAAAAAACGTTGAATGTATTCTGTAATTTGTAGTGCATTGAGTGAGTGAGGATGAGTGAGTATGTGTTATTTTAAATGTGTTTGTGCAAAATATAACAACAAATAATGCAAATGCAAATAAATAAATCAATAATACCAAATAAACAAAACTTGCAAAATCCATGCAAATGCCAGCATAATGTGCGTTAGTCCTGTGTGTGTGTGTGTGTGTTTGATTGTGTTTTTGTTGTTGTTATGTTTACTAAACACGATTAGATTATGACAGAGAAGAAATGCTGCCGCTGATCAATTTTAGTAGACATTAATAATATTATTAAGTTAACACAAACAAACAAAAAATTAAATTAAAACTAGGTTTAAGGAATAAAACTAATTCATAGTATTGAATACTGAATACAAACTCTCTGATTAATACTGAAAGAATGGAGCTTTCTTTAGCTTTGGGAAAGCTTGGCTCAGTTGTGTGGTTAGTGCAAAGAGTATGAATTATATTTTAATAGTCTTTGGTGTTAGTTGGTAGCCGACGACGACGACAACGACGACAAAGAGCGAGAGCTCTCACGAGTTTTTTTGAAACTTTTCGATTTTCGAATTCGATCAAACGCATTTTGAATTTTGTTGGTGACGACGATGCCCGCGCCCGCCTAACAAAATACGCAAAACAAGAAGAAAATATACAATAAAAAAGAAAGGAAAAGGATATAATCAAATTGACACTATAAAAAGCACATTGTATATTCTATGCGTTACAACTAACTCCACCCCATTGACAGAAAAAAAAAACAAAAGAAAGAAAGGATAAAGAGATTAAGAAAAAATAAAGAAAAGAGAGGCTTGGCTATTTTGGATGCTGTGCTGATGATGCTGAGAATTACTAAAGAGAGATAATAGTAGTTTGAATTGAGAATAGTAGAAAAAAAAATGGAGTACAGAGAGAGATTGAGAGAGATTTGGAATGAAAATTGTTGTTCAGGTTTTTGTTCTCTTTTTGATTCAATTCAATTTGAATTTGAATTTTTATTTGAACGCACAACTTACACTCTCATTGGCGATGACAACTGCGACTTGTGTGCTTGTGACGACGGCAGTGCCGGAGGAGCTTGTGCTGTTGTTGCTACTATTACTACTAACTGTTGCAGCATTTGCATTTGATGTTTCTGATGTTGTTGCTGATGCTATAGAAGTAACAACATAGGATGATGCACCACCAACTTGACTACTATGACTGTTATTGCTGCTACTGCAGCTACTACTCGTTGGTTTTTGGCTACCGTCTCCTGTACCTGTAGAAATTTTATTGCTATTGCTACTGCTATTGTATCTAATGATGACACTATCGTTGTTGTACTGCTGATGTTGTTGTTTGTGTTGTTGGTTGTGATATTGTTGTTGTTGTTGATGATGATGTTCCTGTGTTAACTTATTGTTGGTTGTAAGAAAACTAGAATTTGTTACCGATTTGTTGCCATTTGAAGTTGCAGTTGACTGAAAAGTCATAGTTGTAGTGGTTGCTGTTACTGTTGCCATTGTCGTTGAAGTTGGTCTTCCACCAACTGAAGAAATATTCTCAATCGAATAGCTATTGCTATTACTGTTACTATTGTTGGCAAATCCTAAACGCGGACGTGGGTCAGTGATCGCCAAAATCGAGGATGTTGCTGCTGCTGCTGGTGCCGGCCTTGCCGAATTATGAATACCAGCTACATTTTTATTTGATGCCACCACCATCGGCGGCGATGCTGATGATGTACGGGAATTGTGCGATGCACCAAATCCTCCACGACTACCATTATTAGCATGGCTGTTGTTACCGCTGCTGTTATTACAATGCGTTCCACGTGTCAATGAATGACTGTAACCAGCACCAAGGCGTGAATTAATTGATTCAGTATACCTTTTTTGTAAATTTGTACTACTGCCACCACCAGCAGATGTTATAATGTTCTCAACAGCACCTACATTATTTGCAATAAAGGCGGCTGGGGCTGTGGTGGAAATTTTATTGGAGGCAAGCGAAGGTCTCTGGTTTTTCAAATCGCTTAGGTTATTAAACTTCTCAATGGAAATCTTAATTCCAAGCGTATCGATATTATCTGCGACTGCAACTGCTTTAGCAAATTGTTCCCTTTGTTGCTGTTGTGGAGTTGTGACGACACCTGAACCTGAAATGTTTTTACTATTGCCAATGCCAGCCGCCTTTGTATCCGCATAGCATGTTCCATTCGTGTATTTATAGTTGTTGACACGTTCAAAAGTATAACTGCTACCGGTTCCGGCTCCGGTGCCACCACCACCATATGTAGTAGCTGAACTAGCTCTGCTTGTTGTTGGTAATATAATTGTAGACTTAGGACGTGCACGCTGTGTTCCTCTCTCAGTATTTGGGAAAGTGCGATGCTGGAATGGCGGCGTTATCGGCTTAAAGTAAATTGGTGGTTTGTCATTTAATGATGGCTTCATTATTTGTGCATTTACACTGCCCACCGCGATATCAGGACTAACAGTTTTTGTTGGCGTTGTGTCCTCACTGTCTATGAATTTGATGTCATCATGCTTCTCACGTTCACGCTCACGATCACGTTGCTGCTGTGATATTTGTTCTTGGTGCTGTTGATGCTGAGGCTCATGCTGTTGCTGCTTGTTTTGATCGTTATTATTACTGCCATATAAATGACGATAATTCATGTAGTTATTGTTACTTCCCATGATGGCGTTGCTACTGTTGTTTCTGTTATTATTATTAATCGTGCAGGTACTTGCCGTTGCTACAAATTTAGGTGCTGTAGCTGCTGTTGTGGTGTAGTTGGAGATGTTGTTGGTTCCAACAAATTTAGTATTAAAATACTTGCCCGTACCAGTGCCTATTGCTGTTGGTATACCACCAGCAGAAGTTCTTACAGCACCTCTTGCACTTGCTGCAAAGGATCGATGCGACGTGTTCTGTAGATGCCTAGATGTGGATCCTCTTCTGTTGCTGTTGCTAGGGTAAAATACACGAGTGGTTTGCACTTGCTGAAGACGAAGGTAACCCCCAGCTGCTGCTGGCGTTGCAGTTTTATTACCACCATCACCACCACCACTACGGGTGCTTACAGTGTGCTGCACTGGTTTACTGCCGTTGGTAACAAGTGTTGCTGTGGATACTTTTGTTTTTTTCAAATTGTAGTTGTTTTTAGCATCAACGTTGTTATTGTTGTCGTCATCGCCAGTGTTCACAACGCGATTATGTTGTTGCTCCTGCTGCTGGTCTATTTTGATTTGAGTACAACCGCCAGCGACTTGAGCATGTGCTAATTCGCACTCCGCCTGTAGAAATGATAAATCCTTATATGCCGGTACAAGGAAAAAATTTTTATTTGCAAGACGTACCGGATTTGTACTTGCTGCTGAACCTGCTGTAGCAGTAGCTGATGATGATTTTTTAGATTCAATTATATTTGTATTTATGGGACTATTAAAACCACCCCGCAAGTTGCGGCGGTAGTCAAAATTACCTCTTCCTATTCCTGATGCGATGGCAGCTGCTCCTTCTACTGTTGTTGTTGTTGTTGTTGTTACTGCTGTTGATGAGTTCGCTTGATTTTGATTTGTTACAAACGGCAACGGCTTTAGTATAATCGGAGACAGAAACTTTGCTTCTAATCCAGATGCAACTCCTGCTACTGTTGTTGTTGCTGTTGGTATATATGCCGATGCTGCTGCTGCTGGAGGTGCTGAATTTAGAATTCCTTTATTGTTCATAAATTCAGCATGCGTATTTTTGCTTGTTGCGGTTGTGGTCGAGGACGTACGAACTTCTGGTAAGCAGCCATCATTATTCAGTTTTTGTTGATACGGAAGAGATTGTATCAGTGTTGCTGCTGCTGCTGATGATGATACTGTTGGCTTTAGTACTGGTGCTGGCAACCGAGTACGCTGTTGCTGCTGATACTGCTTTGGCTTTTGCTTCGTTGAACCAGGAATTTTCTGCGACGTATTCCTGTCTTTTTTTGCGTCGTTCATTATTCAATACAAAAGCCTGCACGTGCAAAGCCTGTGTTCTCCTTTTTTTTCCAACAATAATTTTTTTCCAAAGCGCGTCTTTTATTTTAAGACAATTGTTAATGCGGCACTAAAATAATCTCCTTTTTGTTAACGATTTTTTAATTGTCACCGCACATTAATTTTTCTTTAAATTTAATTTTATTTTATTTTTGTTAGAATAAAAAAGTTTTTTTTCACAAGAGACAAATTATTTCTTTCATTCAATGATGAATGTCATGGCATACTTCGTTTTTTTTTAATTTTATAAAAATTCAATTTCTGCTTTTTCTACTTCTTCTTCTTATTATTTTGTAATTCACATTTTCCCGCTTACAAATCAACTGTTACTTTATTTATTCCGTTTTTCTTTGAACGTTTAAATTTAAATTTGAATTTGAATTTTTTTTTTTGTTTTTTGGCTTGGTTTCGTTAGTGTTTTTGTTTGTGTTTTTCTTTTGTTGTTTTAGGTATGTTTTTTTTTATATAGATTTTGTTAAATTTTTAGTGTTTTAGTTTAGTTGATAAAATTTGAAAATTGTTTTCATTTGGTTTAAGTATTTGATAGTTGGATTAGTTTTGTTTAGTTTAACAGTTTTTGCATTAATAAAATTAATAATTCTATAAGGAAGAGACCTGCAAGAGATTAGCTAAAAATACATAAAATGGAAACGATTAAATGAAATTATGTAAAGGTTAGTAAAAGAAGTGAAAGATCGAACGATTGAACATTAGTAAAGTTGACAAAGTCGTAGGTTTTCTTGTTTCTTGTACACAAATTGAATTGATTGATTTTTATACATTGATATATTGAGTGAGTGAAGTGAGTGAGTAAAATTGTGGTGAGAAAGTAGACACAGGACACATTGGACAGGAGGAAACAGAGGACAAAAGACAGTAGTAAAATATGTAAGGATCGGGGATTAATTAGCAGCGATAGAGTGGATAAATGGATAGGTTTACATAAGAATGATAGATCAGTTAAGTACATTTTCGAATACACAATTGTTATTTCATTATTATCATATCATATTATATCATAGTATACACGGCAACTTCGGCATTAGCATCATCATCGTCATCATCACATAGTTATTATTATTATTATTGACAATATCACCCAACACCATGTAGTGCTGGACTTAATTACTTAAGAGTACATATGTAAGTAGGTAAATGTAAAAAATAAAAAATGAAGTGTTGTTGTGTTATGCATGGCATATGATGTGGTGTGTGTGTGTTGTGGTTTCTGTGGCAAAATTCTTTAAACTATGTAAATACAAAATGTTAAACTTAAATCATATGTAATACAATAATAAGACGACAATTAGCAATGAAATCTTAAATTCTAATTGATTAAAAAAAAAAATACAAAAATAAAAAAACAAACAAATAAACTTAAAACAAACTAACACAAATCAATGCAAATTGGATGCTGCATGCAAATGCTGATAAGCTTGCTGTTGATTGATGTTGTTTATACTAAGTAATAAGAGGAACGATGGCAGGAAGGAAGGGAGGAGTAGGGAAATAGGGTTAAGGAAACAACACAGCTTTCAGTTTTCAGCTTTCACATTTCCTGATTTACAAATACAAAATGAAACAACAACAAACTGAACTCAAAACATACATATAAGGATAATAAAAAAAGAAAATGCAAATGCAAAATAGACGAGGCAAGGCATGACATGGCACTGACTTGACTCGGCTTGTTTTCCAGGATTTAAGTCTTATTCTTATTAAAGAAGTTAAGTAGTAGTAGTAGTAGTAGTAGTAGTTAAGAACAACATCAAATACGAACAAACAAATGAACGAAACAGTATAGAATGCTGTAGTAGTGATTAATATTGAAGTTGGTATACATAAGTAGATACACCAACACTCACTCATTTGGTACTTGAAGTTAAACACACACATACATACATATTTGGTATGATGGAAAGAAATATACAATAGAAGACATACATACTTATATTGTACACAGATTAGATTACATAATACATATTAGAGAGAAGATGGCAGAAAGGCAAGACAAGGCAAGGCAAAGCAAGCAAGAAGAAGTTAAACAACAGACAAGATTTTTGAGAGGTTTTTTTTTTTAGTTTTGTTTGGTTGATTGATTGGCTTTCATTTGATTTGATTTGATTTGAGATTTGGCTTTGTTACCTTGCTGTTGTTGCGTCTTTGTGTTGTTGGACTACTACTGTTGTTCTCATTTGTATCCAATTTTATGGTAGCTGTTGTACTAACATCATTATTACCACCACCACCACCACTTCCAGTATTATCACCACCAATATCAGAAGATTTTTTTATATAATCCGTTGTATCAGTTTTATTTGATGATTCCTTATCACCACCATTGCTGCTATGCAATGATGATGTCGATGATGTTAGTTTTAAACCATTTAAATGACTATCAATGCCATTTGATATTGATGATGATGATATTCCTCCTGTTGATGTTCGATCATTGTCTAGTGAACCATTTGTAAGCCTTTTATATGATGATGTTGTTCCTGATGCTGATGATGATGATGTGGTTGCTGCAGTATCAATGTCTTTGTCTAGATCTTGTTGTTGTTGTTGTTCACGTCTACGCAATCGACTGCTACGCAATGTAAAAGTGGCCGTTGGTATGTCACCACTGCTGCCGCTGTTACTCAAACTGAATTTACCAGAATTTCGATTTCTACTCAAACGTGATGTTGCTGTTTCTATGTTGCTACTACTATTTTCTCGATCTCGATCTCGATCACGTTCTCGATCCAAACTATTTGTATTGGTAATATTCGTTATATCATTATCATTATTATAGAGACGGCTATAACGATTGCTGCTGCTGCGTGGCCTATCAAGTTTCACTGTACATGTTGTGCTGACATTATTGTTGTTGGTGGTGTTGCTGCCGCTGCTGCTGTTGGTGCTGCTGCTGGTGGCATCTTTATCATTTGATGTTGATGTCAATGATGAATCAATGCCGCCGCCACCACCTGTTGATCTGGAACGTGATAGTTCAGTATTTGGTTTATAAGTCGCCGGACTGTATTTTTCGTAAATATCCAAACCGGATGTCGCAACTAAACGTGCTAATGATGAAGATGAACATGAACCTGACAAACGTTTTAATGAATTTCTGTTGCTGTTGCTGCTGCTACTGTTACTATTGTAGTTGCTCTCTCCGCCCCCATTTAGGGCAGATGCAGATGATGTACGACCAGTTGCTGTTGGTGGTTTACGCGCCTCATTTCTTGTATTATCCAAAGATGAACTAGTTGATGTTGTTCCTGTTGTTGCTGTATTACTTTTTGTTTTTCGTGGTAACTAATTAGGTTGTTTGTTTGATTGTTTTGTTGATGTTGATGTTTGATAATGTTTATTGTTGGTCATTATATGTATGTATGTACATATTTTAGTGTTTGTTTGATGTTTGATTATTGATGGTGTTGTTGGGTGGTTTTGGTGTTTACATAGTTGTTGTTGTTGTTGGTGTTGATGTTGCAATGATACAAATTTACAGATGTTGGTTGAGAGAGACAGAGAGAGAGAGAGCGGCGATCGATATAAAAGATGATGACAAAACGAAACGAAACGATTTTGTGTTTTGTTGTGTGTTGTCGTCATCATTGTTGTTGTGGATAAAGTGATAGAGAGGAGTATAAAGATTGATTGTTGTTTGTGATATAAAGAGCAAGGATGTTGTTTGTAGAAGTAGTAGTAGTTGTTGTTGTTGTTGTTGTTGATGATAATTTGTCCATTTGATGAGAGAGAGAGAGCGATTGATACACACAAAGAAAGACAAAATAAATCGGGGAAAAAAAATGATTGAAATTTAAATGATAAACAAAAAACATACAAAATATATATACATAAGAATGAGAGAAAAACAAAATGCGCATAATTTTTTTTTTTAAAATATCTCTATAGTAGTATAAATATAATAAATAATATAAACTCTTCTTCTATTCTATTGTATCTATGTATGAATGTACTACATACAATACATATGTGTGTGTATGCATGTACATACGTATGTATGTATGTATGTACTATAGAGAAAGATATAATAAAGGCTGAGAAGCGGTGAGGTGAGTTATGGGTGACAATCTCAATACCTCCTCAACTGCATCATCGCACATCAACTCATTGAAGAAAAAAAGTCTCTTAAATTGTTCGCAGTACAATTTACTATGGTATCATGTAGTATTGTATCTGACAACAAATATTAAGAAGATTGTGTGAATGTGCGTTAGGCGCGTGCATTGATTGCAACCACTTTTCCCATTACTTATGTTTCATTGTATGATTGATCAATATGAATCGCACATGTATAATATAAATGAAATAAGAGAAACACAAGTTATTCATAACAATCCAAAATCATTATAATGAATAATTATCATTTAAATTAGGGATGTTACGATTCCGATTCCGATCCCGATACATCGGCCGATATATTGTATCTTCTGTATCTTTTTCCCAAGTTGGTAAGCCTGGAAAGTGAGTAAGCGCGGGAAAACACCAAGTTAAAAAAAGCAGCTGCAGTGACAACATAAATAAGTCGGTCCAAGCAATTGTTGGAATGGCGAAGCCTTCAAAGTGATTAAGTTCCATGAAAAAAAAATTACATAACGACACGCCAAAGACCGACAGAGCAGACGCTCCTTCGAAAAAAGAGTTGTGTACGAAATTGATGATCCAAAAGCTGCAAAAACTATGTACATATAGTATTCTGCAAAATATTCTTAATCATGTATTTTCCACAAATTTTCAGTATTAATTTTGCCAATGTGCACGCTAAGTTGCACGTAACAAAAAACAGCTGTTCAGAACACACCAGAGCTCACTGTGGACGCAAAACCGGAACTCACAACTTTTTACTCAGTGTAGAAAGGCTGTAATGGACTGAGACTGAACTGATCGTCTAAATAAAAGTGCCTTTAATAAGCTATTTGTATATATCGGTATCCGAATCGCTCCAATTATCTGAATCGGAATCGTATCGGCAAAATGTTGTATCGTTATATCCCTAATTTAAATGGACGTGATTTGAGTAGCATTCATAAACCTATTCATTATTTGTTGAAATTTGAAACTTTCTTGTTTCATTAACAGTGGATTATTTTTATATAAAAAAATTTAATTCATTAAAAACGGAAAGTTGATTGAAATGTAATAGATATTTTTACTTTTAAGAAATGTTGAACCTATTCAGTTGAGCAGCAGTGTATGGTACATACATATGTCAGTATTATAAAACTACATATCTGATTAGCTGATTCGAACATTTAATTCCACCAAAGTTCAGACAAAGGTTACGAATGAAATCATAACTACTAATAAGTACATACAGTTGTGTTAAAAAAAAAACAAATAGCGCAGCATATCCTAACGGACACAAGTAGATGGGAAAAATTTATATAAAAAAAAAAAAAATCAGCTAAGTGTGAGTCGGACTCGCACACATTCTGTGAAAATTTCAACTGTCTAGCTATTACGGTTCATGAGATACAGCGGAGTCGGACGGACATCGGACGGCGGGGGCTTAGTAATAGGGTCCCGTTAGCACCCTTTAGGTACGGAACCCTAAAAAGTGATCAAAAAATATCGGAAAAAGCCTTATTAGTAAGTGTATTTAAGTAATCCAATCATTTCCTGGAATATTTATTTATAATCGCGGTACTCTTTCTATTTTTAGTGGATAAAGGAAAACATTGTTCAATAGAGACAAGAAATTTAATAATTAGGCTAAGAAATCAAGGATAAACCTACAGGGAAATACAAAAAACAGTCGGATGCACTGCCCCAATGATATTTAATGCTATTAATTATAACAAAACACTCGAAACTACGGGGCGTAAGTACAAGACACCATTACAAGATGACAGACGGATTGTGCGACCTCGGCGTCATTAGATATGATTAAAAATTACCTAAATTTGTCGGTAAAGATACCCATTTTGACAAAGAAGCACGTTTTTTCATTTGGTGGAACAGGGTCCAGACAATATGTTCGTCATCCACCAAGCACAGAATACCACCCCAAATACACTACTATAAGACGGTTAAACATGGAGAGCTCAGCATTATGATATGGGCTTGCTTTTTATATCGTAGTGGCGTAGGCCCTATCCAAATGATCCATGGCATTATGAACAAAGAAGTCTACGTCAATATACTGAAAGATACCTTTAAAATGTACGTTTAACAACTGGTTAATGATCCCAAACACACTAGTAAGCTAGCTAAGGACTGGTTTGCCTCTGAAAAGAATGACGTGATGCAATGGCCAGCACAGTCTTCGGACCTTAATCCGATCGAAAATTTGTGAGGAGCGATTAAACAAATGGTGGCTGCAACAAATCCTTTAAGTAGGACACAGCTTTGGGCGCCATTATTTTTTTTTAACACAGCTGTACATATTAGTAAGAAAGAAACAGATGGACGGATGGTCGGAGTAAGACTAGGATCAATCAACCAACCATTTCACATTTAAACACTACTCTATCTATTAACAATTAGTTAATTTAGTTTTTTAAAATCGAAAAGAATTTAATGCAAATAAGAATTTGCACATTTGTGGTTTTTTTTTCTTTTTATTTTTTATTTTGAATTTCATTGTTGCCATCACCATCATCATTACCATTACCATCACCATCAGCATCATGTCGTTGTTGTCTATTTTCAAGGGTATTTATTGGCATGATGCCAACAAGTGGTTTAGCATGGCAAAAAGTAAAAGAGAAACACAAAATCAAATAAATAAAGAAGAGACAAAATAATAATAATATAGAAATGAGAGAAAAATGAAAAACGAATTTGTGGTATTCGTATATGTACTATCCATACAAGTAGGATAGAGTAGAGTATAGTGTACCTGATGCATCATCATCGTCCATTGTGGGTGATGAGTACATCTGTCTGTATGCCGGTTAGTCAGTCATTCAGTCTATTTAGCCCATTGTGACCTCTTTGGTATGCAGCAGCAACCAGATGCTGTATATTCAAATGTTGTCTATTGTCACTATTTATACTTTTGCCTTGCGTATTTGTCAACGTCTTAGTCTTAGTCTTGGTGTAATGTAATAATGTATGTAGATGCGTTTCATTTGTTTCGGATACTATTGTATAATATATATAAAACATGTAAAGTTAATATAAAATTCACAATTCATTCATTCTTTCATTGGTGATTCATCTATGACAAACACCCACCCAACCCACTAAGGCAGGCAGGCAGGCATGTGCAGTTATAACTAACGTGACCGACGACCATACATCCCAATTTGAACGGGACCGTCCAGGTGTCTCCGAATAAAGCTTCGGGACACAAAATTGTCCCGTTTTCGCAATAATCTAGTTCACAAGTTGAACATGAACATGTTGTTAATACATACTTGTTAATAGTATTTGTAGTCGTAACTGAGTAAAATTATTTGTTTTGGAATCTTATTTATCTATGGTAATGCCGAAACGTAAGTGTACCTTCAATAATAGCCTACATGCAAAATACTCCTGCATTTATTAAGCAAATAAATACTCCTTCGTGTGTCATAGTGTTTCCCATGAGGTGCTAGTGATATTGTCTGAAAAAACATATACATAAATGCCGATCGTGTATACAACAAAACCACAGTTTTCGCTTCAATGATTGTGCATCGCAATTAATCCAATCATGTTTTTAAGCGAATTTTAGATGCGTGCGTATAAAAAACATAAGCCCACTGTAGTTAATGTTTTGGCGCGTAAAGCGTTCAAAAAATTAAAAGATGATCTTAGTAAATCTAACTTTTTTACAATTTTAAACGACACTTCTGCAGATGGCCTACCCGTAGAGTCACGTTATTTATAACTGATTCAAGGTGGCTGCTCTGGATGAGGATGACACCACATACAAGCTACAATTTGTCATACTACAATCACAATCATCTGTATCTGTGGATGATCGACTTCTTTTTTGCTTTAAGCAAATATATGTAATACAAATATGCAATACATACCAAACTATACTTTGATGGCATCTCTCATCTCACCACCAACACCAACACTCACTCAATACACATGGGAAAGAGTAATTGTGATTGATGGAAAAGGTTGGAGGTGGACGACGAATGAATGAATATTGATAGACAGATGCCATAACAAACAAAAGTTGAAAGCATTTGGAACGGAATGATAATGAACTGAGCTTCTACAACTAGATAAAACTGCGCTACTGTTACTGTTACTTTTGTTGTTGCTGATGCTAACTGATGTTATACAATTGATAGTAGTAGCGCTAACTACATAGTACATAATTTTAACTTCTTATCATATTTAAGGAGCTGACAACATGCAACGCAATAGGATAAATTGAATGGATAGGTTGACTTATTGAATTGAACAATGAATCGTTCTTGATTCTTGCTTGAATTTTTGTTTTGTTTTGTTTTGTTTTGTTTTTTGTATTCTTGATGAATAAATGAATGAATGTGAAAAACAAGAACAGACAGAAGACAAAAGACAAAACATTCCAAACTTGCGAGATGCAACAGCGTCAGTGAGCCGAACGAACGGGAACAAGAGCGTGCGAGCACTGGAAATGCTCTTCATACACACACACACTGGTATTGTTGGTATTACTTTTGTATAAAAACCATTTGTTTGCTTTTTCCTAATAAATTAGTAATATTTTTTGGTGTGGTATTACAATTTAAATATTTTTTTTTTTTTTTTTTTTGAAATGCCAATTGATAGGATTTTGGGATTGGTTTTGATTTGACTTGATTGTTGTTGTTTATAGTGTTGTTTTGGTTGATTTGTTTGTTGCTAGTTGATTGATTGAATATGGTGATAATATAAATCATAAATTGTAGTTGCCATAAGCCTGCAAAATGTTTCTTAATTGTATGGTATTTTAAATAAAAAATTAGTATAATTTTCATATGTAACTATCAACTATCAAATAGTATGTGTATGTAGTATCTAACTAAAATTGAGTAAATTACAGTAAAAAGTATACATATGGAATTTTGTGTGTTATGTACATATGTGTGTGTGTGTGCGTGTGTGTGTGTGTGTGTGTGTGTGTGTATATGCTTATGTATATATTGTAGTTTATTATACTAAGATTATTGTAGAGTTCCATTCGTTCCTTTTAACCATTTAGTAGATACTAGTTGAGTAGTAATATACGTAGTAAAATGAGATGAGCTTAGATACATATACATAAATTCGAAGTAAATATGTACGATACATATACATAATCATAATAATTTACAATCTTAAACAATATAATAAGTAGTACTATATAGCCGAATTGGATTAGTTCGTTCCATCACCCATTAAATTTTCTCATTATGTACTTAATATGTAACTATAGGCCAGACTTGTTTAGTCTAGTCTAGTCTACAACTAACAATAATCCCTTCATCATATATATAGTAGTAATTTTTAAATAAAAGTAGTGTATGGATTACGAGATACTACTATGTACATTTTGTTGGAATTCTCAGTCATATTTTATGATTTAAACTATAATAGAGTATGGATGATAGTTTGCAATGTACAATAAATTTGCCATACTCACTCCGTATCGGCTGAGGGTAGATGAATCATAACCGGAGCTGCTTAAATACGAGGATGGACGTAAATAACTACTGGTGCCTAAACCGGACGATGCACCGCCGCTCAGATATGATGATGACGATGCTGAGGATGCTGAAGAAAGGGAGCTACGATGCGCTGATGTACGCGGTGTATATGATGAGGCTGAGTACGTTGATGGGCTCAAATAGTTCGAAGCTGATGAACTATAGCCAGACGTTGATGGAGATAAGACTTTTGAAAGACTACTAGCGCGATCGTAATACGATGAGTATTTACTATAACCACCTAGACCACCGTTACTAGTGGCTGCAGATGAGCTGGTAGAAGAAAGACCACCGCCGCCGACGCCGCTGCTCGATGTGCCAGCAGTTGTCGATGTGGACGTGCCGTAAAGACTACCGCTGCCAGCTGCTGATGTCGACGATCTACGTGGCGAAATTACACGCATATTAGGGTATCGCGAACAATTCTACTACTACTCCTACGTCCGTCCACACCAACCCACAAGTGGTCTTCTTCCTTCGGGTTCGTCTGTCGTCTGCCTTTCTTATTTTAAATTAATATACTTGCGCCTTTTCACTTCACTTCACTTCACTTCAATGCACCACTTTTACGATTGTTGTTATTGATCTCACTATACTGACTTAACTTAACTCACTCAATCAATCTCAATAAGCCTAGAAGATTCTTCGATTATTTTTCACTGTGCGTTGCGGTGTTCCTTTCTTACTTATAATCTTTTGTTGTTTTTAAACTTTCGTTAGACTTGCAGCATTAACTCAATTGAAATCAACTGAAACAGGAATATAAGAATCAATTAAAATTTTATACCTTTAAGAAGATTAGATTAGGTGTCAATAATATTCAATTCATTCCTATTTGTTCAATTGAAATTGAATATTTTTGATGATTTACTTACTAAAATTATTTTTACAGTTTAGGTTGTTCTTGCTCTTGTTGTTGCTGTTGTTGTTGATTGTGATAATTGTGTCGTAGTTGCTGTTGTTACTCTTGCACCTCCACCTTCTTCTTCTTCAGCGTCGTCGTCTTAGTAGTAGTCTCTATTTTATGCATTTACAAAATTTACATAATGTTGCTAGTTGTTGTTGTTGTGTTGTGTATGTCTGTGTTTGTTGTTGGTTCTGTTGCTTGTGTGATTTACTATCAGTTAGCGTAGCATAGAGCAGCAGCCTCCTCGTCGTCGTGTTGTGGATTCGTCGTTGTTATAACCAAACCAAAGAAAGAAAACAAAAATAAAAAAATCTAAAAACAGAGAAGAAATATTACGTTTTGTATTATTAAATATACATACATACATATATTGTACATAAGTATATATTTTTTTGTTGCTTTCAATTTTTCAAAGTCACTTGTTTATATGCACACAACAACAGCAACAATCAACAATCTCCCCCGAGAGTTTGCACATTCTCTTCTAACTGCAAATAAATTGTATGTACACACATACACACACTCAAAAGCAACAAAAATACATAACAATAATAAGAACAACAACAACGTTAGCACGGCAGAAAGGCAACAAGGAATGCCGACAAGGTAGCAGCACTAGCGCCTTCATATAAATTTGTATTCATATTCATATACTTTTGTAGTTTTGCTAACCATTATCTATGTACATACATACACATGAGTATGTGGTATAATTACTATTATTTTGTTGTTGTTGTGTTGGAGATGTTGTTGGCTGGGGCAGTGACAGTGACAGTGGCATGGGGAGATGTGTGTTTGTTGCTTCATTTTAGACAGTGACAATGGGATAGTGTCGAGTAGAGAATTGAATAAGAAGAGTTTGCTATGCAATGTCAGTGTCAGAGAGAGTAACCGGGGAAACGACTATCAATGACGAGGACGAGTACGAGTACGAGAACGTCATTCATATGAAATGAACAAACGAGTAAACATGCCTGTCTGACTGTTTGTGCCTTTCTGTTAGAAAGAAGGGGTGGGTGGGCGTTCGCAGGCTCCCGGCCAAAAAAGCATAGCAGAAACGAAAACAAGCGAGCGAGAGAGTGAACGGAGCAGAGCAAAAATGAAAGCGTTGCCAAACTCTAACATAGTTTTATCGATCTCGAGTCGCGTTGAGTCGAGTAGCTTGGCCTGGCCTAGCTACCTACCTGATTAACATTAGCATTACCTGGTGCTGCCGCTGCTCACTTGGTCGTGGCGTGCCGAGTTGAGTTGCTAACTCTCCTATGCGCGCTGCCTACTATCATCACAACAACAAACTGATGATTATGACTGCTTTACGTCTTTCTCTCTTCCACTTTCCCACTATTTCTATCGTTCGATTCTTATATGCATGTAGGCTCGTTTTACACTATTCTCAACTCAACCGTTTTGTCTTGTTCATTGGTAGGCTTTAAGATTTATACGTTATTCATGATTCGTCTTTGGTTTTTTTGTTTCATTCACTTTCTTCTTTCTGATTCAGTTAATAAATATGAATTATTTCGTATAAAAGATGAATACGATGATTATGATGATATTCAGAAAGCGTGAAGAGCAAAATTTTTGAAATATTCTGAAAAATAGCGTTCAAATTTTTCGAAAAAAAAAAAAAAAGAAAAACAAAAAATAATCATAAAAAGATCTATTTATAAAAGCGCTTAAAAGCACACAATGCAGCAGCAGCAGTAGTAGCAACAATGAATGGTGGAACAGTTGCGGCAGCAACGAGGGCGACGACGAAAACTTTGACACACACACACACATATATACACACGGAATCACACATGGGAGCGACGAACATACACACAGAAGCAACTCGTTTGCTCGCGAAGAAACAACATACAAAATACGAACGAATTACGCAAAGTGAAATATCTTTCTCAAAATGGAAAGTGGAAAAGTGACGAAGAAATTAACAGGGACAAGGAACGAAGGAGCACGATTGCGGCAGCACGGCAGCACCACTAGCAGCAGCAGTGGCAATAGTAACGAGGTCGTCGGTTGTCTCCGCGTTTTAAAACCACTTTAGTTTTCACTATAATAATTGCATTTATTTAACAAACTAACATACGCATCACATCATATTAAAGGTTTTGATTAAACATTGAATACAGAACACTCACTCAATTAGTATTTTCCTATTGTTTTTTTATAAGTTACAATTGTCGTATCAATTTTATTTTTGGCAACACACACATGTAATTTGCAACATAAAAAAAAACTACTGCTTGTCCGTCGTTTGCACGAAACAAACGAGTAATCTCTCGACAAGTGTTGAGTAAAATTATAAAATACGAGAAAGACAAGCGAGTGAACGAACGAACTGACGTCAAACGAACGAACGAACTAACGAATGAGTAAAAATATGTGGGCGGCGAGTACATGAATAGTATGCAACTCTGCACCATAAAATTGAGTGGGCGCGAAAATTTAAATGTCACGATAAATCAATAATTATCTTTTGATATATATATTATTATTGTTGGTATAATATATAAGTATATATATGTATATAATAACCAATGCATATGCATTAGCAGATAGACAAGAAGAAAAAAGTAACTATGCATGAAAATGTAGTGTTGTTGGTCGCCGCTGCTTATTGTGTTTGTTGTGTGGATTTCGTTCGTTTTAGGGCTGCATTGCATAGGTGTCAGTTTGGTAAATTTTAGTGGATTTATTGTGCATTTTAAGTATTTTTCACTTCTTGCGCGTTGTTATACTACATTTTTGCAGTCGTCTGCATCGAAAAATCATTTTTATTTTTGTTGAAAAAGTGGTGTTCAAGTGTTTTTTTTTTGTATTTTACAGAAAACAATAAAGTCTGCAATAACGCATTAAATGCGTTGAATATAAATTAATTTTAATATACATTACGAATTAACAAAGAAAGAAACTGAAGCGGTTCACTCTAAGTACGACCGACCGACCGACAGACAGACCAACCGACCGATCGACCAACAACAAAAACAGACTGCAAACTACTACGACATAAACATAAAATCACATCAAAATCACAAACCACAAAACCAATAAGCGCCACAAAATGAAGTAGTGAAATGCAACGATTTTAACAAATAACCAACCATCTGTTTTCCGTTCAATTAATAATTCACGGATACAAAATAGAATATACGCAAAACAAACGTTACGGCGTCACGTTCGTTCATTCGTTCTCTTAGTTTTGTTTCTTTACCACCTACACCTGTTTCAGTTGTTCATTCACAAGAATTCACGGACGTTTCAGCTGCAGTTGGATTTCTAAACATTTTATTGGAACATTTTATCCATCTCTCCATTTCGTTCATTATAATTGTACCGACAATTAATAAACATTATTTGGTTTCAATATTTCTCCGTAATTTTAATTAATCCGACTTATACCGCCGCCATTAAGGTAAGTTGATAGTCATCCATATCATATCACATTACAATTGCATTCGCATTTGTGTTGCTTTGTGTTGTTTGCAATTGTATATTATTGAATTGAATTATAAATTAATGAAGCAATTAACATATGTTATTCCTGTTGCCCGTTGCAGTTATGTCATCTACAGCCGGAAAACGCAAGGAAATCTACAAATATTTAGCACCATGGCCGCTTTACTCGATGAACTGGAGTGTGCGGCCAGACAAACGTTTTCGCCTTGCACTTGGCAGTTTCATAGAGGAATACAATAACAAAGTCCAAATTATAAGCCTTGACGAAGAAACCAGCGAATTTAGTGCCAAGAGGTAAAAAGATTTGATTCCTAAATTGCAAAAAAACCATTCAGAATATTCCTTATTCGAATCTGTCTTATTTATCTGTATCTGTATGTGTTTTTGTATTTGTGTTTGTAGCACTTTTGATCATCCATACCCGACGACAAAAATTATGTGGATACCAGACTCAAAAGGCATTTATCCAGATCTATTAGCGACAAGCGGTGATTATCTACGTGTATGGCGTGCCGGTGAACCAGATACACGTCTTGAGTGTGTACTGAATAATAACAAGAATAGTGATTTTTGTGCACCGTTAACATCGTTTGATTGGAATGAAGTCGATCCGAATTTGGTGGGGACATCATCGATTGATACAACCTGCACAATTTGGGGTTTGGAGACGGGACAACCGCATGCTCGAGTCTTTGTAGCGGGACACGTTAAGACGCAATTAATAGCCCACGATAAAGAGGTATATGATATTGCCTTTTCAAGAGCTGGAGGCGGACGTGATATGTTCGCTTCGGTGGGCGCTGATGGTTCAGTGCGCATGTTCGACTTGAGGCATCTAGAGCATTCTACTATTATTTATGAAGTAAGTTCAATTGTTCGATTGAGTTTAAGATTGATTTAATTATGATGATGTTAATCTTAGGATCCTGCACACACGGCATTATTACGCCTGGCATGGAATAAACAAGATCCCAATTATTTAGCCACAGTTGCGATGGATTCATGTGAAGTTATTATTTTAGACGTTCGTGTTCCTTGTACACCTGTTGCAAGACTGAGCAATCACAGAGCGTGCGTCAACGGCATTGCGTGGGCGCCGCATAGGTAACTAACAACATAAACATGGTTACATACGCATACACACCAGAGATGTGCAGTGAACATCATTATGATGTTCATGAAGTATTTTAAGAACCAGACAGAATGTTATCGTTGGCTATGCCACAGCACAGTTTGAGGGGCACAATACAGTTTTGTATGTACTTTTTTAAATTTGGGTTTGTATGTGGGGTACCTCTCCTGGTCACCCTAGGATCATGAAATTTACTCGGTTGATTGATATAGATCAGAAACCTATGTTTCAGTTCGACATGTGAAAAAACACAAAACTTTTTTAATAAGAACATTAATTTAAATGGGGGTTTGTATGAGAGGTACCCCTACTAGTGGTCCGATTCGGCTGATTCCGACAAATGTGCAGCGTATGGTAAAAACAAACCCATGTGCAAAGCTCAGCTCTCTAGCTCAAAAACAGAGCTATAGTTTGCATACATACAGACAGACAGATGGACTGATGGACATGGCTAAATCAACTCGTCTCATCGAGAAACAAAAACAAAATGCACATGCATACACAGTGCCTCAAGGATCTTGTGAAGTTACTGAAACAATCTGCGTTGAATCATGAGACCGCTTCTGTTTTGCACACTATGAAGATTGCATCTTTCATGTTTGCTATTTATGAAGCAATCATAGTGAGAGCAAGCACGTTTCGTTTTGGAAATTTTTCAATACATTTGAGAAACCTTTCGAAACCGAATGCTTCACTGCACATCTCTGATATACACATAAAATTAAACAAAAAATGTTTTATGATTTAATTACAATTAATTTTTATAATTTCAATATGTTTAGTTCCTGTCACATTTGCACTGCCGGTGATGATCACCAAGCACTGATCTGGGATATACAACAAATGCCGCGCGCAATCGAGGATCCAATTTTAGCTTATACTGCTGCCGAAGGCGAAGTCAATCAAATCCAATGGGGTGCAACACAACCCGATTGGATAGCCATTTGCTATAATAAGGCGTGTGAAATATTGCGTGTCTAGAAAAGGTTTAGTTGCTACATGTACCACTACCACCACCACCACCACTATTATAATATTAAATGCATGAGGAGTGCATTTCAAATGCACCGCACCAGCAACAACAACAACAATAACAGCAGCAACAATAAGAAAATGAAGAATATACAAGCACGCCGCCGCCAATATGTTCATGTTTATTATCATGATCATTTTCAACAACATGATGTTATCCTGAAACTTGACTAAGTGCACATAGCAGTCATCATCATCATCATCAACACACTATGCGACCAAGACGCATTCGCATTATTAGTAGAAGCAACAACAGCAGCAACAGCAGCAGCAGCATTAATAGTGGCAACAATAAACAGCATAAGAAATTCAATAATGAGGACGATGACGATGACGATGAAGACGACAACAACACCGATGAAGACAATGACAATTGGATGACAATTGTAATGTCAATGGCAGTGGCAATAGCAAAAAAGATGCTAATGGTAACAACTATAAATAACTTTGAGTTGCATTGTGTTTTTTTGACAGTGTGGGCGGCCAGCGCATCTAAACAATATCAAAAAAAAAAAAAAAAACCCCTCCCCCATTTTTAGACACCATAAAAATAATTGTAATCATAATAATAATAATGATAATTATAATTATTATATACATACATACATACATACATACATACATAGTAATAATGATAACCCTAATTATATACTACATACATATGTGTAATTATAATGAAAGAAACAAAACAAAACAAAAAAACACAATAGAAAACAAATCTACACAAACAAACACACAGCAGCAACAAAAAACAACAGAAGAAAAGAAATTTTTTATTTACACAACAACAATGAGCAACAAAACACATTAACACACAAGAATAAAAGTTGTCTTGCGTCCTTGTCAACATAAAGTCAAGTCATGTCAAGTCGAAGTCAAATCTTGTCATGTCTCTCTATGTAATGTAATGTAATGAAATGAAATGAAATGAAATGAATCAACAAGTATCATCAATTCATATGAATTCTATTCAAAATTTGAATATACAACCATACTATATACTTTCATTCTTTGCTTTTCCATTCTGTTCTATACTATATTCTAATCTATTTTTTCTGATTTTGTTGATTTTGTAGAATTGTGAAGTGTGTTGTTCTTCTATTATTGAATTATCAATCATCAACTATGTGAATCTTTTAAAATAATTATTAATAATAGAGAAATTCGGAAATTTGAGAGATTCATCATCTCAGTCTTCTCAATCAGGGAGAGAGAGAAAGAGAGAGACATGAGATCAAATATAACAAGAATTGGTTGCCTTTTTTCTTTGTAGAAAGTAGTCTTGTGTCCAACACCAACACGTTCATCATCACTTGTAGCTTGCTTTGACATCATCATCATCATTTGAGCTTCTCTTTGGAATTTGAATATGAATCTAAATGTGAATCTTTTACATTTACTTTAACAGTAATTAATTAAATTATTTATTTATTTATATAAACTTATATAAAAAGTGTTTTTCATTAGTTTAGTATTTTTTTTCTTTTTTTTTTTTTTTCATTTTAATAAAATAAAAACAAAAATTAAAAAGTCAAACAAAAAAAACATAAAACAAAAAACGCAATGCCTCATTGCGTATGCGTATTTATATATATATAAAAAAATACAAAAATACAAAAAACATAAGAAATGAAAAAAAAAAACAATGTCCTACCTCGTTTTCCATCACGGATGTTTATTATATAAAGAACAAAACAAATTATAGAAAACAAAAAAAAAAAAAAAAAAATGAAAGATAATTTAAAACAAAACAAACAAAAAAAAAAAAAAATGCTACATACTTAATTTACATGAATATAAAATAAATAATAAATAAAATAAAACATTTTGCAAATGCTTTTTACAAATATGAAAACAAAAAAAATTAAACAAAAATTCATAAAATTTTAAAATTATACACAACAATTAAAAAAAAGAAAAATAATATAAAAAAAATAAAAACGCAATCTCAATAAAAAAATATGTAGTTTGCGCTGCATTTTTTATGCAGACAATGAAAATTCCTTTGAAAAAAAAAATAAACAAAAAGAGAACATAAGAATATAAAAATAAATAAACAAAATAAGACAGTTGCTCTCTGTAATACAGGAAAGAACAAACAAATGAAGGGCAGGAAGGATGGAAAGAAAGGACTGTAAAATCATAAAATGAAAATAATGAATATTTGAATTTTTTTTTTTTTTTTTTTGGTATTCATTTATATGTATACAGTGGTGGAAAAAAATTTATATTTTTTTAAAAAAAATTTGAATTAAAACCTTTAATAAAACAATAAGTATCCTATACTCATACATATTTGTTTCTAAACATTCCCATATTTCAACAAAAACATAACTTCAAATAAAAATTTATTGCATTTTCCAATTTGCTTTTGGAAAAAAATAATAGAAACAAAACTAAACAAAAAAACCAAAATCATAAAAAATATTTCATTTTAATATTTGGTCGACTCGCTTTTGTTCTGCATAACTTCAATACATCTATGACTCATAGAATACACTAGATTTGCGCATGTTTCCGGTGGTATTGAATACCATTGCTCCTTGACTTTCTCCCAAAGTTGTTGATTATTTCTTGCTTTAAAGCTACCCAGCCGTTTCTTTAAGACTCCCCATAGTTGTTCTATGGTATTAAGGTCGGGTAATTGAGATAGCCACTCCATTATGATTTTTTGATTGTCGCTAAATCATTTCTTAACAAGCTTTGATGCATGCTTAAGGTTGTTATCCTGCATGAATTCCCATTTCAGAGGCATTGCCTCTTCAGCGTTGTCCTAAATATGTTGACATAATCTGGTGCACACATTTTACCGTCTATCAAATGAATTAGACCCACATCGGTTGATGAAAAACAGCCCCATAACACTATGGACCAGCCGCCATGTTTAAGTGTATTTTTTTGTTTTGTGTACTTTGGTTCATATGCCGACTTTGCAGGACGCATCTTTCCCATCAGATCTGATTCAATTTCGTCCGACCAAAAAAAAACAAAAATTTAATGTAAACAAAAAAAAAAGCAATTCAAATTTCTATTATTTTTTCCACCACTGTACATATAGTATTAGATGTGTACATAATTATAATCACATTTCCCATTTCTATATGTACTCATTTAGTCATTAATTTATTGTAATCAATCGTATTCATCGTATTAGTGTACAATGCGCGTAGTACGTAAGAAGAAAAGAACAATTTTTTGATGTACAAACTCTAAATGATTACTGGTGATTATCCATACTTATACTTACACTGAAGATCAAAAGTGAGTGCATGTTCAGCATATTTATACTTACTGTGCCTCATCAATTGATAAGTAATGAAGCAAATTTTATGAAACTTTCAGCAATAGTTCTTTATTAGATTGTCAAAAAAATGTGATACTTAATTTAATGATAACAGAACAAATCAATGCAGTCACAGAAAATGGTATAGAAGCTCTAACTAAAAGTGGCCACACATCCAGAGTAATTGCTGAAAAATTAAAAGTCAGTCAACGTACCGTGATTGCTGTTCAAAAACGAAGAAATGTGGCTCCCAGTCCTAGATTATTAAAGGATTCGGACTCGCATTCAATTATGCGGGAGATGAAAAAAGAAGTTGTGAAAACACTCAAACATGCTGCTAGTGCTATTAATAAGGACTGCTCGTAGAGCGCTTAACAGAATCGTGTTAGTGGCAGCATTGAAAAAGAAAAAAACCAGCTCTGTGCGATAAGAATATAAAAGCGCGTCTGGAATTCTGCAAAGAGCATGAGCTCATGGTCCGATGAAACGAAAATTAATCGATTCCAATCTGATGGGAAGCAGTATTTCTGGAGAAAACCTTCATGTGAAACAGACTGTTAAATATGGTGGAGGTAGCTTGTTCGAATTACGGACCACTACCTCCAAATTCTTCAAACCCATTTACCCGCTTTTGTGGACCGAAGCCGCTATCCCGAAGATGAAGTCACTTTTCAACAGGACGGAGAGATCCCAAACATGCGGTAAAGATTGTCAAAAGATAAAACATTGTTGTTCTCGCTCATAAATTGACCGTTTCTACTGTTGCGAGCGAGATGAAGTGAGCGCATAGCACAAATTTCAATTTCAAAGGAAAACAACAACAAAGTGTTCATTCGCTCAACTCTTTATCTATCTCTTTGTTATTGCGTAAAATGTACAATATCTTTACTTGATTATGGATAGAATCTAATTGGTACGGTATACTATTTGTATGCGAGTATTGCTGAAATACTTAGGTACAATGATTTGAAACGATTTATCTGTTGTACATAAGTGTAAGTATGGATAATAATAATAATCATTTGAAAGAGTATGATTTCTACTACTACTACTGTACATTTGAAGTGGTACATAAAAGAGTGAATAGGAATACTATTCATACTAAACAAGCAAACTACTAGACATACTCATAATCACTTCAAATTCGTATGGCAAATCACTTACGCATTTTAGAGTGGGTAAATCAAAAGCCGGTTTGGTTGTAATCATTGCACATGTCTAATATGCATATAAATAATTTATAATATTTTATTATTGAAATACACAATAAGAACGAACTCATTTGATATAGTGAATCATGACGATGAATTCACATCATTCACTTTTTATTCCAAGTCCAAATTTGACTGAGATCCAATGCTGATCGATCATGATGATGGCTGATAACAAGATACATCATTAACTTCTTCTCTTTACAATATTGAATCCATAATCCATTGAAGATGATCATCACATCACCAAATGATGATGATTGATTGATTTAAGTTCACTACATTGATTTATTTTGATTGAGTATTTTTTTATTAATTATTCTATACAAAAGGGCAGTTTCAGTGGTCGGACTAGTATGGAGTTAACGGTCAAAAATACTTCCACTATTGAATAAAAAAATTGAGGTGGTTCGACCATTTTACAACCACCCCCCCACCACTCACTTTCTATAAGAAAAATAATTGAAAAAATTTGAAACGCAATTTGTTGTTAAATAATATTGTATGACAAGAAGTATTTAAGGAGAAAATGTGGGTGGTTTGACACCTCTACACCCACTTTCAATGAGAAAAATATTTGAAAAAAGATTTAAATGCAATTTATTGGGAACTAATTTGGCACTTGTTTTGATCTAGTCTATATGAGACATGTAGAAAATATTCAAAAAAAAGTATGTAAGTTCGAGTATAGGGGTAACCCATATTCATAGCGACTTTCGACGACATCTTTTGTGTAAACATTTAAACATATCTGGCCTGTTTTGCATTACTGTGTTTGCCCAGGGTTTTTAATACAAGTCTATGGAAGATTACATGACTCTCGTCACATCTCGGCAGCTGGAACAAATACTATATATATTATCTTACAACGTGAACTAATATTAGGAAAAAAATCATAAAGGGATTCGGGGGGAACAAAACTGAAACTTTAAATAAAATTTTTAAATGAAAACAATAAACACAGCATATATTACTTGGGTAGAACTTGACTTTCAAAAAAGAACGCCACAATACAAAAAATATTTTGTGTAATACGTAAACTTAATGCTAACCTAACCTTCAGGCTCAAAATCCATTTTTTTAGTTTAAATTTGAAGATTTTCTTGAAAAGTTATCAATGCTTAAAAGTGAAGCATACTATTAGGCTGCTGACATTTCACTGAACAATTGAACACTTGTTGATAAATAGTGATACTGACTTGGATTGCTTTTTGTCCCCCTTTTGAAAAGAATAATTAATAAAAAAAAAATAATAAAATTTCTAAAATTGCAAAAGCAAAATAATCTGTGTGAAAGTTTGTAACAGGACAAGGAAAAGAAACAAAAAATAAGAATAAAATAAATTATTGTAAAAAAAGAATAAAAAAGTGAATTCAAAAATTTTTAATTTAAAACAAAAGAAAGAAATGTAAAAAAAAATAAGAAAGAAAAGTGAAGAGTGAAGGAGAGAGGAAAATATCCAAACCAATAAATCAGAAGAAACACACAAACAACAACAACAACAGTAACAAACAGAAAAATGAAAGAAAAAAAACTCAATTAAGTTTATTGTATATTTTTTAAGAAAAATCTTTATATAAGCAACTACAACAATAACAGCAACAGCAACCAGAACAACCAAGACAAGAACAAGAACAAACACAAAAACAACAACAATAAACAATAAGAATAACAACAGAATTCTTAAACCAAACTGAAAACTCAAATTATATTATTTTTTTTTTTTTTTTTTTGATATACTTACTTATATACCTACTACCTACTATTTAGCTAAAAATTCGTATGATATTAAAAACAAAATATATCTATATATACTATATACAATACATATATGTATGTGTATGTATATACTATAAATATACAAAACTATCAATTATTTTTGATTTTAACAATAGAACTGATGCATCATCATCATCATCAACAACAACATTAACATCATCTAAATCATAATAAGATATTGATAATCATCCCTATCCCCATCTCCATTATAATTACCATCAATCGCCATGATCAACATTCATAATCATTAGAGCCTGTAAAAATCTATATATATATAAATTCGTAAGCCTTTTTTTGTCCGTGCACGCTAATCTCAAAAAGGGCTTAACCTAAGCGGTTTTCAATGGTGTAATGTAGCATGTTTCCTGTAACATTTAGCGTTTATTTTATTGAAATCAGACATAGCAAATCAAAAGATATTCATATTTTTAATTCTGTTGCCTACTTTTTGGCTGATTTCGAATGTTTTCCTATTTTGCAGCGCAGCTACATTAAACAGCTGATGATTAGAAAGAAAGTTAACAAAATACGCGCTATTAAAAACATATGTCGTATACTCCACGCGTACGAAGTGGTGGGCACAGTTAGTTGTTAAATAAAATGGGCGAAAATTGTTGCGAAATTGTTAGAAAAAACACCCAAAAATTGTTAGTAAAATTGTCAAATCAACCAAATGGTTTTAAAACAGTATCAACATTTCGGGAATAGTCACGTGAACTTAGAAGAAAGTGGTGTTTTCGAGCCCTTGTTGGGGAGGTCGTTGGGGTGAAGTCGTCTTAACCGTCGTGAAGTTCTGTTGTGTATTATGGTCCTTGCTAGGGTTTTGGGGTGATGGAGCAATCGATCTTTATAACAGCTGCTGAAGAAATATATTTGCTCAAGTACCTTTGGCATTTTCATGTCACAATGTAAGGTCGTATTGCTAACGAACAATGCAATGCTGTCGTCCCGCAGATTTGTATGCCATATATCTAATGGGTGCCACTACTTGTCTGTATATAAGCATTTTTTTTTGTAAAATTGTTAGATCAATTTATTGATTATAAGGGAAAACACATACCACAAAGATACAAAAATTAATCTTTAATTCTCAGTATCTGCATAATTGTTTGCAAAATTATTGTATTATATGATTTTGTAATTTATTGACGTCTATCAGACAAAATGTACAGATAATGAACGTTCTAAATACACCTACACATGTCATTGGTGCGTAGCGAAATTAAATGTTTTTTATCCACTGCAGTGCACTGTCAGTGTTTTACAAAGAAATATACTTCCGGATTTTTCGATAAAACTTAATTTAGCTTAGCTAGTTCAGGTACTGATAATTTGCTTTGATTTGCTACCATCAAGACTGTCAATTATCTTGTATGGTCATTCGACAGTTTTCCACCTTCGTAAAGGATCCAGTCAAGAATTTGCATTTATGTATTCAGAACAGCTCCTTTTAAAGTTTTTTGTCATTTTGTTTAACGCTTTCTTTCAAGGCAATGACAGCCTTTGTGTTACTTTGTTTCCATAATAAAATGATCAACCACGTGTTCCAGCGAATTCTTGATTTTGGCTAAAATGATGAAAAATTGTTAAATCTTCATAGGGAATCATAAAAAATTCCAATTCAATTTTAACAAAAAAAAAAACAATTTGTACAGGCTCTATTAATCATGTATGAATGAATGGAACTTTTAAAAAAAAAGATATCACTTCATCTTATATACTATATATATACTTATATACTATACTATACTATACATAATGCATTGCTGCTCTTTATATGCATAGTATAGATAAGTTAACACACTCACTCTCACACACACACAGAGATTATGAAACTAAAATTCATATATGTATGTACTTAATTGTAATTCATCATAAGAAATAATCGACTTCAAATGATTCCATCTAAGATTTGCAGTACTCACCGCCTCCCCCGACCCCAACTACCTTTCACACACAACCATCTTCCATCCTCCACCAACTACATACATAAAACACACATATGTATGAGAGACACGACATACATACAATAGTATATGGTAACAACATTTAGCAGCAACATATATGTATATAAGAATAATGATCCTGATTCTGATATATTTCACTTGAATAGCCTACATTACAAAGTATTCTTCATATGTATCTATAACTCTGAGAAAAAAATAAGTTAACGGTTTAATCTTTTTTTTTTGTTTTCTTTTTTTCCTTTTTTGCGTTCCGTTTACTAAACCTACACTGTCTGTCCGTCCGTTGGCCAGAGAGCTCTATCTCATGAACCGTAATATGTAGAGAGTTGAAATTTTCACAGAGTGTGTAATTTATTTGCGTGTATAATGACAACTACTAAGAAAAAAATAAAGTTAAATACACGTAGAGAGGTCTCCATACAGACCCAAATGTAAATTAACGATCTTATTGGACAAAACTTTTTTGTTTTCTATCTTATTGAACTGAAATTTGGACACTATAAATGTGTGATCCATATTCACTGACCATGTAAATTTTAAGTTCCTAGAATAATTAGGAAGGGTACCTCCCGTACAACCCCAAATTGAAATCAATTTTTCTATTAGAAAACATTGTTTGTTCTTTGTCTTATCAAACTAAAATTTGGACATTATAAGTGTGTGATCTATATTTACCAACCACGTAAATTTCAAGATCCTAGAATAACTAGGAAGGGTACTTCCCATACAAACCCAAATTCAAAATAATTTTCTTAATTTTTTGTAGCATACTTTTGGGCGATGTAAATTTGTTACTTTAAGCGCTGTATAAATATTTCATTTTTGCGACAAAAACAAATTATTTTTATATAACTTCAGACAGAGGTACAAGCTTTATGTCAAGCTTATTTTTCTCAAAGTTATATATAGATTAAGAACATTTTGTAAGATGGGATATTCAAGTAGTACATACGTATGGTGTACAAGATTTCAGTCATGGATTGGTTATGGATGTGTTGAATGTCTAGCGCAATCACATACATTGTGTATAGGGAGTTGGACCACCGAATGTTCTTATATCCTGAAGGAACCCGTACAGCATTACTACTATTCATATTTTCATAGAATGATGAATGAGAAGAAGACTTTGTTTGTTCAGTTCATTTCATTTCATGTCGATATCTCAAATAAAACTTAACGGGATAAAAAACACACTCTCCTTATCCAACAACACTATCATCATAATCCATTATCATCATCATTATCATATGCTTGTGTGAAAGGTAGAACAAGAAATACAAAAACAAAAACAAAAAATACAAACAAAGCACTTACTGTAATGTATTATCGTATTGTATATGTAATTAATTAAAAATGTAACAATTAAGAATTTTATAGAGGAAGAGAAAGGGAAAGAGGAAATAACCCTGGCAAAATCAACCAAATCAACCAACAAAACACAAAAAAAAAAAAAAAAAAAACTACAACTTCAACTACTTACAACTTACAACTAATGAACTAAAACCAAACTCACATAACCACAACAAAAATTATCATAAATGAGCGAGAGAGAATACAAGATTGTTGCTAAAAAAAAAAAAAAAAAAACAAAATAAAATAAAAAAGAAGAAACTTATATAAAAAAATATAACAAAAAAAAAAAAACACATACATAATTAAAATAAACAAAATACATAAATAAAAAATAAACCATAACTTTGGACTACTCAACACAATATAGTACATCACAAATACATAAGAGTATCATACATTAAATGTATGTATCACATCAATTCAAGTCACTGTACTTCACTTGCTGTGTACTATTAGCCTTGCGCACGCCCTATATTCCAACAAATTTCTGTTGTATTCTGATCATCCAAGTTCAACTTCATAAAATCATCACATCAATGATCATCATCATCATCATCATCAAATTGCTTAATACCCTGTTTATACGACAGTTGAAACTGTTTTCACTTAAATCGGCTTGATGCGTGTGACGTTCTTTTTGAGAACAAATTTGCAGGTGCAAAGTTGCCATGTGCTTTAATTATATTGTACGTCAGGTTTTTTTCAAAATCAGACTGTACAACATAAATGTTTATTAAGTACAATATAATCCTTATCCTGATTGTTATTGCAATGATTTTGCAGAATAAAATTCACAAAATCATTGAGAAAATGATAATAAATCAAAACGTTTTAAAAACAATGAACGTTTATACTACATTTCCATATGTTTTACGAAAATAACGACGGGTTCGAAATGTGCACTTATTGAAGTCACTACACTACAGTCAGAACGAACTGAAAAAGTGTTTATATCAAGCTGATTTCAGTTAAAACCGTTTCGGCTGTCGTATAAATGGGGTATAAGATGCATTTAAACCAATAACGACATTATGATAGTTACATACTATACTTATTATGTGTAAAAGCGCTGATTGGCATAGTGTGAACGGTTGTCATTCAAGTGATTTGCAGCGGTCATAGGATTTACAAATGGCATGAATGCCAAATGTGGCATGAGGTTGAGGTTCAGACCAAACGATAATTTTGCCATATGTGCCATTCTCCAATTGAATGTCAATCATGTCGATTGCTGTATTTACCCATAATTATGACAAATTTGTTGTTTGATGTAAGCCTAACTTTACTGGGACTTAAGAAATAGTATGCAAACATATGTATCTGGACAAAGTTTCTTTATTTTATTGTAATTATCATACATCAGACATCTCTTGTCTAATCTATGGTACAAACATTGGTTCATTGATCATCATCATCATCATCAGTCGTCAGTCAATTGTCAATTACACTTTGTATGTAATGGATATGGATATCATACCATATCATATCTTTTCCATACAAATATGTAAGTAAGATTCATCAATCAATTCATAATGTTCATGAAGTTACATCTTAAAAGGGAAAGTAATCTATAATTTAATTTTATTAATATACTAGAACTCTCTGATTAATTTTAAAAGTAGTTGTAGTAGTAGTAGTAGTAGTAGTGGTAGTCTATAATATTTTCAATGGATTTTTTCATATTTTATGCATTGTGTATTGTAAAATTCTATGGACAAGAAACAAAAAAAAAAACAAGACATTTCCCTCCACACATCTTCCCCGGATGTATAGAACACATATTAGTATAGCACGTGCGTATGTGTGTGTGAAAGATATACATATATGTATATGTAATCTAGGGCACAGTTCAAAATATTAAAGATTAACAAATTTCCTTTCCTTTCCTTTTACATTTTAATTTACTTAAATTTACTTAGCTTTATATCTTAATACTACTTATATAAGTACATATATAGACATACATACATACATAAATACATAATCTATTGATAATACAAATAAGAATAAAAACTACAACAACAACAACAACAACAAGAAAAACACGATGAACAACTCAAAATAAAAAAAAAAAAATAAAAAAAAAATCCTTTGACTGCATTCTAACGACGACGCAATCCTCTGACTTAAATAGAAAAAAAATGCATTTAATATTAATTAAAATACAAAAATATTATTGATTATTATGATAATGATAATACTGATTATATAAGTCCAAAAAAAAAAAATTAAAAAAAAAAAAACATACATAAATGCAATGAATGTAAAAACAAAAGTAAAATTGAATAAGAAGGAAATTTGAAGAACTGTAACTTTGGTCTTACCAAAGCTTACATACTACATACCATACATACATACATAAATATGTACATACATTTCACACAATACATACATATGTGTGCATGTAATTTCACACTAATGTTGTATTTTGTTGTGCTGTGTTGTGTGTGGCCATGTCAACCCACTACTATTGCGATTATCCTTTGAGATTGATGTAGTAGATCATGTTAATATTGTACTACATACATACATACATACATGTGTAGCATACAGGCATGTGTCAGAAATCGAAGAAGGTTTTTATGTCGATTGATTTCAATTTCTCTGTAGTTGTGCTAGAAAACGAAGAGATTTCATTTTTGGAACTTAGATGTTTAAAATGCAAATTTATACTTACAAACAACTGAAATATTGAATTCTTTGAGGAAAACAATAAGATACACTTGTTGGTATTTTAAATTTTTTTTTTCAACTTCAAATAATTGACAATTTAACCAAAACATATACCATATAAACGTCAGAAATTTCAAAACCAACGAAAGAGATTTCTGGCACCAGAGAATTGTAATTAGGTTGATATGGGTTTGAATGAGATTTCTTTCACATGCCTGTTAGAGTAGGTATTCTCGTGTGTACTCCGTGTGATCTCTAATTATACAATAATTTCATACTAGTGCCTGTAATATAGACAAAGGGATTATAAAGGCCATAACATATATACTCTGATAATGACAAATGGATAAATGAGTCTAATGGAAGAGGGAAGGACTGAACTTGGCCTTGGCCACTGTTTGGCTCGAACGTATTTGTTAAATATAGAGGTCCTTCAAAATTTCGAACTAACCATTTTTTTTTAAATAGAATATGTTTTCCGTTACCCCTGTACATTACTTTTAAGCCACCTAATTTTCTTTGAGACTTATACTGCCTCCAACGCCCACAACGGGGCATTATCGCTTTTGGAATTTGGGCTTGTATGGAAGGTACCCCTCCTGGTACCCCTAGGATCTTGAAATTTACTAATAAAAAAGTTTTAATTGCATATTTTTAGGCTTAGAAATCAATTCAATTTCAATTTCTCTCGATTTCTGTGACACACCTGTATATAACTTCAGACAGAGGTATAAGCTTTACGTCCAACGAATTAGCACACATAGTGTTAAGACCTTGTGCAGTGTTATGGAACCCTTGGTGTGCGAGTCCGATTCCCACTTGACCGATTGTGTTTAATGTTTTGTATCAGTATGTATATTTAACTTTAAAAACCTTCACCATGAAAAATACAAAAATGTTTGTATGGCAACTTTTATGGTTATTGGTCAAACGGTGTCGGATTCCATTACCGTTAAGCTATTTTCTCGTCCATTTTTATATGAACTTAATAATCCTGCCGATTATTTGTTTTAGTTACAAACAGTGTTTAAAAAAACCGAATTAACCGCCCACACATCCGAATAGTTACTGCGCCTCACATTGCTTAATTTTGCAGATCGCAAAAAAGGTGTTAACGAAAATGAGCAATAACGACGACACGAATGTAATTTTTCACTCTATCGAAACCAAAGATATTTCACATCAAAAATTCTATAAAAATTCTACGCCTAAAAGTGTACTTTACTTTTTTATTTATTGAGATTTTATTACAAAATATCCAAACTTCCAACTTTTCTGGTGGATTATCCAAAAATGCATTCAAATTCTTCTATTTGGACAATAACGAACACAACAAAAAACAAAAACCAAATCAGCCTTTCTCAAGGGAGTCGCTTACAAAAAAAAAACATTTTCATAATATGTTGATTTTCAACACCCCACCCCCTTGATGACGTAAGCGCGCAATGACAAAATTGCTCTTACAGGCAACGTGTATGCCTCTTTTTTCAGAATATATGAATTACTTAGCGCTACGACTTTTGAGTCACGAAATATCATAAAAGTATTGGCGACACCAATAGCGTTTCAATGCAACACATCGTTTGCGTTTTTGACATGACTATGGAACTCTTATTAAAAACGTTTTCACTTTAAAAAGGAACAAGTGAATTACTTTCGTAACAGAGAGTCTTGTCACCAAGCATACTTACTACTAATGCAGGGTAGTATTGCGAAGTGTATTGTATGTATGCTTCACCGAGAATTGAATATTTTTCACACAACAACAACAACAACAAAAGCTTATGTGATCATTTTGTTTGTATATGATCATGTGCGTATGTGTGTGAGTGTTTAAGGAATTTTTGAATATATGTAACTCGTACATACATGTATGTAAGTATGTATGTAAGAACAACATGCAACACACATACTACACCACACCAACATGGTCAAAACAATAAGTAGGAGTATGTAGTACATTGTACACCTTGATGCATAATTATTTAAATGGCTTGATGGATGATGATATGATAAAGAAAAAAAAAGAAAAGATAAGAAATATAAATAACCCATTATTTTTTAAGACCTCATTTATAAACAACTTAATAACAAAATAAAAATTTTAATCAATCAAATACAAACAAGAAACTTATCTGAACTGAACTGGACAAAATAGTACATACATATGTATATATACATACATGCATACAATATGTATTATAGTAGTATGTTAGTACGTGAGTAAGTGACTGACTGACTGAGCAAGTGACTGAATGGGTATGTGGTACTAATTATTATTTTGACCACCAGTTTGTTTGGGTAATGATTACACTACTACTCGTACATATGTATGTATGTATATATGTGTATGTATGTATGTTACAGAGGAACAAACAAAGAAACAAACAAACGATAAGCATTCAAATTTAATAAATAAATTAACTACTATATAACACCGTCACTACTACTTACAATGATATATGAAGATAAATAAATTTAAATAAAAAATAAAATAAAATATAAATAATATAAATTTGAATATATTTGTATATACAATAATATTTAAATACATCAAATACTATCTATATACATACATATACTTTTGTGTATTTTGCATACATAAAAACATCAAAAAACAAACAAACAATATAAATTTAAATTTAAAAATAAACAGTCTGAATAAACGAAATTATTAAAAACAAAATAAAATACAAATAAAAATTATTTATATATATATATAAAATTATGGTAAATCACTAGTATCAACTCAAAATCAGCATTATCATCATCATCATTATCATCGTCTCATCTCATCAATATTATTAAAATATTTTAACATCACACATACACATAAGAATGTACGTCAGGAGAGCGATCCTTTATGATATTCATTGCATACATTTAACACAATAAAGGATTTTGGATTATAATATTTTTGAATTATTCTAAATAACACTGGTCGACAAAAAAAAAAACACTTTTTATTTGTCACATGAACTATTTTAGTGGATAAGAGTATGTACTAATTCGAGGTCGCTGATTTCGATTTTTTGTATCACGTCTAGTTTTTGAGATACATCCACTTCTTTTTTCCTTACCTTCACGTAGAGTTTGTTTACGTTATTACACTACTATTAATGTTGTTTATGTTATTGAATATCTTAAACATTAAATTCATTAACGGTACTTTAAAGATAAAATGAGAAAGAGACGATAGGAGTAAAGGAAGATTAACAAGATCATAAAAAACATGAAACTAACACATCATTCATTCATGACATATATAGTGGCGCCCACTAATGACAAATCCATATGATTTTTAGGATCTACCAACTTTCAAACGATACGTGTCAAAATTTTATGATAATCTGACATTTACTTTAAAAGTTACAGATGTTTTATTGAAGCAACTTTTCTACTTTGCAAAACAATGCATTGCTATGGAAAAAGATGAATTTCGTGTGTGATGATTGAACGACGACTAGTTTCATGTTTTTTATGCACTTCCTTTACTTTCATCATCTCTTTCTCTTTTGATCATTAAAGTACCATTCATTAAGCTATTTTTAGAAAAACAGATAAAACAGAATCGATTACGGTTATATTTTATTTTTAATTTCTTTTCAACTTCCATGAAATAGGTGTTTTTAGCGGCGTTGGGCAAGAATTTAGTACAAATTTTGAGTGAAAAAATACAGATTGTAAAGTTTTTCGGATTCTGTATCTCATGAACCGCACTAGGAAGACACTTTTCACAGAATGTGTATTTCTATTGCCATATCCCCAACAAATAATAAAATTATTAGAAAATCCACCGGAAAAGTCTCAAAAAAGTTTCTATTGCCATATCCCCAACAAATAATAAAATTATTAGAAAATCCACCGGAAAAGTCTCAAAAAAGAGATTACATTTTCACAACAACAACAACATGCAGTTTGTGTGTATAAAAATGTTTATAACAACAACATGCAAGCAAACAGATTATGTGTTGTACAGAAACAAGCAAATATACGAAGAAAAGATAACGAAAAACACACAGAAGCTCGCAGTTGATCTAATTAATGGCAAGAGGGGATAGACAGCAAATGTAAACATAACAACAACAATTACAAGAATACAAAAGCAACATACAGACGGATAGACAGACTGGACAGAATAATTTGTATGCAAATGTTGTATTGTTGTATTTGTTTTGAGATGATCTCTCTCTCTCTCTCTGTCTGTTTTTAAGAACTTTCACTTCTAGACTAGACGTGATACAAAAAAAACTAAGGGCAGATTCGCAATTAATAAACATCCACTATGTAAAATAGTTCGTGTGACAAAAATATTGTTGATCAGTGTAATTAATTAAATTCATGAATACACTAAACAATATACAGACATATATACATATGAAAATGTGTAAGTGTGCGATCAAACAATTCAATTTTCTAAAAAATCAGCAAAAACATAAAGTTTAAAATAAATAGAAAATAAATAAAAATTATATACATTAATACTTTAAAATAATAAAATATTTTGTAAACAACAACAAGAACAAGGGTTAACAATATAAATATTTTCTAATATACAATCTATTTATATTTATTTAATAGTATATACATGATTTTATTTAATTACTAAGTTAATTACTCAAATACAATACTTTTGAGATTGAATTTCACATAACATTTGATGAGATATAAGTTAAGAGTGAGAGAGGAGAAGAAGAAATATGAACTGTGTTTATCCATTTTCTTTCAAATCATCTTCATCATCATCATCACTAAGTTTTGAAACAATCATACTTCCTTCCTCCCCATGCAAAGAATTACAAATCTGATCATTTATTTGAAAATGATATTTGTACGATCTAAATTTTTTTTTTTTTTTTTGTTAAATTGAAAGAGAATTGAATAAATGTGTACCTATTTATAATATCTATCATACTTAGTGCAGTAAAGCCCAAACATCATAATCTTGTGATAAAAGAGAAATACTTACTGCAGTAAGGCCCGATCCATATACACTTGTGGAAAAACAGAAAGCACAAATCGAATTGAATCTCAAAACAAAGACTCACCCAAAACCTAAACATATAATATGTATATGGTAAATATTGTATTATTCAAAGTACTCTCTCTCTATATATGTGTGTATATAAGACTAGAAGACCTGCAGACCTGAACAAAGAAAACAAGCAAATTAATTCCATGACAGTCGTTTTTTTTTCTAGAATTATTGATGTGTTTGATTGATGTGAAAATATGTATGTCTCTAAACTTTATATGCAAAATTTGATCCATTAATTTCGGCTTTTCTGAAGGATTTTTCAAAAAAATGTCTTCTTCTTTTTCCATACAAACATTGTCCTCGACAATTAGAAACCCAAAAAAAAATAAATCAGCCAAATCGGTCGAGTCGCTCTAACGGTATGGGACTTCGAACATGCTGCATTTCTTTTTTTAGGGTTCCATACCCAAAGGGTGCCAACGGGACAAGAAACTTGTCCTCCAATATGCACTGCGAGAAGTTTGTTTCCTATTTTGGTTTATTTCTTTTGTAGTATACTTTTAGGTGTTGTTTGAATATTTCACTTTTGAGACAAAAACAAAAGCAAATTAATTTTACATAACTTCAAACAGAGGCACAATTTTACGTCCATGGTACGGAACACATCATGTTTGATCAATTTTTATATATGTATTGTAAAATACTACAACAATAACAACAACAACCAATTCCCGATTCCATTTCTTCATCGGTTTCATTATTTTGATGCAAACGATGACTGTTTTCGTTTTTACCCGACTTCAAAAGAAGGAGAAGGTTATCAATTCGACTGTTTTTTTTTTTAGGTGTGTTACCTCAGAACTTTTTTCTAGGCAAACCGATTTTGTGTTTTTCTTTTAATTAAAAGTTGGTGCTTGTCATTTGGTCTCATATAATTTGATTAAGATATGACCAGTAGTTATCTCAGAACTTTTTTCTAGGTGAACCGATTTGGATAGTTTTGTGTTTTTTTTTAATTTAAAAGCTGGTGCTTGTCATGTGGTCCCATATAAATTTGATCAAGTTCTGGCCACTAATTGTTGAGTTATCCTTAATAATGCGCATTCCATTTGCGCTACTTCAAGTTAGTTCTCTATTTTGTTAAAATTTTGTTATTTGTTCTGCGATTTGTTCATTCTTGAAATAATTGATGTCTCTAAGCTACCATATAACCTATGTAGATACAAAGTCTAATTAGAATTAATACAAATGATTGTATGTACATGAAAACCTTTCGGAGAACATTCTTCAAATGACAGTGAAAACCTTATCAAGATTAGAAGTAATCAGATCCAAACTTTCGTGAATTTCGACTTTGCTTTATAAGTACTATGGAATAATATTGATGATATTTATGTTTACAGGAGTTTATGATTCCATAGAATTATACAATACACTACAGTATGCTATCCTGATTATGTATTGATCAATTGAATTTTAAGACTTTTTTTTCTTTACTTAAACATACTTAGAGTATAATAGTACTATGTATCAGATATCAGTCTAACAGTCTTTCAGTTTATCCAAAATACAATTATATGATAAATTGTACGAGGCTTGTACAAAAAGTATCGCGAATTTTGAATTTAAGAGGGCTACGTATATCCGATTTTTGATTTTAATGTGGCATTATGTTGGCACTCATGTCCCCCATTTATGCTGACAAGGTCGGTCATTTTGAATATTCAGGTAATTTTTGACAGCTGTTTTGCTTGGACGTTTTTTGGCTCGTCTTAGATTTTTGTCTATTTCAAATAATGGATCTCTATAAAATTTTGTATGAAAATTTAAATTTAATGCATTCCGAATGTTCACTGTGGCATATGGTTAAGCTACCTTGGACCAAAGCAACGTTTAAAGGAGGTACAAAATGGTCTCAGAGGGCCGAGAAGATGTGAACAACGAAGAGGTTGCCGAGCTCGTCAACAACAGACGAAAACATTGATTATTTTTCTATTTGATTCTATCGTTGTTCTTAGTTTATATTGTAGCAAGTAAGTATGTATCAGATATTAGTCTAACAGTCTTTAAGATTATAAAAAAAATACTTAGATATGATATTCTTCACGAGCCCATACACTCGTAAATCCTTTCGAACATTACATTACCTTATTCTGATTATTGATCTTATGAATTTTTATGTTTTTCATCATAACAATTGCATATATCCCACTGGTAAATCCTATAAAACAGTAATGTACAGTATCCTTCTGATCGTTGATGATTCGAATTTCAATCGAATATCGGATGGGATTATTTACTTTTCTTAAAAATTACTTACTTACTACATATGAATGTAGGGTAGGTACCATATACTTATATAATTTGTGTGAGTAAATGTGGTGTGTAGGAATAAAAGTTTCAGTTCCAATATTTTTTATTTATGTTAAAAATAGAGATGAGCTTAACAGTTTAGGGAGCAACTAAATCAAAGTGAGTCACAATCAATCAAAATGACTTCAAATGACTGTGACTCAATCACACTGTGTCACTGTTTAGCTCATCTCTAGTTAAAAATTTAACAATTCAAAAAAGAAAAACAACAAAACCATTTATTGATTTCAAAGGAGAAAGAAGAACGAAGCAAATCGAAATAAAAAAAAAGAAAAGATAAACAATGAAATTATTGCAACTATACAAAATATCAAGAAAAAAATCAGCTGAATTTATACCAATATGATATGATATGATATAATTTTCTAGAACACAACAACACATTAAAATAAAACAAAAGAATATAAAGAGAATGGTAATTCAAAACTTAAATAGCTATCTATAGTTTCCCACAAAGTGTGAAGTGTGGCGAAGTGAAGAGGGTTGGAGAGGTGAAATAAGGTGTGATCAAAAATGTTGGGCGGCAAGGAGAAAGGGGTATACATGCCTACCACCATATAATATACATACAACCATACCATACTATATAGTATATAAAACAAATGAGAAAAAACTTAATTCATAATTCAAGATAAATTCGAAATCAAACTGCAAACATACATAAGAGTACTTAACTTAAGATTAAACAAAAGAAAGGATATAAAGAAATCTCTTACTTATTTATTTGTCATAAAATTAAAATACATAATAACATAATACATAGAAGTACATAGTACTTACATATGTACATTGCTGCATACATTTCAGAGATACAAATACAAACATCCATACATGCATAGATCAGATACATACACATACAACTTAGTATAAGTAAGTGGAATCAAGTCATCACAATACATAGTAAGTATACAAGATAATGAATGCATATTTATACGACTATGTATACATAGATACTACTACAATATATACATATGCACATCCACATTATACCATATGTATGCACAATATGTATACAATATACATGTTTTATTATATTGTATTATGTATTTATGTGTACAAGTGAACTAAAGTAAATATGCAATATGATATAATAAGTATATCGTCGACGATATTTTGATTAATAAATATATATTATTATAAATGTATAGGTATGTATGAGCAAAATGATATTGTATAATTGTGTATGTATAAATAAATAACAAAATCTTTTAATTAAAACAACACAATATTTGTTTAAATCTAATGAATGGAACCGATAGAAAACCAGACCACTGAATTACTACCAGTACACTTGTGATTCTTAAATACCACTGGAAAGATTCTTGGACGGGTCATTTGCGTCAGATTGCATTGGTACACAGATGGGTCCCAAATACCGAACTCCAATTTGACTTCAGACCAATAAGAGGCACAGTAGGAGAAATCAGAAGTTCTGCGACATTGCTAAGGAAGCCCTAAATGGTACCAGATGGGTAGGCGGAGACAAAAAGTACTGCAAAGTTATCACGCTCAATGTGAAGAATGTCTTTCATTCTACAGATTGGAGCTGCATATTTAATGCACTAGCTACAATGGAGATATCTTACTACCTGATCCGGCTGGTGATGTCTTATTTTAGTGAGAGAACTCTAGTCTGTGACACAGAAGAAGGCACTAGTCTCTTGGAAGACATGGTGAAAGGCCCGGATCACGGATCATTCATGAGTGTCCTCATTCGAAGGATCTCCCTGCATTCACAAGAGATTATAAGGCAAATGATCACTTCAATAGAGGACTGGTTATACTGTTCTGCAGAAATTGATGCATGTGTACGAGTGAACAACGGCACCTAATAATTAAGGATATTATCCCTCTCTACCAAGGAATGCTTTGGCGGTACCTTAGGGAATCAATGGGATTTGAGGCGATAGTCGGTACGCGAACTTTTACAATATTTATGTCAAATAGAATCCGACATATCATGTGGCACTGGCCTTGTTCCTTGTATGGAATGGAATGATGAAATAATCGCAAGTCCATCCAATCAGTAGGCAAAAATTCGACATACCATAATGAGCTGGATTAAGGCCTGCAGGGGCTACTAGGCAATGTAAGTCTTGGAGCTCCTTACAACATTGTATATAACTAACTTGATAGAATTTGTATTTCACTTCAAGTCAGTCCACTAACCTGATTAACACTTCTCTTATTCTCCGCGATACAGATTGTTTTGCTCTTGGTACTGTGGGCCGACACAGCCTTAGTAGCAGCTGGGTTGTCAACATAAATCCATATATTTCTAGGGGTCTCCCCCATGGTGTCTATTACCTTTGCTGCTTCTCAGACTGCATAGTAGACAGCACGATAGTTCATTTGCTATCTCCTCTGAAAAGATGCCAGCACCAGTAGCCTCTTCCGTCTTGGAACCATCTGTATAGTTTGAAAGCTCATCTTATCTGATGGCATTGCCGTGCTTCCAATTATCCGTCCCCATGAATGTGGAAGATCTAATACATGAAACATTTTCAGGCGCCTAACATCCATGTTGTTTTCTAGCAGATTTCTTGTACAATTATGCAACTTGTTCTATATTTTCTTATTTTATCCCTATTGAATGATACTTTGAGGTCTGAAACATCAAATTAAGAGAATAATTCAAATAATATATTGTGCTTAGAGTCATTGATATCTATGCAGTATCTCAATATTATAGTTAATTGCCGTTCCCCACAACTGCATTGCATATATCAACACCGTCTTCAGAACTTTTTTTTCAATGTCCTGCAATTGCCAGTAAAAGTCTTTCCATTCTCGGGGGCAGGTACAATGTCTCCCTTTATCATAGATTGTGTTGTCATTAGATAATAATAAATATTAGGTCCTGAGTTGGTTATATATAAGAAATTTCTGATTTCACCCCTGCCACGCTAAGCTTCTCAAAATTCCTGATTTACCCTGATCCCCTAGTCCAAAAGATGAGTACACTCATGATACCCTCGTTGATCTTGGTTATGAATAAATGAAACATTTTATTTTAAATTTATACATATTTAGTTATTGTTTCTTAGACTCTATGTATCGATTCTAAATTATTTGTTATCATTGTTATAACTCCTACAGTTAAAGCATTCACACAATTAGTCAATTGATCTGGTCATATATCAGGTCAGATTACTGTTTTTTTTTTTTTTTAAATATTTTGTGCCGTTTTCAATGTTGATCTGGGGCGTATGTACCATCTTCAATGCCTTTCGAGAGAATGGAAATCGAAGGAAGACTGCAGGATGACTTGAGTTCTACTGTAGAAACATGATCTCGTTATTTTATAACCATACCTCGTAAGCACGACGTCTATACTACATACTTAGAATGTTTTAATTAGTGGTGAGCGAAATTGCAATTGGCTAAAAGCTTATCAGATTCAACTAAAATAACTAACTATGAACTTAGTTTTGTAGTATGCTTCTGATTTCAGATAAGCCCTTTTAGATAACTTACTCACTAATATAGAACATGTGTTCTCGACATTTATCCAATTTAAGTGTTTTATATTGTACGATAATCTTAATCGTTAAATTGAATTCATTTCTCATTCTGGTGACGTGATAATCTTGTGTACGAACGTGTATGGGTAATTTTCGTATTAGTTTTAATTGATAACGCTACGCGATCAGTCGGTGTCATAGTCATGTGCGAGCAACTATAATACTTATTAATAACAACAATATTTTAAATATCAATTTGAACAATCATTTTTACTATACAAGTTTTATAATACATATTATCGATTATTCTATATTGATCGGATCGACATATGAATGGATATTTTAAGGGTTCTAAGTGAAAACGAGGTTGATGAATTATTATTGCTCTACAAGCAACATTATGGCTGTCACAATTTTCATTATTTGCTCTTATATAATCAACGTAAATGGGATAAACAATTGAGTGCTGATCGAGACAATGAAGGCGGAAGTGGAGGCGACGCCTCCAAATGGATCTCACTACGGAAAACATTCTATACGCATCGGAATACAGATTTTCGGCTTCATGGCACCTATATCAGTTTACATTTTGATCTAATCCAGAGTGTTTCGTTTCATTCATGGCAATCAAATCTAGAAGAACTTAAGGAATGCCTTCAACAAACACAATTGATCCAATGGCATACTGGACCCCTGTTAACCAATGTGGACTTACCATATTGTGACCTAGTAAAGGAAGTAGCATTGAGCAAAGGTGCACGCGTGCAAAGAGCAAGACGTTGTTACGGTTTAATATTGCCACATGAGCAAGCATTGCAATTGATTGTGCCCAATTTACCCATGGGTTATGTATTGGAACCACTGAAAACAAGCGATGCCGAACTAATCCATAGTCAATGGACCAATGCAAAAGAGGGTTCACTGCAATATATACGCGCTTTAATACGTTACAACAAAACCCTAGGCATTTATCGTAGATTACAGAATGATGATCAACATCAACAGAAGTCATATCTTATTGGATGGATCTTTCAAAATGATTTCTCTGGTGTAGGGTAAAACTTATATAAAATTAAAGATAAAATAAATTCTATATATTATATAATTCTCATTCCTATCTCCATAGTATACTGCAAGTTCAATCCAGTGTACAACGTCAAGGTTTTGGTAAACTATTAGCCACCGCTATGAGTCAACAAATTGCTGCAACCGAGAAAGTTGCATTGTCTGCTTGGATTGTTGTCGAAAATTTCCGTTCAGAGGCTCTACTACAAAGTATTGGCTATGAGAAAACAGTTATTAATGAATGGATTCAATTGGAGGCATAGGAGGCATTGTTATCTTTCACATAGAACTGAGCAGCGGAGACACCACAAAAGTTTTAAACAATGGCATGTTCGGCATCATGAGTGGAATTGTTTTGGACAAAGTCTAACTAAGTGCCAGTCTGTCTATCCTTTTTTATGGAAACTAGTCTTTCATTTTTTGAGTCATACATACTAGATACAATAATACTATGAATCACAGTTTTTTCATTACTGGAAGAATTGGACGACGAATTCTCTATAGCTTCCGAAACAATTCTTCTTCAGTTAGAGTTTGCAAGGTATATAAGCTTCGGGGAACCGAAGTTCATATTCTGTATTGTTTAAATTTAATCTATATGTATTAAATAATATATTACTAATATATAATATACAATAATATTTTTCGAGTATAATTAATAATTAATTATCTATAAATAATCATCAAAATATAATACATAAGTAGTTTTGTTATCACTTATACTGTGTTCAGACAGCTAGTTCTGATTGTGCGAGTTCTGGTTACCCGTTTTTTGTCACCGAGTTCTGAGTTGCGAGTTCTGAGCAGCTGTTTTTTGCTTTGTTTTTGTTTCCATTACACACGCAAATGCACAAATGGAACGTTGTGACAATTGTGAGAAATAAACATTAAAATTTTGAGTAAAATACATGATTTAGAATATTTTGTAGGGTATGCACATAGTTCTGGCATTTCCCTTTTTCATGCCTGCTACGTATTTTGTGAATATTTTTCTTAAATATAAGTATTATGTGCCATCATCTGCTGTTTATTGCCGCGCATTAAAAAGAAAGAACAAGACTAGCGACAATCACCTAAAAGAGTCCAAATTTTACCAACACTTTTTAGACTGACCATGTCAGAACAGCGAGTTCTGCCAGAATTCGAGTTCTGCTCTCTCTGAAACCACTATTATGCATATGATTCTGCATTCTCAACCTCAACCTTGAACGCCGATCTTTCTGAATATCTAATAAACATTATTCTTTCATACTATCAAGAGTAGAAAAGTCCTAAGTTCTAGAGATCCAAATATTAACCTTCCATCCTACCAAAGCCAAAATTATCCATCCGCAGAACAAATCTTTGTGTTACGTTTTTGTATAATCAAATTATTGGCAGTGCCTTTTCCCCAAATTTGGGGACAAGAAATTTTTCCCCCATATTTGTTGGGAACTGTAAGACCATTTGGCAATTTATGTCAATCTTAGAACCTATACTACGACCTGGTATCTACATGACTGTTTATCTTCTGATCAGCTAAATCCTAATCTTTTGACTCATCTTAACACTTAGCATTCTATTAACCGATTAACCTAATCTCTCTCATTTGCTTTATTTTTTGGTAATTTGAATTTAGAATTTTTATGAAATAAGTTAGAGTCAATGTATCTTAAATGTCTTAAGTATTAAATTGAACTTTATTGAGCATGCTGAGTATATGTGGCTAATGAAGTTTCTCCTGGGGGGAAAGTGGTGTAGGATAGTTAGTTAGTTAATCTCCAGCCTGGCTAAAGTATTAAGTATACAGCAGAAAGGGCGATCTACTATAATCAATACTCTCTCGCAACCTTCTTAGATATAGAGGGTGCTTTCAACAATGTTAGCACATGTGCTATCCAGGATTCTCTAGCTAGGATTGGCGTAGAAGAAGACATTGGGAAATGGATAGTAAATATGCTAAAAACTAGAACAGTACAGTCAGAGTTAGAAAACTCGACTTTAACTAGATATGTCAGTAGAAGGCCATCACAGGGCGGGTGGCTGCTGTGGCTGTTAGTCATAGACAACATCCTCAATGTATTAGAGGAGACGGGGGCAAGGATAGTCGCGTATGCGGACGACGTTGTGATCATGGTATCAGTGATGTTTCCCAGTGTGATTAGCAACATCATGCAGGGAGCCCTGGGGAAACTGTTGAAGTGGGCCACAGGTTCAGCCACGGAAACCAACCAACCATACAGCTCCAATCAGCAGTATTAAAGGCATTCTTCACACCAAGCGTAACAGCTGCCCATTATTTTTCGTCTCCACCTAGCTATTTCGTCCCATTTTCGAATCAATCGTATTCTTGGACCGTTGCCTTAAACTAAACTGGACAGTTTTAATGTGAGAAGGACAGTGACTTGCATATTCTCGGGATGCAAACCCAACAGATTGCCCTGTATAGTGCATTACCAAAATATTAATGTGCTCACGTCACTACTTCCCAGGAAATGTTAGCACATTCCTGAGGCTCACAAACATGCAGAGTGCAATGCACTTTTGATTTAGCAATAGGAGACCACATTAAAAACAGAACATTTTTTTTTTAATATATATATATATTTTTTTTTTTAATATTTTAAATTCCAGTAGGCTTTGATTTTTTTCGAATCGATGAAAAAGTTTTCCTTCTCAGTAGACCATAAAAATTTTCATTCGTTTGAAACATCTCGAGCCAAAAACACGTAAAAAATTAGAAAAAATTAAAAAAAAAAAATAATCTAAAAAAAAAAGTAAATTCTCTGTGTGTGTGGTAAAAGAAGGTGTCTATGTAATTCCGTTTTCGTGGCCAGATTATTCGTATCAAGATTTGAAAAATTTTTGTGGTGTATTTGAACGTTGTGTGTAATGAAATTTGGATGTGGTTTTATCAAAGTCTCTGCAACACAAGGTAAGCAAAAACTACAATATTTGCATCGGCACTAAATTTTGGATTCAATCTCATACAAATATGATAAATTGCAGATGGAAAGTATTGTATTTTAAAGACGAAAGTTGTGATGTGTGTGTAACAAACGGAATGGGATGAATCACGGATATGAAGGATCATTTCTTATGGCTTATGTCAACACTGTAATATGTATTGGCAATTATATTACAATTCTGTGTGGCTTGCAAATTGTTTATGTACGAGTTAAATTTTGGAAACGAACATTGTAAAATCATAAAGTAACAGAAATTTGTAAAAAAAAAAATAGTAAAAAATGTAAAATCATAAAGTAACATAAATTAGTACAAAAAATTGTAAAATCAAAATAGTAAAAAAAGTAGTAAAAAATTAATGTAACATAAAATTAATAAAAAAAATAGTAAAAATTTAAATGCGACAACAAAATTGTAAAAATTTATATTCAAAAGTATAAAAATGAAAAAAGATTTCATTATTTATTAAGCAGAAAAAGAAAGACTTTCATCTAGTTAACATATGATCCACACATATGGTACAGTTGAATGGATTACATCCTATCTAACTTCCAAAATCCAAAGAGTTATCTTTATAACATCCATGTACTATATCTCAGACAATTCGTGTGAATTCTATGGTGAAAAACAAAAATTTTAACTCATCTAAACACTTAGCGGTCTATTAACCAGTTAACTTAATCTCATTTGCTTTTTTTTTTGGTAATTTGAATTTATAATTTTTTAAATAAGTTAGAGTCAATATATGTTAATGATGCGACCCTATGTCTTAAGTATTAAATTTAACTTTATTGTGCATGCTGAGTATATGTGGCTGATGATTTTAGGTCTGTAGCTTCAAATTACATAGTACTAAATTTGTATTAGTAGACTACTAACCCCAGTAGTTCAGGACAGAACGGACTTGTGGTCGATACCCAGTCTTGTTCCGTGTTTTCATGGACCCCAGCTTGCGCGGTCTCTGGGGGAGAAAGTGGTCTGGGATAGTTAGTTAGTTAGTTAGTTAATAACCAAGCGTAACAGCTGCCCATTATTTTTTGTCTCCACCTAGCTATCCCGTCCCATTTTCCGATACTGAGTTCAACATATCGAGATAACGGATGCAACACCTACTGGAATATGAGTCAGAATGGAGTTAAGGAGTTGCTTCAATTTCCACGCAATATGCCTGTTGCGATTATCATCTCATCCGATCCGGCTACATTCCCAACAACATTAGTAACATGGAAACAATAAAAATGATTGAGTTTACTTACCAGTGAGGAAAAAGAAAATATATAATATAGACATCAACGATGTTGAAGACTTTGTCAGTCATAACTATGGAATGCCTTCTTCGTATCAATCTTAACTTGGACCGTTGTCTTAAACCAAACTACACAGTTGCACTGTGAGAAGGACAGTGACTCGCATATTCTCGGGATGCATACCCAACAGATTGCCCTATCTAGGGCATTACCAAAATATTAATGTGCACAAGTCACTACTTCACAAAATTTCCGGCATATTCCTTAGGTTCACATTCATGCAGAGTGCAATGCATTTTTGTTTTAGCAAAAGAAGACCACATTAAAAAAAGAACATTTTTTTTGTAATATATATATATTTTTTTTTTTTGTAATATTTTAAATTCCAGTAGGCTTTGATTTTTTTCGAATCGATGAAAAAGTTTTCCTTCTCAGTAGACCATAAAAATTTTCATTCGTTTGAAACATCTCGAGCCAAAAACACGTAAAAAAATAGAAAAAAATAAAAAAAAAATAATCTAAAAAAAAAAGTAAATTCTCTGTGTGTGTGGTAAAAGAAGGTGTCTATGTAATTCCGTTTTCGTGGCCAGATTATTCGTATCAAGATTTGAAAAATTTTTGTGGTGTATTTGAACGTTGTGTGTAATGAAATTTGGATGTGGTTTTATCAAAGTCTCTGTAACACAAGGTAAGCAAAAACTACAATATTTGCATCGGCACTAAATTTTGGATTCAATCTCATACAAATATGGTAAATTGCAGATGGAAAGTATTGTATTTTAAAGACGAAAGTTGTGATGTGTGTGTAACAAACGGAATGGGATGAATCACGGATATGAAGGATCATTTCTTATGGCTTATGTCAACACTGTACTTTGGCAATTAAATTAAAATTCTGTGTGGCTTGCAAATTGTTTATGTACGAGTTAAATTTCAATCATTAAGTAACAGAAATTTGTAAAAAGAGTAGTAAAAAAAGTAGTAAAAATTGTAAAATCATAAAGTAACATAAATTAGTACAAAAAATTGTAAAATCATAATGTAATATAAAATAGTAAAAAAAATAGTAAAAATTTAATGTAACATAAAATTAATAAAAAAAATAGTAAAAATTTAAATGCGACAACAAAATTGTAAAAATTTATATTCATAAGTATAAAAATGAAAAAAGATTTCATTATTTGTTTAGCAGAAAAAGAAAGACTTTCATCTAGTTAACATATGGTCCACACATTTGGAACATATGTAAGTAAGTATTGTATAACAAAATGCTTAGCTGAAATTTGGCTTTCGAATGACATGGCACATGTAAAAGATGGTATTAAACGAGATCCCAAAAAATTTTATAACTTTATAAATATTATGCGTAGTTTGGTTAATTTACCTAATATTTGGAAGTAGTTCTAGTTATTATCCCTCTCCACAAAAAAGGCAGTAAATCTAGTATTTTAAATAACCGGGGATTAGCTAAAATTTGCGTTATACCGAAGTTGTTTTAACATTTAATATATGGTCACGTGGAGCATTTCGTTCTTCCTTTATTAAGTAGTAGAATTTACTTCGTTGGTCAATTGTAGTTTTTGAAAACAACATTAACTGTATATCTTTGGTTAGAGCTAATGTATCTTAATTGTACAACCATATGTTTTAAGTCTTAAATTTAACTTTATTGTGCATGCTGAGTATATGTGGCTGATGACTTTAGGTCTGTAGCTTCAAATTACATAGTACTAAATTTGTATTAGTAGACTACTAACCCCAGTAGTTCAGGACAGAACGGACTTGTGGTCGATACCCAGTCTTGTTCCGTGTTTTCATGGACCCCAGTTTGCGCAGTCTCTGGGGGAGAAAGTGGTCTGGGATAGTTAGTTATTTAGTTAGTTAATCTCCAGTTTGGCCAAAGCATTAAGTATGCAGATCCAATCTGCAGAATTAAATGCATTCTTTATATAAAGCGGAATAGCTGCCCAGTATTTTTTGCCTCCACCTAGCTATCCCGTTTCATTTTCCGATACTGACCTCAGCATACCGAGAAAACGGATGTAACACCTACTGGAATATGAGTCGGGATAGAGTTAATGAGTTGCTTCAATTTGCACGCAAGATGACTGCTGCCGATTATCATCTCCTCCGATTTGGCTTCATTTCCAACAACATTAGTAACATGGAAACAATCAAAATGATTGAGTTTACTTACCAGTGAGGAAAAAGAAAATATATAATATAGACAACAACGATGTTGAAGACTTGGTCAGCCATAACTATGGAAAGCCTTCTTCGTGTCAATCGTATTCTTGGACCGTTGTCTTAAACTAAACTACACAGTTGCACTGTGAGAAGGACAGTGACTCGCATATTCTCGGGATGCATACCCAACAGATTGCCCTATCTAGGGCATTACCAAAATATTAATGTGCACAAGTCACTACTTCACAAAATTTCCGGCATATTCCTTAGGCTCACATTCATGCAGAGTGCAATGCATTTTTGTTTTAGCAAAAGGAGACCACATTTAAAAAAAAACATTTTTTGTAATATGTATTTTTTTTTTTTTTTTAATATCTTAAATTCCAGTAGGCTTTGATTTTTTTTCGAATCGATGAAAAAGTTTTCCTTCTCAGTAGAGTATAGAATTTTTCATTCGTTTGAAACATCTCGAGCCAAAAACACCTTAAAATAAAAAAAATTAAAAAAAAAAAATATAATGTAAAAAAAATATTTGTAAGTTCTCTGTGTGTGTGTGTGTGTATGAAGGTGTACTCACGCTCTCGAGACCTGATTTTCAAAATATGTTTTGGTGTATTTGAATGCTATGTGTAATTTATTCCTCATCTTGATAAAATCACGGAAATTGTATCAATATTGGACGTATAAGAGTTTGAAGTCAAAATATTACCCAAGGTAAGCAAACTGTTTGCAACGGCACTAAATTTTGAATTTAATCTCATACAAATCTGTATTTTAATGTCTAAAGTTGTGCTACTGGAGGTAACAAACGGAATGGGATGAATCACGGATATGCAGGATTGGCTTATGGCAGCAGTGTATTTTGAATTGGCAATTAAATTAAAATTCTATGTGGTTTGCAAATTGTTTATGTACCAGGTAAATTTTGGAAACGATCTAAAAAAATCGTAAAATCATAAAAAACTCATAAAAAAAATTGTAAAAAATTTAATGTAACATAAAATTAATAAAAAAATTGTAAAAATTTAAATGTGACAATAAATTTAAAAAAAATTGTAAAAAATAGATTTCATTGTTTAAATAAGCAGAGAAAGAAAGATTTTCATTTAACTAACATATGGTATATTGGTCCACACATATGGTACATATGAAAGTAAGTGTTGTAGTAGAGATGAGCTAAATAGTGACACAGTGTTCAAATGACTGTGAATGGAGAGACACAGTTTACTTGATTGATTATGACTCACTTTGATGCAGTTGCTCCCTAGTGATTGATAATCACAGTTTAAACAAAGTAAACTGTGTCTCTCCCTTCAAATGACTGTGACAGATTTCTTCGATGTTCGACCGAGTCTGGCACCTCTGTCTCCTATATAAGCAAAACTTCTGCCGGCACCTTACTTCCTGGTTCTAAGATCGGTTTCTTCACAAGAGGACATTTTAATTTAGATGCGACCGCCAAGAATCTGACATAAAGAGCATACGAGCTGGAGTGCCTCAAGACAGGTTGCGTACCCGCTTTATACCTTGGACCTCCCTATCTTCAGCTCTTCTGCAAGACCAGTTGGGCCTCTTGGAGCCTTGGCTGAAGACATGGTACATCTGCGTCAATGCAGAGAAATCTTTACACGCTATCTTAATCCTAAACCACTCAACATTCCCTGTCATTTTTATCAACAGCTACGCCATTCCAAGAAACGCAATTGTGAAGTACGTGAGACTAACAATGGATAGGCGACCCACCCGGAAACCTCACATAATGACCAAAAAAAAAGCAGTTGGAACTGAAACTTCGAAGAATGAGTTGGTTCTTTGGCTCGAAATAAGCTGTTATTGTAGGCAAGGCCATACTGAAATCGGCATAGACCTAAGGCATACAGCTTTGAGGCACTGCATCCAATTCAAACCTGGTAATTCTCCAAAGGTTTCAGTCCAAACTGTTGCAAAAGATTGTCGGTGCGAAATGGTATGTCAGAAACTCGGTCATTCACAGAGATCTGAAAATTGCATCGATAAAAGAAGAAATCGTCAAGCACAGCAACAGACTCAATATCATCAGGTTGGAGGACCATGCCAATCATCTGGCGATCAACCACTAGCAGGCAAACCCGAAGCCTGAAATGGCAACACCCCCTAGATAATAATTTTTAAGTATCTGAATTTTATTTGAACTGTTTTACAAACTGTTTATTTTTATTTAATTTTAAAATAAGTAATTTATACAAGAATATGTACAAATATCATATATATCACTCTTTATATACTAGATCATTATTAATCGGTATTTTTAATGAGAAAAGATTCAAATCCAAAAATAATAGAAGTCCATATAGGATAGTATATGATGTCATAAATATCGCGCATATCATCATTTGAAATGTTATTATGATGGTGTGATGGTTAAGATTTAAGATCATTTAAGAAATTAATTGAATGGCAGAAGAATAGAAAGTAAATAATTGAATTTTTAAAGATGTAGTAGGTATTATTAAATGAGATCTGGCAAATCGGTTGGCACACAAATATTCTTAATGTCAACAGAGCCTTTGAGTTCACCATATTTCCCATCCTCTTCTTTTGTTGCTCTATTGCCCAGGGTATTATCATCATGATGCTCTTGATGTTGGGACTCTTCCTGCTGATGATGGTTCTCTAAATACATAATACTTATAAATAATACTTAATATTCTTTAAACATATGATATCACTTAATTCAGTCGAATTCGTCTGTTGTACAATAGTATAACGAGGGAACTACAGTGAAAGCATCGATTTTGTTATATGTATGTTAGATAAATTCGACTGTATGTAAGTGTCAGATGAGGATTAGAGATGCTAATACCTGCTAGTGATGCCGGTTTTAAAATATCTTTTGGATTCAACTTTGGCATCTTGATTAGCAAATGCCCAGTGATTTGGGCACGTTGAACTGTCGATTCACTTGTTTTGACTTCTTCATTTAAAGCGATCTGAAAATATTTTCCCTTCATCTTGACGCGTACATAAGTTGGCTCAATTTCCACATCAATAAGTGAAGTTTCCATATATCTAAAACAAAACAAACATCGCATAGAATAAATCATTATCAAATTAAATTGAAATATTGGTAATAATAACAATAATGGGTTATACCGATATATCTCAATGTGTAGGATATACTCAGCGGGCTCATCACAAAAATTGAATGGTAATTTCGCTTGATTCATGTTATAAGGACGACCGCATGGTGCAAAGAATATTGGAGAATTATTGTGATTTTTCGATGTGGCAGATTTATTATTTTCGCCTTCACCATTTCTCTCACGACACAACTTATGGAATTTTGCAATTTCATTGCGACTCTCGGGGCAATGTTCGCTTTTCGCTTGCCAAAACATTTTAGTGCGTTCATCTTCATCTTCAATTGCCTCCATCCTAATGGCCAGATCCTCTTGTTGTTCACGTACTCGTATCTTTTGCTCATCACGTTCAATAAAATAATTCGCTTGCTGTTGCACTATGACAGTGCGATAATCCAATAGATGATGTTTGGCAAACATTCGTTCCGATAATAGAATCTCTGTACAATCCAATGAAGTCAACTGTGGCAATGTTGCTATCACAAACTGTTTATAATGTGGATAATCGCAGCAAGGATTTCCAATGAGCAACAATTCACGTAAATTATAATTGGAGCGTAAGGATTCTATTGAAGTTAGATCACCAATGAAATTGAGTGTTAAATCGAGTTTCTGTAGTGACTCTAAACCTTCGAGATTCTCAATGACTGTGATATTGTTTAGTGCCAAATTCAGATATTCCAGCTTTTTCAATTTGTGCAAATTCTCAATTTTCGATATGAGATTTGATTGCAATAGAAGTATTTTCAATTCCCGGCACCAATTTTGCACATGCTCGACACGTTCAATGTCTTCCTGATGTAACGATAGTTCTTCCAAAGTACTAATAAGGCACTCATTATGTTCAGATTTCTTGCGTACCAATTGTTCAGTGACTTTTTTGCATCGATCATCATCAATCCAAAGTAAATTGAAATGAAAAAAATAAAAATACAAACAGAAAATGAAATTAATTTAAAGTTGGCACAAGATACACTTAAACAGAAAACACTGAAGACCGACATTAAGATACTAAGAGCTTTTCACTTTCTATGTAGTACTACTAACTTACTTCTGACCATTTTCTTTTAGTTTCTTTGGTTATTTATGTGTAAAATTATACAATTCTTTTTTGTTTTTTTACAATCAATCTTTTACAAACGACTAGACAAGATTAATTTTGTATGAGACTAAGTAAAATGTCAAACTTAAAAATTGACAAAAAAATTCTTTAACATTCTCACCGGTTGCTAAGCTACAAAAAAAAACAAAATAAATATTGTTATTTTGATTGTAACATACTTAGTCACAGCCACTGTCACTGTCACTGTCAATATGTATTTTGCTTAGGAGTTTTCTTATATCCCTTTGTCACCTATTAAATGTTGAATGTTTCTTCATTAAGTGTGTGAGGTTGAAAATCTTTGGTTCTTTGGATCATAAATAACAATCTAAACTACAATACATAATAGCTGAGTAGTTAGTATTGTATGTACACTGACTAGTTGTTAACTTAGAGCCTACATATATACTCATATTTGATCTATCAGAATTCATCTCAATTTCATTATCATTTCTTCCTAAATGTTTCACAAATATCGTACCATACATATTTTCTTCGTATTAGTATATTCAAATGCCTGCCAATGTTGCTAATATGCTAATATTTTGGACCGTTGTTTTATTAATTGATTGACAATGATTCAAAACTTTCAATATGTTAGTTCATACTAGTTAAAGACTACCAAAGGGACAATGGATAAATAAATGATTATACATACTCCCAAATCATCACCTTACTTGCCAGATTGCCATACTTTCAAACAACGTTTAGACCAGAGAAAATTTGTTCAAAGCTATGAATTATATAACATTCCTAAAGATCCCTACTAAGTATTCATAGTTGGAAAACAACCTATTCCCGTCAATTGTATAATGGTTATCTTCTATATATAAAATAAAATCGTATTAGATTGTAAGTGTTTGTGTATGCCTCACGTAAAAGCCACTTAATAGATTCAAAATCGAATTACTGAAAAATAATAAGCTTTATTGTGAGTAATATATTTTGTATATTGTTTATTTCATCAAAATCGACCTACATAATCAAAAGATATTCATTAAAAATTATATTAAACCAAAGACAATATTTCTGGCTTTGCATAAAGGAAGCGTGTTGTGGTACTGCTGTTTTTTGAATTTTGTGTTATTAGAAAAACTTTTTTGTTTTTTGTTTTATCCAACTGAAAAGTGGTCACTATGAATGCCAACCAACGAACTGTGAGTAGCATGAAGAGTATTACATCATTGGCAGGCATAGCCAATAAAAACCTTCTTTCTGGTTTTAACTAAAGTACATAAATATATTCTAGTATTTTATATTTGTGCATTACATTTTGTCTCAAAACTGTTTACAGAAACTAACCAAAAAAACCAAATATTACAGAAATTTATGCTCTTAGGTTTTGCATTAATGGCTTAGTTTATAAAATAAATCAAAATAAGTACATAGTAAGTACATGCAGACAGTGCAGCCTCAATAATTTAGAAACGATCCAATATTATTATCATTGATTGCCCTAGGTACCTTTTAAGTAGTTAGAAACTACTACCTAGGCGACCTAATAACCCTAGCTGGTATGGGAATATTCATTCTTTATGTCTCAGACTTAGAGCATCAACTATTCAAAGTAACTTAATTTAATTTGTATAAATAAATAAATAAATCATTTATAACAGTTCTAATGAATTCTGTTTCCAACATGGCACAATTATGCAGAATTTGTAAATGTTGTGCTACAGACAAATATGTGCAACTAAATGGTGCCAGCACCTCACAGGTATAACGCGGTTGATCTATTGTCGCATTGCAGGAAAAGATGTTGGGTTTTTCATCATCTCCATGATAGGTATCACTTACCGTATCATTAACATCTAAATATGCAGCCATGTTGCGGGCAAGTATTTGATTTCGCATGTCATAACCGTCGGATTTTATCCTATAATTACAAAAAGAGATATATATACAAATTGCATTTGAAATAAATACCAAACATTTTTGAATCAACTTACTGTACTGGAGTTATAAACCAAGTGCCACTTTCATTTTCTAAACAAATATCAATAATAAATACAATCATCATCATCATTTTCTGTTGCTTACCAGTGCCAAATAAATCACATGCATATTTAATAATTTGCACAGATTCACCCGAGAAACCCATGTCCTTAGATCCCTTTAAAGTATGGCGCAACTCATCCAAACCAGTGACCACTTTCCTTTCTTCTGCTCCATAACGATAACGAGTGAGTAAAAGGAAAGCCAAAGCATTTATGGACATAACAGAAATTGCCACGGCATAATCATAAACCACCTGACGTGATATGCTTGTATTATTTGTATTTACAAATTATTATATTAATCGCTTTAAAACATGTACTTACATATTTCGACTAAAGAATTTTCTAAAGATACGACAATATCTCAAAAAATTGATTTTCGACTTCAGCTCTTTTGACTTATTGCCACAGATATACTTAGTTAGAAACTTCTACCTAAGCGACCTTATAAACCTAGCTAAGCATCTCATCTCATCGAGTTGATTTAGCCATGTCCGTCTATGTGGTCTGCGATGTCTCCTCTGTGTATTATAAACTTCATGACAAACTTATAAAACTATACACTCCCGTGAAGAGTATAGTGATCAATCGATCTTCCTATGAACTAATTGTTTTTAACCAGGAATAAATTACAATTCATTAAATTTCTTTTATCATTTAATATTTTATTTATTTGTTAAATTTCTTAAGCAATATCATTGCTTTGCTGCTGATATTTCTTTACTTTTAGTTTTGCTTTTGTTTTTGATTTTCTTTTTGTCTTTATCTTTGTCTTTTTTTTGTTTTTGTTATACATATGTACATTTAAAACAATAATATTTAAATTAATGTTAATAATTTATTTATTTAGTTTGTAAATTTATGTATATTGTATTGTGTATGGATGTGTATCTAGTATGTAAACTACTACTTGCATGGTTATCATATTTACAAAGACATATTAGAGATACAGATACAGATACAAATACAAATCATACATACGTCATGAACATTTTGCTTAAAACGGGCAAATTGTATTTACTTTACTTATGTACATCTAATCTTTAGAAGATTTCTTTGCATTCTAGTTTAGTTTAATTTAATTTAATTTAATTTAATTTAGTGTTTAGAGTGTTTTTGCATTTTAGGCATTTCATAGAATTTCAATTTCAATTACAACTAATAAATAAAATACATAATAATATTAATAATGATGTACATATGTATGTATATAATATTGATAATATTTCTCTAGATTTTTGCATTTTGGCCTTAGGCAAAAAAATACAAAATAATTGCCATCATTTGATTTTTGTATTAAATACTACTAATTTTCTAAAATCATCATACAAGCGTCAGAGAGAGAGGGACATGCGACAGACATTTTGGCCTTGGAGAGAGAGAGAGAGAGAGAGAGAAAACATATAACAAATAAGAAAAAGAAAGTTAATGTATGAAAGAAAGGAAGAAGGAAAATCAACACGAACAGCTGGTTAATCCTGGTAGTTTTATATTAGTATCTCATCAATATGTTCTCCTTTTAATTACATTATTACATAAATACATATTTGGCAAGGAGAGTGGTGCAGTGCATGCAGATGCATATGCTGATGAAGTAAGAAATAATCTTGTGTTGAATACTTTTGAATTTTCTATATAAGTAGTATAAAAATATATACAAAATATTGTTGTATACTCCTTAGTAGTAGTAGTAGTTAATATAAATGTCGTCGAGACTCTACTCTATGTTGGTGGCTATATTGGCTTGGATGGTATGGTATGGTATGGTAGGGTGTGGTATGGTAATGGCGACCTTTAGAAAGAATTTATTTTGAATTAATGCTTTGTTTGATTAATCTCTGTCCTATAGTCCTCTGGTTAAACAAATAAAAGCCTTGTTGTGCTGCCACCATTAGGAACACCATTACTTGCATTGGTTAGCAGACTGTTCATCTGTTTGCTACCATTATTATAACCATTCACATTTGATATGCGTCCATTTGTTGCGACACGATAATAAGGATCAACATTGTTGCTCCATTGTGACTTGGTTGTTACTGCAGCTGCTCCTACTGGCGCATATTTAGGTAGCAATGGTGGTTCTTTAGATCTTGTCATTTGTTTTGCTCTATTATAGCACAGTACACCAAATATGGCTAGCGTCATGCCAAAGCAATTGACCCATGTCACTGGATTCCCAAGTATAATCAGTGATACGGCTATAACGAAGATACGCTTTGAAGCACTTGCGACTGCATAAGTGAGTGGTGTCACCAACGAAAGAACACTGAAAGCAATAATATTTTGAAGCCAATTCAGCACTCCATCGGTAAAGAGCAATGCAATGACACGATAATCCAAATTGCTCTAATGAATGCAAAAAACAGAATACAAAAAATAATATACATAAAAATAGTAATATATTGGATGGATCATTTAATTGTCGTTGTGTTGTTAGCTCACACTACTTACAATTGCCGGATGGTTAAATACACTGAACGCATCCACATATAACCATATGGGTAAAAACATAAACAAAGCCAATTTGCCAAGCAAATGTAGAAGCCGCAAATGATGAATTCCTGTATCTTTGAGCACCTATGGAATGGTTTTAGTTAGTTACTTAATTAGTCATGTTTCATGTATCATCATTGAAACTACTTGTAGTTATCATGTGTTTTACCTTTTTAGAAAATATATTTTGTAATGAGAATCCCATTGTTGAGATTAGTGCACTAACTAGACCCAGCATATCGAATGAGATTTCAGTTACTGTTGCAATACCAACGCCCGTGATAATGGGCAAGAGACTCAGGTACACAAGTGATGGTTGTTTTTCGCCAAAGATCAGACGTGTCAGAACGACCGTGAAAAGTGGCATTGTTGCTTTAACTATAACAATAAAAAAAAAATACACAAAACAAAATTGTATGTAACATTATTATTAATAATAATAATAATAGTAAATACACGTGTACATACATACATACACATGATAAGAAATCAAGCCAACCAAGCTATCAATACACTTAAAAATATTAAAATTTTATTTTAACAAGATTATCAATGGTTGTCTGTCTGTCTGTCACTCGTAACTTCGATAACAGCAGCAGCAGTAAGTAAAGCAACAACAACATATAGAAACTTTACTGACTTACTTTGCTGACGTGTGAACGTGAGACGAAAAAGAAGACGAGTTATCAATCAATGAATATGTTATTAAACTTGTTGTATGCATATTCAAGGCCCATGGACCCACAGACAGGCATAAAGGGTGTCGGGGTAGCTTACTCACCTGTATGTGCATATGAGACAGGCACTTTCCATAGCGATATATGCGAGGTCACCGATGCCAGAAATTTACCCAATGCCAAGGGCACAATTATTCGCATATAATACGAACGCGGTATCTCTTGATATTTGCGTATGCGCCACAAATTAAAGAATGGTCCACTATACAATGTTATACTACACAATTGAACAACAGTCACGGTCACCGGGAATGGAAACTCATTGAGTACCATTTTACCAATGACATTGTTACTGGACGATACTATATACCAAAGGATGCAGAGCGTCAAAACCACGACTAAATGTCGTGAGTTCGTTCGTTTGGCTTGTTGCATTATGGATTTGCTCGTATTGTCGCAGCGACACTCTGTCTACGCTCTACGGTCTGTCTGGCGGTTGCATCCCGGAACAAAACAAAACACGTTACTGATTCTTCTTTATATTTAACATTGATGTTGTTTAGGGATAGAACGATATGAGTATATACGAGTACGTATCGATACTTTTGTTTCGATAACAACTTCTTTTAGCATCGATAGTTTTTAACCGAGTACCAAGTAGGTACTATTGGTTAAAAATACTTGTATCGGTACTCATAATTGCTTTGTTTATTGTCTTATTTTACCGCAACACGAAAAAGCGGAAGACAATCGTAATTACCAACAACAGTTGGAAATGATCAAGCAACTAGCAGTTGGCCAATAGAGAAGAACTAAAATCCGATGAAGTTACAAGAATGGGAGCATTTGAAGCTCGTTTTGTCCACCTTATATAAACATGCGCGAATGTATTTGAATATTTTGGGAGGTTGTTTTCAAAAGTTAGCACGACAGTTACTGCAGCAAAAAATCGGTTGACGGGAAAACACGTGGACAAGTTATTATTGTTGGGGAGCGGCTCAAAAATAGATTTATATTCTTAAATTCTTTCTTTTTCCTTAACTTTTTTCACTTTGTAAACCGATCTTGATGAAATTTTTTATATTTAAGTCATGTGGTTCAACTTGATAAATAGGATAGTTTTTATCGCGATTAATGAGTTCATTATTTTTTAATTTCAAATTACATGTTTTTTAAAGTTCCATAAATTGGTAACAGATGGCGCAGTGGAGCACCTATCAACAACGTCCTATCATTGCTACAAAACTCATAAAAACGTCAAAAAAAATAAAAATCGACCGTAACTTTCGATACCCTACGGAGTAAAAGAATCGATACTATAGTGGTATCGTTCTGTCCCTAATGATGTTGAACGAAGATTGAAGAAGACGTTGAAAACTCGTTTGTATAAAAGTAACGTGTGTACTTTCACTTTATTAAATTTGAAACGTCAATGGTTCGTACAATGTTTTAGTGTGCGATATTTGATTATCGTTCGATATCGAAATTTTAATACTTTTTTTTGATTGATAACAACAATTGATTTGTTGATATATAATTTTTGTTTGTTTTTATTATTAATAATAAACATAATGATAGTTATAAAATTAATTGAAATTAATATGTCGCCTGCCAATTGGAATTTCAGAATCAACTAGATTTGTTATGTACATATGTCAAATAAGAATTAAAATTAAACATTTCTTAAACAGAAACACTTACATAGTTATGCAGACATTTCATTTAAAATGAAAAAGTAGCAATCACATCAAAAATCATCATCAAAAATCAAAATGAAATGTAATAAGTCGATTGCCAAATATTATCGAAAAATTGTCATCGTCTCGTTTTCGAATCGTTCCAATGGGCAGCAATGTTATTTTTGCATCCCTTAAGGTAGGATTCCTCGCACAAATTTTTTGCGCAAAAACAGGAGAAAGAAGCATTTTTGTGCGTGGAATGTGCTGTTTGAGTGTTTGCACAAAAACTTGTGGCAAAATCAAAACGTTTTGATGTTCTACAAATTTCCGATAAAATTTTGTAACGTGAATGGCAAAATATTCTCATTATAATGAAATTTTCGTTGCGAGTAGACCTGCGGACGATGAGAAATTGAAGTTAAATGCAAATTGCCGTCGGCAAACAAACAAAATGCAAATGCTTCATAATATGGACAATGAATATGGAGATTTTGTAATTATTTCATTCATTATTATATTTAAAATATTAATAATTGTATTAAATTGTATTATTTTTATAAAATTTTTAGAATATTTCAAAATATTGTTGTTGCAGTATTTTTTAATTTTAAAAAAGGAAAAACCTTTTCGTTATTTATTGATTATTTTAAACTATTATATTAAATTTTACATTATATATAAGTCTATATATTTTCTTTAACTGCAAGCAATATTGCCAGCGGCAAAGAAAAAACATAAAAAAGCCTTATTACATTGATTATTACATATGAGGGCGGTGCTGAAACAGAGAAGTGGTCAGCATACCGGGTATTGCGCGTATATTTTTGCGCAAAAAATTTGTACGTATATAATCCTACCTTTGCACACCAAAGTCATCAACTAAGTCAATTTTTCGATTGTACAGTGTACTCGCTATAGAAACATATTTGTTTGGATGAAAAATAACAAGAAAAAGGTAGACAATCAGCAGAATAGTAGAATAGTGTCAGAAAGTGGAATAGTTTCAAAGCGGAACAGAAATAGAGCTGGCAAAACTTCGATGTTTTCGCACAAATCGATGGCTGCTGCCAAAAATATCGAAATATCAATGTAATCGATGGTCTTCGCATCAATGTTTTGCCAGCTCTATTCCTTCATTGGTTTTCGTTAGTTCAAGAAGTTAAGTTTTGGTGTTCGGTAAATCTTTAATTTGAAAGTGTTTTGTTCAAAATAAAAATATATTTATAAATAAGTTTTAAAATGAATCGTTCAAATCGTCAACGCCAAATGAATTTCAATAGAGGCTTCGTCACTGGCGGCATCTATGTAAGTAAATTATTTCATTTAATGTGTTTCAAACATATTTCACCATAATTCCCTTCTGCTTCTGCTTTTTTTTTCTTTGCAAAATTTCTGTATACAAGCGGCTTATCGCTTTTTTGTATACACATATTTACACAAATGCATACATACACACAGCACACACGACATGCACATAGGGTTTTGTTTATTTGTGGGTGTGATTTGCATTAAAAATTTTAAGGTTCATCCATTTGAAAAATCATATGTACCTATGTATGTATGATTCACAAATTTATTCTTGTTTACATATTTTTTAATTTAAGTATGTATGTATATATTAATTTGATTGAATAATTGAAAAGCTAAGTGAAATGAAATGAAGTGTCTCGCATGGTATGCATTATTAGAACCTTTTGCGCATGGACGGCATGCATGTCCAGTAACAAGCTTTTGGCCCAGAGGCCCGCCTGGCCGGAAATTCATGATTATGAATAGTTTTTCTATAGATGAAGTAACTGAATTTTCTATCTATAACTTTATAGTACATACATAATATTGCATACTAGTGAATCGTTAGTGTAATTCAATGGTCAATGACAAGTGGGTGTTGTTGCAGCAGTCGTGTGTCCAGGGGAGGATAAAATTGCTTTTCGTAAAAATCCATAAGCGCATCTGGGAGTGTGTGTGTTATGTTTGCCTGTGTGTATCTATCTATGTATTTATGTGTGTATGTCATGCGGTATAAGTTTGTTGTTTTGTCCAACCCGGAAACGAAGGGAACACGAATATTCATTCCACTTCTTAATATACATACATACATACATACACCTAATAATAAAACACATCACTCATATACACACACACACACACACAAATTATGTTTTATGTATTTTGTTGTAACTAGTATATAGTTTTAAGATTCTCTAGATTATAGTATATGCAAAGGATAAACATTTATTGCAAATGCATTATTTTATTTTTTCATATTAATTCATAATTTTATAATTTCATGTGCATTGGAATAAGAGTACATAAGATCATAAGTACATGAAATATTTTCCATCACTTATGATTAATTGATTTTTTACAATTTCCAGCACTCAAGATGTGTGCATAGATTGTGCGTAAATTGCGTGAATTTATTTGCATTAATCGTTTAAAATACTTTGCCACAAGCCAAGAATGAATAAAACCCACATATGTATGCAAATATGACAAATTTGGCAGTCCATATTAATAAAGAACACAAAATTAACTAATCATAAAATAACGAAAACTATTGTCATCCATCCATCCATCATCATCATCATCTCCATGTCTATAGTTCTTCGTCCATTGTCCATGGATGTCCATCAATGCCAATGCAGTTATCATCTATTATTTTGCTGTGAAGCGCTGAAAACTTGTTCCATTCGATCGAAGGGAACAGATCAGATACATACATAGAAACATACGATGGTGTCAGATTGGTCGAAAAGGGCTGGGCACCAATATTATTTAATGTTTGCCTAGCAACATCTTGCCTTGCCTGCCATACATATGTACAAACAAAACTCTTTTTTTTTTTATAAACGATAAGAAAAAGAGTTATATTTCAATAAACAATTTCACAATAACCAATGAAAATGGACGAGGAAATACTAGTATGTCTAGACGATTTCAATAAACAAATGGACGAGGAAATACGAGTATGTCTACAGACGATGACAACGACAACGATATATAGAGACGGCATTAAATTGTTTATTTATTAATCACATCCTCCTCGTTCATTTGTTCGTAATCACAATTTGCTAACTTAAAGCCAACTTATTAAGAACTAATAAATGAATAATAAAATATGTACTACAATGTCAATGTCAATGTCTTCTTCCAACATATGGTTGAATGATGGGATTGATTGATGATGATAACTGATGATAACTGATGCAGATGTCTGTGGACAATTGACTATTGATCATTCCATATTGTAATGAAAGTTTGTGGTGTTTGTGTTCTTTGCTTGTGACTTGGATATTTTACGATTATTGAAAATTCATTCATTTTGTAAAAATCTGAAATTATTAGTTTTGCGTTATATAGTTATGTTCATTTACTTCACTTGAATCCTCAAACGAGAAACGAGCGAGCAGCAAGCATTCGCTCCTCTACACGGCAGCGATAGCAAAAAGCATATTTATGTAATTTTATTTAGTTATTTTCCCATTTAAAGAATTTTGCATTTTGAAATATACTTACATACATAGTATGTGTATGTACTTCAAGAAGCTTATTACAATTTCATATATTGTATTAGCAATTTTTTCAATTATTTTCTTCCACTCAATTTGTTCATTCATACATATCATAATGTGTATGTGTAATAATAAATTAGAAGAAAAGAAGAAAACAATCGAAAGTGCCGTGTTTGAATTGCATCAGAACCAATGTATGAAATTGTTTATAAGACCATTTCGAACGCTTCTTAATAATGGGTAAATAGTTAATGGAATTATGTAAAACATGCGAGGCAACCAACAACAATCCAACTCCAAATACATACATACATAGTACATAGTATGTATTCGATTGCTGCGTATGTATGGAGGAATTGAGATCGTTTGGGCATTGGTTGCAGGAATGTACATAGCTATTCCTAAACTATGGTTTTTGGTGATAAATTAGTTCGTTCAAAAACATACATACATGCTGTCCCGTCTTCGTCGTCGTAAATGTGATGTGATGATCAAAAAAATTGAAGATGTTGGTGATGATGATAACAGACAGACTATCTATGCCTGCCTGCCTGCCTCCCTGTCTGCCTGACCGCCCGCCCGCCCGTCCACACAACACACACACAAAAGAAACAAACTTATGCCTTGGCATGTGAAGGCGAAATGAATGAGACAATGTGAAATGAATAAATGAAACAAACAAACAAACAAGCAAACAAACAAGCAAGCAGCCACTATGAGGAGTCGGTGCTCACCATGGGTTCTTTGAAAAAGCGGTTTGTAATTTTGCATTTTTCAATCAATCAATCAATCAATCAATAAAAATGCAATCAATGTTTATACATATACATATTATTATTACAGTATAATATTTAAGAATAAGTGATGATACTATGAATATCTCTTCTTTATTTAAAACACACAACTCTTATAAACTTTAAACTGCTTCTTTGTTTAACATTATTGTTATTGTGTATTGTATTATTATTATTCATTCATATATTGTTGTAATTGTTTTTCTATTCTATGATATACATATATCTATGTCATTTATGAATATTGGATATAGAATGAAAATCCAATGAACAACTCTATTGGTAATCAACAACCACGCCAACAGCCGCAGCAACAGCCATGGAAGCCACAACAACAAAAACAGCAGCAGCTGCAACAACAACAGCAGCAGCAGCAGCAGCAACAACAACAACAACAACAAGAAATGCAACAAGATCAACAACAGTTGCAGCAGCAGCAGCAGCAGCTATATCAACAACAGCAACAACAAGTTGTTGTTGATGAAGAGCAAGCAAATTACAATGATGAAAATCAACAGACATTGAATGCTTCGGAACAACAAGAAGAACAACAAGAAATGGAAAATGAAATTCAAGATGATAATGAAGATGTTGATCTTAAAAATATTGATCAATTAAATGTTGATGGAAATAATTTCGAAAATGGCAAAGTGCCATTTAAAAAGATTTTTCAAACTCGTAAGAAATCATCTGGTAAATATCTAAATTACATAAATACTATTGTTATATTTATTTATATTTATATTTACATTATTATAATCAGAACGCGCACGTGAAAAGAAAATCCGTCAGAATCGTCAATTACGCAAGGCAATATTGCCAAAGAATGCATTGATGGCGCTTAATGAACTAAAGGGTGTCGTCATTAGCGATTTCAATATAAATAGCAATGTTGGTGGTGGCTTTACAGCTGTGGTTACTGTCAATGATAAACCATATGAAGGTCGTGGCTCTTCGAAAATGTCAGCTAAGAGCAGTGCCTGTGAGAAGGCTTTACGTGATTTTATAATAGCAAAAATGGTTGCTAAAAATAGAAAGAAGTTTGCCCAGCTGGCCCTCAACAACACTATATCTGGTCCTGCTGTCGGTAATGGCTCTACTGCTGGAGCAGCAGAAGGAGGCGGCGGCGTAAACGTAACAGCAACACAAACAGGTGATGGTGGAACTGAACCCATGGATACTATAGATGATACAACACAAGGCGAATATGATAATCCAGAGGATGAAGTGCCAATGATTAATTTGGCATCATTCGCTCTATTTAAATTATTTAGCGAATGGGAAAAAGAAGGCTATGTTGTGCCAGAGATGCATCCACAGCCACCACACAATACTGGTAGTGATAATGGTAGTGTCAATGGAGGCAGCGCTACACCTATACCCAAAGAACCGAAAAAGGCACCATCACGCAGTGATTTGCCCACCAACTGGCAGACTATGCATCCAGCCACTTTGTTATGCATGGTAAGTGTTTCTTCCTATCAAAAATAATTATCTTAAAAAGCAGACAGTGGGAATAATAATAAATTTAAAATATTAATTAGATGAGACCTGGAATTTCGTATGTTGATTGCGGTGTCATTGGTGAGAAGCCAAATGTATTGCAGCGCCTTGGTGTCACTGTTGACGAACAGGAATTTGTAGCTCAAGGCAGGTCCAAGAAGATAGCGCGCCGCAATGTGGCTGTCACTGTTTGCAATACTCTTTTCGATACAAACTTTGATGTTGAAGAAGTTTAAACAAAAAATCAAACGACAAGGAATAATTACAATATAACTACAATATATAATATTAATCCAATAGAAATAGAAATAAGTACAACATATACTATGAGAGAAGCGCAGCATATACATACATACATACATACATACCAGAGAACTGTTGCAAAGAGTATACAATTTTCGAGTGTCACTCACTCACACACTCGATCATATATAATTCCGACATGAAACGAGTACAAGACGCATCATTCGTATTACGTATTTGAATCACTTCTAGTTTGATTCAATTCAAATCAATAATCACTTCAAGTGACAAACTTCGTGCATGAGTCGTTTTTTAAAAATAATTTTCATAATGCATATAAGAGTTTTCAAAAATAATTAAATGGATTCTGAATTATTGCATTATTTTTATGTTTTGTTTTCCCATATTCTGAGCGTCTATTTCGTTTCTCTACATAGCTACTGTAGATAAATAAGGGTACTTCTTAATAATTCGTTTCCATCATTCAATCACATTGAAATTTTGAATCATGTCAACTATTTTCTTACTATATTCTTCTACTACATCTTCTTGCATTACTGTGGGTTTTGATTGCTTCAATAAATGTGAGAAAATGATGAGATGAGCAACTAGTACAATATTATATAAATTAGTCAATATTTAATGTGGAATAAGCTGAATTTACGGGCGGGCTTAAAGTGTAATTTTCCGTTGTTGACAGCGAAAGAATCATTGCAAAAATCTTTGATTCAAACTTGAAGTGTTTTAAACCGAAGGAGTGGAGTGGGTGCTGCGATGTACTTGTTCCTAATTTTTAACTACAATGATCGAGTCGGCTCTGTACTATACAACTCCATGCAGCTCTCTGATATATACATACAAACAATAAAACAACAAAAACATACTTAAGCATACTAAACAAAAAAAAAAAAAAAAAAAAAACCCACAGAAAGAAGGTAATTATTGGCTATGCCATAGATAAAATACTCTTGACGCTCCTTCTGTTAATACTATTCAATCCCGTGTAGAGTATAAAGAACAAAACTAAATCCCTCTTGACAATTAGAGAAGTGTGTGTGTGTAAAATTATGAAGTGGAGACATTTACTCCCGTGAAGAGTATAAAAAGACAACAAAAAAAAAAAAAACAAAAGTAATAAAGCAATTTTATATTATAAATCATTAATCCAAAAAAAAAAACAAAGAAGGTATTAAATTATGTCCAAGAAGCAACAAAAACCTAAGTTATTGTACTACTTTCACCATATTTAACACATTTTACGTACACTCAAAAGTATCTCAGCATATATTTGTACTTTAATTTGCAGTCTCAGTGAATTGAAAGGAATAATAATGAAATAATAATAAGAAAAGGACAAAAAAGAAAGAACACTATTGTAATGTAATTTATTGTTATAAAATAAAGTCTTGATGGCATCTAAAAACTAAAGCTAAATCGAGATTTGAATTTTGTTTAACCGCCGTAGATAGATAACAATCAGTTTTCTCAGTCGGTATCCAGCAGCTTGTTGGTGGAGGAGCATACGTCGCAGAGACTTCTCGGTATAAGGTGCTTACCACAATTATAAGACACTTTGAAAATTTTACTTCTAACCCTCGCCAAATCTGCATGGTTTATAATTAATAATAAGCCGAAAAAAGCAGTAAAATTTTAATTTTGAGAACAGCATGGGAAAAGAACCGTTAGTTTTAATTGGAATGTTCGCATTTTTGCGTAGCTGCAGCCTTATCTGAATTATAAGATACACTTATTCAAAAGTTTGGTAGCAGAAAACATTGTTTTAATCGATTTTAATTAATATGCCACTAAAAAAGCGTTTAACGGAAGAAGGAAAGAGCTTAATTAAGGCTTATTCAAGTTCAAACTTAAATGTAAGTCAAATCTCATGGAAAATTCGTCGTAGTCGCACAGTAATTGCGAATTTTTTGTAAGACATTGAAAATTATGGATAACTAAGAAGTTCGGGAAGAAAACCAATTCTTTCTGCATGGGATAAAAGGTATATAATAAGTAAAGGGAACAATTCCACAGAACCGTGCTCCCAATTTGTTGCTTCTTGCAGTAGAAAAGTGTCTCTTATGACTGTTTGGCGAACATTAAATTCGTCAGAGCACATTGTCAGAGCCGTGTTTAAGAAGGTGCCCGCACTACAGAAGCGCCACAAAGAAGCACGACTCCGTTTCGCGGAAAATAACTTGGCCACATGCTGGGACTTAGTAAGACAATTTTACTCTACAACATTCTCATTGATCTTAACGTGATTTTTTTAAATAGGTTTTTTTTTTCGATGAGAAAAAATTCAATTTCAATGGATCAGATGGGTTTCACTCTTCTTAGCTCGATCTGAGAAAGGAACCCATTGTTTTCTCTCTGAGATACTTTGGTGGCGGGTCAGTAATGGTCTGGGGCGCATCAATAAATGTGGTACGCTCGAATTGAAATTTACAAGCTCAAAAATGAATAGCACAGACTACATAATGTGCTTGAAAGTAGCCTGCTTCCTTTTTGGACGAAAACAGGGAAAACCCGTGTGTTTTTATGCATGATAATGCTCCAATACACAAAAGCCGCCGAACAATGGCGTTTTTGCAAGACTGCTCTGTACAGTTGATGGACTGGGTAGTATTACTACGTCGAGTTTATGCTGAAAATAAAAAATTCGAAAATGTTTCCGACCTAAAACGGTCGATTTTTCATGAGTGGAACAAGCTTGAGCCGGCCTTGCTTCACAACCTAATAAATTCAATGAAAACCCGTATTTTTGAAGTTGGGAAAAACCGAGGTGGACACATCGGTTATTAATTTTTATTATTTTTGTAAAAATACCGTTGAACTACAATTTTTTTGTTGTTTTAAGACTTAAAGAAGAAAGTGTCTTATAATTTTATTATAAGGTTATTATGTTATTTTTGTAAAAAGGGAAGAGAAGAGAGAGAGAGAGAAGACCTTCAGAAAGAGAAATATTCCATTCGTCAGATTGCAAAAAAAAAAATTGAAAGAAGTAAAACTAGGACAGAATTGTATAAAAAACAAATAAAATTATGTAGAAAATCAGAAAGGGCGTATATCCAAGGCAACCACTGCTGCAGAAGATCGACTAATAATCAACACAGCTTCAAATTCTGCAAAGTCAGCATCAAAAATAAAAGCAGATACCGGTGTAGCAGTCCATATAACGAAGAGTAATAAATGCTTCCGCACATCTTCGTCAGAGAAAACTAAAAAAAAAAAACCACTGTTGACTAAGCCTCGACTGGTTTTTGACGTGACAAAATGTCTTGGACTTCCTAATGGAAACGAGTAGTTTATCCAGATGAAAAACAAAATTCAATCTTGATGGTCCGGATGTATACAGTTACAATTTCCAAGATTTAAGAAAGAAGGAAGTGTATTTGACTCGTCATCATAGAAGGGAAAGTGGGGTGATGGTGTGGGGTGTAATTACTTATTAATGGGACTGTAGAGCTCGTTTTCGTCAGCAATAAAATGACTGGAGTTTCCTATAATTTAATACTGGAAGATGCATTCAAATAATTTAAAAATTTGTTTGAAACAATTACTTGGATTTATCAGCACGACAATGCACCAGTCCACACTGCAAGAGTCAGAGTTAATTCATGTGAAAATGTGATCTCCGTATTCTCGTGATATAAACATAATGGAAAACATATGGGGATGGTTGGTTCGTAATTTTTATGAAAATGGAAGACTGTTCGAGAATAAAGAGTCACTAATTTGTGCATTTGAAACATTGTGGGATCAAATCTCGTTAAATTATATTGATTCTCTTTATAACTCCATTCCCAACCGAATTTTTGAGGTTAAAAAAAAGGACGCATTTTTTTGTAAAATATACTCAATAAGAAAAAAAATCTTGATATTCATACTGCATTTCAACATTGGGAACGGTAGCTATACGATCTAGTAATCCTAGCATCTTGAAATTTATATGGTTGGTCAATATGATGATTGGTGATTCCGATAAATGTGCAGCGTCCGGTAAAAAGAAAACGTTCAAAATTTCAACTTCAGCTCCAAAAATGAGGGACTAATTTGTATACAGTAACGTGCAAAACTGAGTAAATGTTGATCACTTTGGTACATTTTGATTTGTAGGGGCAAACGGGTCAATTATGAGAAAAATACCACCCAAAACGTTGCTCCCCTAGTTAGAATATTAGGTCCCATAATAAAGTAAGTCCAGAAACGCAATTTTAAAAGACATTGTGGAGCTATTCCGAATCCAACCATATGACGACCCAAAGCATGCAGCTCGTAAAATCCAGCTTTAGCTGTCAGAGTCACCATAGTAGATGAAGAAGTGGCCAGCTCTAAGCCCAGATCTCAATCCGAGTGAAAATCTGGGATCATTGGAGAAGCGGAGGCCTTCAAAATCAGATAGAGCGCTTACTGTGGAATACTAAAGTTTGGGGAGAATATAGCATACCCATATTCACAAATCGGTAGAAAATATACCTAAAAATGTGTACTGATATAAAAATCTCGGGAATTTGGACCAAAATTAAAAATAAAATAAGATTTATTCAATGCGTGTGTATTATTCCAATATAATTTAAGCTAAAGTGATTTTAGGAATCTTTTACATATGATCTAAGGAACACCTGGTATTTTTTTTCATAATTTTGTAGTAATCTGTTGGCCCCCCCTTCAAACCAAATGTATAAAAGTGATTACATAGCGAATCGAAATTTTTATGTTTAAAAAGGCTTATATGGATATGAAAAAATGATTTCAGTACTCAAAAAGTGTGTTCCTTTTACATTTCAGAATCAAATATGATGAGTCCTTGAATGAAGGAGTTTAATTTTTGTTAGTTTCTCAAGGCAAATTGAAGTTTGTTATTAAGTTTTTATATGGAAATTGAGAATATACCAAATAAATTGTGATTAAACACAACCTTTTATTATTATATATTATTATTTTTTATTAGAAACATTTTAATTAACATTTTCAACGTGATCCGAATGCAAATTAACAGAATTGTGGGGTTTGTGAATTGTAAAACTGTTAATAACAGCAGACTGTTAACTGATTGAAAACTGTGCAAAAATTACGCAGTTTTTCGTGTTTTTGTTGTAAAATTTTTGTTTCGTTTTTGGCCTTCTGTTAATAACATAAAGATTAAATAAAAATAAAATGTCACATAAACAAAAGCTGTTTTTTATTAATTAAGATTTTGGCTGGTTAAAACGCCATTTGTGCAGATATGGATACTTAAAATTGTACGTTTAATAATTTTTATGTAGAAAATCATTTTAAATTTCCTATTTTCCCATTATGTTGACAGCAGCTAATAAAATTTCTTCCAAAAATATCCTTAACATAACGATACATTTTCAACTTAAAACAAAAACGTTATCTTTTTGTAGGGTTAAATGTCATCATTATCTTCTAGAATAGTACACATAGAGAAATGTGAGGTGTTCATTGTGAATGAGAAATCAAAAATCAGCTGATTTTCACAATCATCGAAAAAAATTGCCATTCACACAAAAATTACATACATAACACGAAATAGTTTACGAAAATTGAATTGTATTGAAATATTTAATACAATAAATAATATTAATAAATAATGTCAAAAACAATGTTACGAGCGACAAAACTTCAATGGAGTATTTACCAAAGCCTGAATAAGTTGTCTGCAATGTAAGAAGAGCGAGCATAACATGAATTCATCATGTGAAATTGATGTTAGTACTGAGTGTTATTTATTTTCTACTTCTTAGTGGCGCCACACAACCGGCGATTAGAAGTTTTACTAATATTGCACAAAATAATGGCTCGATGCGTAAACCCACTTCTAATCATGTACAACGACATCAGCAATTGCTATCTCCATCTACATTCGTTGGCACTACCAGCAAGCGTACCATGTTTATACAGACACAGGATACACCAAATCCGGATAGCTTGAAGTTCTTGCCGGGCATCGATGTTCTTGGCAAAGGCAACACTTATGATTTTCCCAGTAGTACAGCAGCCTTTTGTAGTCCTTTGGGTGAGTTGCAAAATTTGATTGAGCATTTACCATATTTTATTGTATGCATTGTTACATCATCTCATCGTAATTGTATTGTAATATTTGCATAGCAAAACTACTCTTCCGTGTTGAGGGAGTGAGTGCAGTGTTTTTTGGTGCTGATTTCATAACAATTTCGAAGGAAGAGGGTGCCGAATGGAGTCTCATTAAACCAGAAGTGTTTGCTGTTATTATGGACTTCTTTGCAAGTGGTTTGCCCATTTTGAATAATGCCAAAGCAAATTCAGACACTGAAATATTCGATGATGATGACGAGACTGTCATGATGATCAAGGAGTTGCTTGATAGTCGCATACGCCCAACAGTTCAGGAAGATGGTGGCGACATTGTTTTCATGGGATATGAAAATGGTGTAGTCAAATTGAAAATGCAAGGTTCCTGCTCCACGTGTCCCAGTTCGATTGTAACGCTCAAGAATGGCGTGCAGAATATGTTGCAATTCTATATACCAGAAGTGGAATCAGTCGAGCAAGTATTTGATGCAGTCGATAAGATTACTGACAAAGAATTTGCTCGTTTCGAAAAGAATTTACGTCTTAAGAATGGAGACATCAATACTACAGCTTCAGCTTCAGCTGAAACAGTGGCGGCAGAACAACAGAATAAAACAACCGATGCGCACAAGCAACAAGGCTAAGTCCCCATAAGTGGATGGGTGGGTGAGATTGTATAGGATGAGAAGTGCGTGCGTCTAATACTAAATTAGTAGTTTCAATATAAACAAAGAAAAAATATATATTTAATTAAATTAATGTTTAAATAAAAATGATGTTATATGTATATATTTGTGTGTATGTACATATATGTATGTAGCTTATAAATATTGTTACGCAAACTGAATTGAATTAAATGCACTCGACGGCATAAATATTATAACAGAAAATAGAGAATTTTTGTTTTGTTTTTTTTTCAGCTCATACAAAAGTAACGTCATAATATAACGTAACGTAGATAGTGCATACGTCGCACGTAATGTCACACAACGTAAAATGTAACGTAGCCACCCAGATGCTGTTTTATGGATTTTGTTTGAATGGCAAATAATAAGAAGAAGACTACTCGTCTGTTGGACAGATTTTCTTTTCTTGACTGGAAAAGACGGAAAATACTACTTGTATAAATAAAAGAAAATTATAATTGTAAAAGCCAAAAGCAAGTGAATTTTTCAATCGTAGAACGATTAGAAATTATTGTTATTAAAAATTATTAAAGCATTCCAAATTCAGAAGTCTTTGGACCAAAGACGACAGCTGTGTGCAAAAGCTTAGCTGAGCTGACTAAACACAACAAGACAACACAACAAGTAGTGAGGTGAAGTAGGCGCTCTTAAATTTTGTGTTCATCAGCAAAATAAATAAACACAATACAACACAACAAACTAAATTAAAGTAAAGTTAAAGAAGGAAGAAAGTGCAAGTGTGAATATAGTGTACACAAGAAGAAGGCAGTCAAAGACAATGGTCAAATTATTTGCACTGAGCGTTTTTTACAAAGGGACAGGCGAGGCACGTCTGCTGAAGTCCGCATTCGATTTGCAGTCATTCTCATTCTTTCAACGAAGTACTGTTAACGAGTTCATGACGTAAGTATCATTGACTATCATCAATATCATCCGTTCTGTTCTCATCAATGAATATTCTTTTCATGAATTTCTCTTTTTCAACAATCATCATTTCTATCTTATTATGATTGTGTGCAGTTTTGCTTCGAAAACAATTGTGGAACGTACACAACCAGCAATGCGACAATCTGTTAAACAGGATGCCTATATGTGCCACGTTTATGTACGCGCCGACAATTTGTCTGGTGTCTTAATTGGTGATCACGAATACCCGCAGCGTGTGGCCCATACACTTATCACAAAAATCCTAGATGAATTTACCGCAAAAGTACCAGCAGAATTATGGCAAGATCCACAAGCATCGTTTGATTTTGATATGTTGCCCGCATTTCTAGCCAAATATCAAGATCCCAAAGAGGCAGATCCATTGACAAAAATGCAAAACGATTTGGATGAAACGAAAATCATATTAAAAAATACAATCGAAGCAGTTTTGGAACGTGGCGAAAAACTTGATGATATGGTCATCAAGTCTGAGAATCTATCAATGCAAAGCAAAGCATTCTATAAAACAGCGAAAAAGACAAATTCTTGTTGCAGTTTCGGTTAGACACACCACATTCACATCCATATCCACATCATCATCATCAGTCAATCACCAATCAACAATCATAAACAACAATTGCATACAATAACAAAAAATAAGCAACAGCGGCGGCAAAAAATAAAACATTTTTTTAAGAAACTACTAAACAGATCTATTGATCAGCATGCAATTCAAATGTATCTAAGTCAATCTAAAAGTCAAATGATTATGAATCTAAAATCAATCTATAAATATGAAATGCAACTAAATGCAATTATGAATTTACAATTTGCTGATGATGAATAAGAGGTACGAGTACATCCAACTTACAATATTTTACTATTAACATGTACTTGTGTATTGCGAGCCTGCAATCCTGCCTGCCTGCCTACCTGTCTGCTGCCTGTTTGCCGCCTGCCTACCACAACCACCAACAATACCATGGATCACCTGTGCTTGCTCGGCTCGATTGTTCGTTGTTCTTAAGCTTTTTCTCAATGTGCTGTTTCCAAACTCTCTATGCTTAGATACATTTATTGATATTGATTCCAAAATTAATTAAAATATTTTCTATAATACAATAAATAAGAATTCAGCTTGATTCAGTTGAGATCACATGAGATCAGATCAAATCAGTTTCGTTGAGTTCCATTGAGTTAATTGTGTTGTGTTGTAATTTTATCGATTTACGATATACATAAATATATACGTATTCTAGTAGTTCTCTTCTTGTCTATCAATAAATTTTTGTATTTATATCAATCTTCATATTATAATATATATTTACACATACATAATTATACATAAGAGAATTGAATAAATTTCACATTCAAATGCCATGCCATTATGCTATGCCATGTCTTTGCATGTATGTTTGTCTCTATGTATGTGTAGTGTTTTGTACCATGTATGTTAGCTGCAGATTATCATATTCCCAATGAAATGCCTAACCTAACATTAAGGATTTATGGTATCTTCTTCTACACTGATTGATGCAGCTCTAATAAATATTAACGTAATAATAATAAGATAAATGTGTAATAATATTGTAACAATAGTATATTAAATAAAATAGATAAATCAAAATGCATTGTACACCGATTATACCGACAACAACATCAAAAACAAAATCAAAAACAACAGCCGAACTACAATATTAAAAATATTAAATTAAATAATTAAAATACATCATTTTTTATAAATACAAAAACAAAAATCAAAAATCAAAAATTTTCTATATTAATTGAGTATTTTGATTGTACTACTTACATATACAATATACAATAATACCAACAATACCAACAATATATGGTATATGATTGTACTTTACTATTCTATACATATATACTATTCTATATTGTACTGTACTACTTACTACTATGTGTGTCTGTGTATATTCTACAATACAATATTTAATGTACAATTATAAAAGAAAAAAAAAAACATAAAAACAGAAGGAATTTTATTCAACGACAATTGAAAAGTGTTCTACTTACATATGTATATGATACAAGACTATCTTACTGTCTATCCAGTAAGTAAGTGAGTTCTATTTCTTTTTGAGATTCAGTAGCATTGGATCCGTTCACCGGATAACAGCGAGCAGCATACTAGTGTACTGCACAGCGTTTGTTTTATGCTCATTATGATTAGATCCAAACTCCGCCTTACCGGAATATCATTTGGAAATGGATAAAAATGTTTAAATCAACCGTCATCAATTGTTACAATTGAAATCAATACTACTTACTAGTCGCCCGTCTGCCATAAGTGTTAAAGAAGCAATCGATCGAAAGTGTCAAATAATCCACAAGTGAAAATCCAAAATCATCTCTCTATCGAATTATGTACAGTATTGGTTCCCAACTATCTATCTATATCGTCTATATCGAACCCCAGGGGCTTATGAAGTCCTGCAAGGGGTCCATATGAGGGAAAAAAAAGAAATGGAGGTCCGTGAGATGTTAACGGACGTCCACGATAGTGGATCTTATTTAAGCAGGTCGTGATTTAATTTTGGCTTTCCTGCTCTTCGCGAGAACTTTGATAACTGCGACTAGGCGAATCAATATTTAATGTTTTGAAGGATTACTTCATGGAAAAAGCAATTTCTTTATCAAATATAAAATCAGTAGCAACAGATAGGGCACCTGCTACGGAATGTTTGCAATACACTGCGTTATTCATCGCATCTGAGTTAATAGATTGCATGAATCTCTTCAATTAGTCATGAACCTAGTTAACCGATTCTGAAACACGCGGTTATTTGCGCAGTTGTTTGAAGAAAATGACGAGAACTTTCATCAATTGCACGCTCCTTTACACTGAAGAACGTTGGCAGTCAAAAGGCATATGTTTAACAAGATTTCGTTCTCTTTTTGACACTGTTTTACAGTTTTGTATACTAAAGGTCCCATTTTAAATAAGCAGTATTTAACAGATTTGTTAAGTACACCTCCATCTCTGTTAACATCCGGTTCCGCGAAGGTCAAACTCTGGACTTCTGCCTCCGCATCCGCTTCCGATATAATGACCTATGTTACAACCCTACTTGCAACAAGATGGCGCTTCATGTCACACAATAAATGATTCAATCTTCAATTCTTGAATAATGACAGTTAAGACCTGAGTCATTTGGAGCAATCAATTTAATTAAAGCAAAAGTGGCATTGGTATTTCAGGCTTTGTGTCAATGTGAAAAATGAGAAACCTTCGCTCAAGATTAGAAGAGTGACAGGAACGTAACGGACGCCTTTAGATAATATAATTTTTAGTCCAAAAATGTTAATAGCAATGTTCGATAAAGTAAACCGTTTACATTGTCATTGACTCACGGCCATAATATGTCCCACAACAATTGGACATACCACCCAGAGCCAAAACTTGAATGTAATGTGAAACTAAAGCACATTGAGCTTGAAAATGCCCAGATAGATGCCCGTGGTGGGTCAATCAAGTACATATTATTTTAAGATATACATAACTTTCACTTCTTCTGTGCATTTTGAAATCGTACATAAACTTTCTCGTTCAGCGTGAGTCATAAAATATGTCGATCTCTGTCGATTCGATCCAGGTGCGTATTATTCAAAAACTGTAGCTGAAACTACTATATGGCGCTAGAAGAGAGAGAGGCTGATTTTGTCATTGTAATTGACTTCTTTGAGAAAGAGTAATTTTTCAGCGTGATGCCAGATGGGAGATGCGGAAGAGGCTTCTTACCCAATACTTGGATACGTTGTGGAACTAGAGAAGAATATGAGGACAGACGTCTAGAGTTCATATTCATAATGTACATTTAGATCACATCAATAAATTCACTGATCCCTAGTAGCACGTGTCTCTAAATTGGCTTATTGGCTGGATAAGGAATTCTGTCCATCTGTCTCGAAAACCAGAATGAGTATACAGAAATATGCAGAAAAATTATGGGCCTCCTCCAACGATTCTACATCGGTCAGATTTGAATGTAACAACTACATGGACCACATGAACTATTGAATTTACCATAATTTCCTGGACAAGAGCAATCACTCATCCAATTTGTTCCAAACCACAATTTTTCACACTATATTCCAAAGTAGTAAATTCAACACCTCCTATGTGACTGCTTTTCTCTTCTTAGTAGACGAACCCATCTTCCTGGGAAACCATACTTTGATGAGTTGGATAGCCTGGCTATGTTTGTGCATTCCTCTGGTTGGTTTTAGAGGATGAGGGAGACTTCTGAGATCGACTATGGCATATCATTTGATTATCCCAATCCCAAATTCAACAACTAACCTAAAATTTCAGATTGACTAAATAAAATAAATAAATCTCTAAATCTCTATCGACCTTCTGAGACGGCTATTCGGATTGTTGTGACTAAATTTCGCACCCAATTTACATTATTGGATTCGGCGCCGTTCGCAGCAATTGGGCCTCTATTACTCCACTACTTGGAAAATTTTGCAAAAGGATTTAAGTGTGAAATCTTTTAAAATACAGCTGGTGCAAGAATTGAAGCCGCGTAACCTACCACAACGGCTAACTTTTTGCTGAATGGGCGCTGGCAAAGTTGAATTAAGATCCAATTTTTTATCGAAAAATTGTGTTCAGCGACGAAGCTCATTTCTGGTTGAATGGATACGTGAATAAGCAAAATTGCCGCATTTGGACTGAAGAGCAACCAGAAGCATTGCAAGAACTACCAATGCATCCCGAAAAAGTCACTGTTTGGTGTGCATTATGGGCCGGCGGAATCATTGGGACGTACTTTTTCAAAACCGGAACGTTATTGTGAATGTTGAGCGCTACCATACGATGCTTATAAACTTTTTTTTGCCTAAAATGGAAGAGCTCGACTTGGCTAACATATGGTTTCAGCAAGATGATGCCACATGCTACACAGCACGCGAAACAATGACCCAATTTAGAGGGAGTTCGGTGAGTAGTTTATTTCACGTTTGGGGCCGGTCAATTGGCCGCCTAGATCATGTGATTTAACGCCTCTAGACTATTATTTGTGGGGCTATGTTAAGGCTCATGTCTATAGCGACAAGCCCGCAATGATTGACGCACTGGAAGTCAATATTGAACAATTTATTCGTGAGATACCGGCCGATATGTTGAAGAGAGTATGCCAATATTGGACCCAGCGTTATGAACTATCATCCGTTAGAACGATAAGAAACTGCGACAAATTATAGTTTTTAAGCCATTTTAATTGATTTGAACGCTGAGGATGTCCGAAATATAGCCAGTTCGTTAGTATCAATATATTCTGGTGATTTAGAAAAACGTTTTCTGAAAGAATATGTTCATCTACATTCTTATTTAACAGCCATAGATCGAGACGGAGAAGTGCCACGAACAACCAAAGCAATTCGAAAAGTTTCTAAGAAATAAAGAACTTGAAATAATTTAACCACACATTGACATAACTTTAAGAATGTGCGTATCGATGGCAGTCAGTGAGCGGAGTTTTTCTTGCCTAAAAAGTGTGAAAAATTCGTTAGCGATACTTAACACTGAATCAAACTTATTCCTATCTTTAAACTATGACGATGCTACACATTTTTCATTCTTGTCCACCTGTTAAGGGTACACATGTCATAGCCTACTTCATTATTTTGCAAAATTTATGGCCACAAGAGGGGCGCCTAGGGCACTCTCAACACTTAATCCGCTTCTGCCCAAATCTTCCACAATCAATGAAACAATCTTTAAAGCATAAGTATTTTTTAATGTTTTTTTATATATTTTGTTTTTAATATTTTATTATTAGTATAATTTTCGTTTTAGATATCATTATTTTTTTTTTTATATATTTTTATTTTATGTACGAGTTCTCGTAAATTGAAATCTTCATTAGCGATTGCGCGGCTTCATTCAGTTTAAGTACGAGTAACTTTTCTTAAAAAATACACGATTCGATTCATAAACGTGAACCTTTTATTCTATTTTTTTTTTTTTATCGATTTCGAGGGAATAATATAATATTATTTCTTGATAATAAAGAAATTTATAATATATGACGATTTATGAATGTTTGTTATACACTCTTTTATGTTACCACATATATTATACCCTGTATCAAATATACTTAGTTTGATATAGTAGTACCAACAATATTATTTATACCCTTACCTACATACTTAGTGTGTGGACTGTGATGGAGATGGAATTTCAGTATTTCTAATACTATTATAATACTTATCTAGACATTAGGTTCACAAAGTGGGCGATAACGCCTCCTTGTGGGCACTGGAGGCAGTATTAGTCTCAGAGAAAATTAGGGGGCATTAATTTAATGTAATGATGTAAAATAAGGTAAGTTAAAAATTTTGGGGAACACTTGAATTTTTTTAAAGCTCAAAGTGGGAGGTGTTCGAAATAATAAGTAGAAATTATTTAAATTCATACTATGATAGATAAGTATATTGCATTGTATGATAAGTAATTTTGAATGTACTTTTTCTAATTTATACTGAAATTCAGGAGAGTGGAGTGGAGGTTTTTTAATCCTCAAGAACCTAAGAAATGTGTGTTTTTTAGTGCTATAATCTTATTTAAAGTGTACTGCATCCAACAGAGTTGTACCCATCTAGCAACAGCCCAGGGCGCGGTTGTTTACCACTCTATTGGGACAGGATCGCAACATTCATTTCATTCGACAAATCGGACTCCACCCTACATAAGAAAAAAAATTTCTTGCGACAAAAGTTATTGTACATAAAACATAACATGATGTCTTGTCTCTTGTGTTACATATTTCTTCTCAGTCAGTTAGATCATTAAAAAACTATGTATCATGCAGACATGTGCGCTAAACATTATAAATTAAGAGAGATAAAAAAGGAGTTGCATAAATTTAATATGTTCTTGTAAAGTATGTATTGCATATGTGAACGGCAGTGAGATCGGTAGCAAGGTAACTCTACCTTACTATTCCAACTATAAATATACACTTTATATTCCAACCAAATATACTAAGTGTATGACTCGACTTAACTTTACCCAGACTTTGTATTCTCATTTATCGACTTGAGAAAATCTACAAGTGGGATGTTATAGGACGTTACATTCATAGCAAGCGCTCCTAACTCCAACTGACTACATCCTTGCTCGCTATACCATATATGTATGTGTATTCTCACTTCTCGACTTGAGAAACACAATACATGTATCACTAGACTTGATTTCATTCAGACTCAGACTTATGTTCGGGTTTTCAAAATAACTTGGTCTGGGTTATTTATTCCTGGCAAATAATAACAATAATAACATCAGTTACTCTGATATTATTAAGATCATAAGTCAGTCACCTTTGCTACTGTAGGTTTGATCTTATTTTTGTAATGAACTTGACATCCTTATCAGGTGTTTTATTAGATTAGTAAATACTTAATTCAAATTCAGATTGGTTTTACTAAGGCGTAAGATGATACAGTCACAGTTACAGTCATAATGGGCGAATTACTTATGAAAAAAGTGATCATCGGTTACCACTTACATAGTATTGTATCTAGCTATCTAAGTATACCATATATGGTATATCATCACAACAGCCAGACTATACCAGTAGGTAAAGTATTAATCATGCTATTCATCATTTTATTCAGTCAATAATAATCTATTGTATTTATAAGTTATAAGTCATTAAGGGTCACTAAGGCGGCAAACTTACGAATAAGTCACATCTTCTAATTACAACTACTTAATTACATACATATCTATGTATAGTATTGTACATACATATGTATGAATGATGATGTAGTATGAATAAGTAGGTAGGTAGGTACATATGAGGTACAGGGTATTTGATAGTTGGGATCTAACCAACTATAACTATTGATTGATTATTATTCTTAATTAATTATAATTTTATTTAATTGAAATTTTTGATCAAATTCTCTTTAATTTCAATTATACATAAGTATTTGTGTTTATTTGTCCTGTGTGTGTGTATGTGTCTATGACATTTGTATATATTATATGTATTATATAATATCATTATATGTAATACCCAGCCAGCATTTAGAAGATTGGTTTTTCGATAATCATTAATCTTACTTACGTACTTTCGGTGATTAAAAATTAAAAATTAAGTTTTCAAAAGGAAGATTCGATTCAAATATAGTATGACTGACTATTCTTTATGATTAAAAAGTAATGATACTTTTTCTCCTTTATTCCGCGTGAGTTGTTCTTGATCATTAATGTTGGAAAAAAAATAAAGAGAAATCATTTTTTAATCAGCACATGTTCGAAATATGTTTCTTCGTGCAGCTGCAATCATTTTTTGGTCAATACAATATGATTCAAAACTGATTTTTGTGTTTTGCCAGTTTACTGTTATTACGGGACAGTTTTAAGAAAGTAAATTATGTTGCCTGATTGTTGACTGATGAATTGGACCTCTTTATTAAGTTGGCCCATAGGGAATCAATGAGAAACCTAGCGCTAAGAAGTTATTTATTACAACAGTAATTAAAAGTAAGAATGTAATGATTTAAATTCAAAACATGATATAACATTTGCCATTTGAAGTATTCTACAAGGCCGAGGACAAAGAGATACGCAGTATTTTACAGAAGCATTTTATCTATCCCAAGCAACGTCTTATATAATACATAATAGTAATACAGGGGATTCGCGGAAAAGTTAATTCACGCCAAAGTTAATCTCTCGGTTAAGTTAACCGAATTTCAGTGTCCACGTACCGCTCTAAAAAGTTAACATTTGAGTTAACTTCAAACTTTTGAGTTAACTTTTCTGAGCTTGTGAACTTTTCAAACCAAAAAAAAAAAATACTTTTGTTTTCATCGTCAAACAGCATTGAATTGGTCAGTCGTGAGCATTTCATTTTTATTGTTAATTTATAAAATATGAACAAAGCAGAAAAAATTATCACAAACCAGATTAAATTTACAGCAGAAAATGGAGATTTCAAAAAGTTTGATCAAGGTATTCACTGAAAATGATTGACGATGAATTATGGTGTATCTAAAGTAGCTATCTCATGTTTATAATCGTATTTTTTCCAATTTTGAAAACCATTTAGAAAAGTTAATATTTCGAAAAAGTTAATTACCATTGGAACTTTTAACTACTTATTTCGAGATTCAAGTGTAATTGAATAATACGGGTATGTGCTAGAAAACACATACGTTTTTGATGTCGGACGTTTTCAATTTCGTCCAAAAAAAAACCCTAAGTGTGCATGAAAACGCGACGATATACGAATGAACAGCTGATTGAAAAGTGTATGATTGCCATCATTGTTTCGTTTTGCTTTTTTCGTTTATTTTGCTTCAATTTAAAAGACTTTTTTGTAAAATATTAATTTATACTTAAAACAACTAAATTGTTATGTTCCTTAAATGCAGTTTATCGAGAAAAATAATAAGCTACATATCCTTGGTTCCTTTTTGTTTTCTTTAATAAATTCAGATAAGGGAGAATTTAAAAAACGTGGTTTCTAGCACACCCAAAAATGGAATTGGATTGGAATTGAGACGAAAGCGGTTTCTAGCACCCGTATATTAAACAATACTTTGTAAAACGCAAAAGTATGAATAAAAAATTATAGAAAACATGATTATTATAAAATAATTTCAAATTACAATCAGATGTTGGTCAAAAATGATGCAAAATAGGATCATACAATTGAAGTAAGAAGAAGTGATTGCAAAAAATGAACACAAATGATAGCAAAAATGCATAAAAACTGCATTAAAGTAGAGATCATAAATTTGTCATCAAGAATAGTCATATGCAGGGTACCATATTCTCCCGATGACAAACAGAGTCATTTATGTTTAGATTAAATGAGTGCATATTTGATTGTTTTAATCACCTAGGAGAGAGACAAATATGATTATCTTTTGATCCAAATTTTCACAAAATGCTGGCTGGATAAATACAATAGTACATATAATATTTGAATTGTGTGTATGTATGTGTGAGTGAGTGCGAGTGTTTGTGTACGTGTATGCATGTGGATGTATCTCGTTGCATTCACATTTCTACTTTGATTTGATCCTCATTTCATATTCCTTTCTAAGTACTTTTTTTTACAATAGTATTGTACATACATTGTAGTATATTGTATTATACAATAATGTACCATTATACATACCTAAGTATTGTATATAATATTATATGTACTTAGTATGGTATAAGAAATATCGTACATATCTCAGATTTTATTTTTTGTACATATATTATTTAAAATTGTTGTTCGATTTGTTCGATTTTTTATTGTTGTTGTTGTTATTCATGATAATAATAATTATAATAGGTAATAATATAAATATTACACATTGTGTTATTCATACTGACTGATCCGATCGATCCATTGATTGATTCACTTAGTACATACATATTACAATTCATATGTACTCGTATGTATGAACTATTTGTAAATTGAAGTTTGAAACTCTTTTGAAAAAAATATTTTATATACAATATATATGATATACTTATGCATATATGTATGTGTGTGTCAGAGTTACCATTTACCATAGTGGCCAAAAGTATTTTGACAAAACAATACGCAATGTAAAGCGAGTATTAGACGATGATACATGCCATCAGACTTGTCTGACATACCAACATACTTGCTATTACACGATGAATTTGGTATGCCATGATACCAAGTCTGCAGACATGTATCATCGTCTAATATTCGCTTAATATCGCTTATCTTCAGTAACTGTGAGAAGTAACGGTATCCATTTGATTTTGAAGAGAGTGTAGCTAACTTATAGCTTTAAGATTGCAAAAGATTTCGCTGTTTACTTCTGATGCACTTCTTTTCTATGACGTTCTGCGTAAGATATTTTAATTATTTGGCTGGACAAAAGTATTTTGACATTGCATTCATTTGGATTTTCTTTGTTTCGTGTGCGATATTGACAACGTTTTGCAATTTCTACAGTGATTTTCATTTATTTTTACATATTTTTGATAGGTTTTTATACTCTTCACGGGAGTGAATAGTATTATAAGTTGTAACATCGTAGACCACATAAAGTATATACATTTGTGATCAGCTCGATGAGACGAGTTGATTAAGCCATGTCCGTCTGTCCGTCCGTCCGTCGGCCCGCAAATTAGTCCCTCAGTTTTTGAGCTAGAGAGCAGCGTGAAGAGTATTACATCTTTGGCATAGCCAATGATGGCCTTCTTTCTGTTTTTTTCTTAAATTATGGACAAAACACGTGAAAAAGTCAAGTTCGTCGAAATGAAATGGTTACAAAGTATAATGCATGAATTTCAGTATAGAACACCTCAGCAAATTACACAAAAATGCATCGGCAACCCATTTACTTTCAAATAAACAAACAAAAGGAAACTAAGTAATTCAGTAAACAAATGTGAAAGATCAGGAAGACCACGTAAACAACTCCCAGAGAGCATCGCGCAATATTGGGAAAATTTCATTAGGATGTCTTAATTACACTAAAAGCGGTATCAATTGAAGTCAATAATCAGCATAATAGTATATCAGTTAGTAGAAAAACACTTGAAAGACACCTAAAGGTGTCGAATTTTTACACTTTATAGCCAGTCCAATAATTCCCTTTATTTCACCAATAATAAGCTTAAACGGTTAACATATGCTAAAAAATATATATCAATCACTTTGTGGACTGATGAAAGTACCTTTGAATATCATAGATCGGAAAAAAAAATTTTATTGCATATTATGTAAGAATGTTCGGACAAACTGATGCCTGTTTGCGAATGGGTAGCTCATAGTTGAGGCTCAGTTATGTTTTGAGAATGTGTGTGCATTAATTGCTTGGTTAATTCGGTACCAATAGATGGTACTAAGAAAAATGGCATACAAAACCCCATTTAAATTAATGTTCTTATTAGAAAAAGTTTTTTGTTATTTAACATATCGAACTGAAATTTGGACACTATAAGTTTCTGATCCATATCCATTAACCGTGTAAAATTCATGATCCTAGGGTTACCAGGAGGGGTACCTCCCATACAAAACAACATTTAAATTAATGTCCGTATTAGAAAAAGTTTCTTGTTATTTAACATATCGAACTGAAATTTGAACACTATAAGTTTCTGATCCATATCCATAAACCATGTAAATTTCATGATTCTAGGGTTACCAGGAGGGGTACCTCCCATACAAGCCCCCATTTAAATTAATGTTCTTATTAGAAAAAGTTTCTTGTTATTTAACATATCGAACTGAAATTCGGACACTATAAGTTTCTGATCCATATCCATAAACCATGTAAATTTCATGATCCTAGAATTACCAGGAGGGTTACCTCCCATACAAACTCAAATTAATTGACAAACTTATAAAGAATAAAAGTTCAATAAAAGTGCCACTCAAACTGTGTTCTTTGTTGATAATCAAATTGTAACAGAGAGAATATAATGTATAGAAAGAGCATGAAGAGTATTACATCTATGGCATAGCTAATGATAGCGTTCTTTCTGGTTTTATCATAAGTTTTTGCTTTTTTCCCATTTTTGCTGAACAATAATTTATTGTTAAAATACTTTTGTCCTCCAACATATTTGAAAAATCGTTCTTATTTTCTCAACACTAACATTAAAAAAATTTAACTTATGAGAGAGAGAGAGTATTGAGAGAGAGATTGAATAAATCACAAGAAATAATCAAACAAATGTTATTTTATTAATGTCAAAATACTTTTGGACATCATTTTGGCCATATGGGATAATAATTGTTTTCTATGGTTACGAAAACTTGAATGAGGGAGGGAGGGAGGTCTTCATCTTCGTCTATGGTTGTTGTTGTTGTTTTTATCATGCAAATTTTATATAGTATTTATATACAATACTATATAGTATATGTTTGTATATTTTTACAATATTTGCTTTTACTTTTGTTTCTTTCCTTTTCTCTTTCATCTTTTGTTTTAATTTGTTTCGATTTTCTTTTACAATATTATAATTAAATTATACATTAATTATAATTTATTATAGTATACAGTATATTGAATTACCATACCTACATATGTATATATTTGAATTTAACCAAAAAGATTTTCAATTTAAAGTGTGTTTAGTAGTCATGAGAGAGAGAGAGAGAGAGAGAGAGAGAGAGAGAGAGAGAGAGAGAGAGAGAGAGAGTCTTGAAATATTTATTGTACTTACATACAATATGTAAGTTTGCTTTACTTTGATTTTTGCTTTGCTTGTGTATTGTAGTACAATAATAATTATTTTTATATACAATAATACATATATAAAATTTATTCATTTCATTATCATCATCATTATCATTATCATCAAAATACAAATATAACAAAATTTCCATATACTCGTACATATATATATATATATTTGTATAAAACTATATATGTACATATATTTAATAAAATATATAAGTATATTGTATATTAAATAAATAAAGTATGTAGAATGTGATGCATGTAAACGGTGTTTTTTTTTTAGGGGTGTACAACTTTAAATTGAAGTAAAACTTTTACTAATCAAGTTAATTGCCATATAATTGGTTTTATTCGATAGATAATTCCTTGCCATTTTTATTTGAATATGATTTCCGGAATATGGCTATCTCAGCTGGCTCGGAGGAAGTCCAATCGGGAAGTTCAATTTTCGATCGCTTTTTGCAGCAATGAAGGCCCCACAAAAAATAGTCCAGTGGTGTTAAATCTCATTATCTTGGAGGACAATTCACGGGTTCATAAAGCGAAATTATTCGTTCACCGAATGTTTCTGTCAATAAATCAATTGTGGTAAGCGCTGTGTGGCATATTGTACCGTCTTGTTGAAACCACAGCTCCTCCACATTAAGGGCATTCAAAAAAGCTAGTGATTGGTTTGGGCCGTAATAGTTTTTGATGAAATATGGACCAATGATTCCAACGCACATCAAACTGTGATTTTTTCATTGTTTCGACAATGGCATGAGGATTCCCTTCACTCCAAATGCTGCAATTTTCCTTATTAACGTATCCATTCAAACAAAAATGAGCTTCATCGTTGAATACAATTTTCTTGTGAAATTCGGTATTGAGAGCAACTCCGTTTTGAGCCATTTCATCTAAAATGTCAAAGAAGGATTGCCTTTTGAATAAAGACAATTAGCACCATTAATCTGTATTTTATTTCAATTTAAAGTTATACACCTTTAAAAATCTATACACCCTTTACTTATTTATTTGCTTCCATTTTCATTTATTTTTTGGTTATGATTCTTTGTTCCTAAATTTTTGTTTTTTTATTCAATTTTTGGACATTTTTTGTTGGTTTTTTTTTTTTGGTTTTTTTCATTGAATTTTTAGTTTCATTTGTTATCACAAAATATTTCTTTGTTGTTGTTGTTGTTTAGTTTCTTTTCTTAATTGATTATTTTAAGAAAAAAAATAAAAAACATTTATATAGAATAGAAACAAATGTAACAAGAATTAACAAATAGGAAAATGACAAGAGGGAAAGGGAAAATTCAAGTAAACAAATAAAAAGTTGAATCTCATCATAGACATTCTTGCACATTTGTTCCTTCCTTCCTTTCTGTGCGTCTACTTGTAAGTATGTATACATATGTAAGTATGTACATATATCTTATTTTATTTTTCTTCTTCAATGATGAGTAGAGCCTGTAAAAATTCTTTTTTCCCATTTGCAAACAAACAACAATTTTTGTCTTTTTTTTTATGATTCCCTATGAAGATTTCGTCATTTTAGGCAAAACCGAAAATTCACTGAAACACGTGGTTGATCATTCTCTTATGGAAAAAAACTTTGTATTTATCCAAAAATTTGTGAGACAAAGGCCGCCATTCCCTTGAAAGAATGCCTTAAACATCATGACAAAGAACTTTAAAAAAGAAGCTGATTACATGAATTCAAGTTCTTGACTTGAATCCTTTAAGAAATTGAAGGAAACGAGGTATGACGGTACAAGAGCAATTGACAATCTTGATATGAGCTAAAAGCAAATTATCGGAACCTGAACTAGAACATCGAAAAATCCGGATGCATATTTCTTTGAAAAATTGCCAGTATATCAAAAAATTAAATTTCATTAAGCACCAGTGACAATAGACGTCAATCACTTACAAAATCATATTTTTCAATACAACAATTTAGTAAACGATGATCCAGATAACGAGAATTATTAATTAGAGTTGAGCTAAACTGTGATTTCACTGTGAGAGACACAGTTAACTTTGAGCAATTGAATCAAAGTGAGTCATAATCAATCAAATGATTGTGACTCAATCACAGTTTAGAATCACTGTGTCACTATTTAGTTCATCTCTAGAATTAATGCTTATTTTTTGCATCTTTTATGTTCATTTTCAAATGATCTTTAATAAATTGATTTAACAATTTTACTAGCAATTTTAACATGTTTCCTCTAACAATTTTCGCCCATTTTATTTAACAATTTTTACAGGCTGTAATGATGACACATCACATCATTCAATCATTTGCCAAGGACTTAGCGAGCAATCTCTTTCTCCATGACGAGACTAAACGAGTCAAGTATCAATCGATATACTCACTCACTCACAAATTGCCACCCATATGCGCACTTGGTTAACTAAAGGCTGGAACAGAATGGTGAAGCTGAATCTGAGTTTGAAGTCCGAAAAAAAGTGAACAGAAAGTGAGGTTCATCCAATATCGCTTTTGTTTTGAATATCAATCAGCTGTGCTTGTCATTTGAGAGGCAGACAGAGAGAGAGAGAGAGACAGATGATTTGAAGCCAAGTGAAGTCAAACTATATTGACTTCACGGCATCAGTTTCAGACTCAGATACAGCTTCATCCTCACATTGTGTTCGTTCACATACAAACAGCTGCACTTGATTTTTTGATTCAGCTTCTGCTTCACCATTCTGTCCCAGCATTAACATTCATTCAAGTCACTTCAATTCAATACAATTTGATTCACTCTTTGAGTATTAGAAATTTATCAAACGGATACCTTCCTTGTTGCATTTTAATATTCAATTTGTTTTTTTTTTTTAATTGATTGATTGTTTTATATTTTCTTATGCAAAACAAAAAACAATTGATGAACTGGGTGGAGGAGGACGAGGAGGAGTAGGAGCATGAAGCATATGTGAATATTAAAATAAAAAAAATAAAGAGTTAAAAATGTTTTGTTGAATATTTTTTTATTTTTTTTTAAATTTTTTATATTTTTTTTATTATTAAATTTCGAATTAATTATGTATGTAATTCAAAAATCATATTCATAATCATAATTATTATCATTATATAATGTAGTACACTTCTCTCTTATGTTAAATTTAAATTTATTTATGTTTTTTTTTTTTGTATTTCATCTTTCTTCCATAAGTAAGTAATAAAGTGTTATTGTATCAATCGATCGTATCGAATCGAATCAGATCACTTGATTGCGCTCTCTAAATTTATATGTTTTTTTTTTATATCCATTATATTCTATTATATGGATCCATGATAGATAAATTTATATACATAAGTATATAATAAATTAGAGCTTTTTTCTTTTCTGTTCTTAGATCAGATTACTAGTTCCAGATATACTACAATTAGAATATCAGAATATATCAGATAAGATAAGATCAAAACATGATAGATTGTGGTTTACTTTTCTTACTTTGTAAGTAGTTTTAGTTTTTTTTTTTTGTTTTGTTTAGTGTAAATTTAAGGTTTAATTGATTTTTGTTTTAAATTTTTGGATTTCGGTTTGTGTTTCTTTCTTTCTAGTGATGATGAAGATGATCATCATCATCATGGTCATCATTGTCATTTCATTTCATATCAATTTCAATGTTTATTTTGTTTTTAACAATATTTTTAAATGATTATAATAAAATAAACAAAATAATAAAAAAAAAAATCAAAAACAAAATTCAAAAATTTAACAAATGTTTGTTTTTCCTTCATATACTACATAGTACATACATATGTACATATGTACATGATATACATACAATAGTAAGTAGTGTAAAGTAAAGTAGTTGTATAGTTATATGTAGTATATACACACATATTGTAATAATATACATCCATATATAGTAGTAATACATATTTTTATAATTTATATACATGTATATATGTTGTTGTTGTTGTTGTGTTGTAACCCCTGGTATTGGTTGCTGTGTATGGGTATGTTGTTGTTTGTTGTATTTAATTATTTTTACATATAAATTTCTTTTGTTTTATATATGTTATATATACATATACTTATGTATCTTGTACGACATATAAAAGGGTTTATCTTCTTTCATGTGTTTTGTTATATATAAAAATAGTTAAAAATCTATGTTTATGTGTGTGTGTGTGTGTGTTTGACTGTGTGAGTGTGCATGGGTGCGTGTATACAATACACAAAAGTAAAATAATCATAAAATTATTCATCATCATCATCATCATACATATATACACATATATAACTTCTTCCTCTATATACTAGTATATTGTTTGTTGTATTACATATTTTGTTTTACATTATAAATCATCAATTTTTTATATGCTGTTTGATTTGATTTGATTTCACACACAAATGCACTACTGCTTCTGTTGTACATTCATCATTATCATCATCATCATCTTTATTTCATTTTCTTTTCATTAAAACAAAGCAAAAAAAAACAAACAGGAAATTTTTGAAAAACAAACAACAACAAAAAATAAAATAATCAAAATCAATCACAATCATATGATAACCACCAGACCACACAAGGCAGTCCACAGACCACAGACCCACCCAAAGTGAGACGTCAGAGTCAAGGAAAGAAAGAAAGAACACACAAGCCCAAATCAAATCCAATCAAATTGCAATGAAACTAAGCAAAGTCAAAAGCTCAAGCTTAGGTTCAATTCGATTTGGCTCAGGTATAGAGTCGCCAGACGTCCTATATTTCATGCATAATTTCAACAGAATTTGTCCTGTATTTCAACTTTATTTGAAGTATTGTTAAAAACCTGTCTTAATTCGGTTGATTTACCGATTTCGACTCAACTGCTTGTGCAAATGGCATTGAAATTGACTAATGTCCATCAACAAATGTACCACGGATTTGATAAAGATTGACTTAATACGACTATAATTACAAATATGTAAAATTATTTTTTGAAATATAAAAATCATGTGTTTTTCATTTGCCCCGGCGAAAAACTTTTTAAATTGAATTTAATCTTACTATAGACAGGACTATACTATAGTTGGTTGATATCATGAAATAATTTTGAACTTTCATTGCATCATAAACTTATCATCAAGCATGCATTGTGTGTGAGTTGTGTATTTAAAGTTCGATTTTTTTTTTTGATTATTTTGATTCGACATATGAAATCGAATAACAAATTGTTGTTGTTGTTGTTGTTATATTGTATACATACATACATATGTTGGTTGTATTTACTCATATGCATATGTTATAAGAAATTCAAATTCAAGTTCCTTGAATTGCATTTAAATTTAAATACTACATTGTTTTGCTTTGCTACTTATTTCCACAATACAATTTCATTTTTGTTTACAAAAATTTATATTTAATATATTATGTTGCTTAGTGTTCTTGTTGTTGCTGTTGTACAGTTAGTTTTGTTTAAACTTATAAAAAATTTAGTCAAATTCAAATTCTCAATAATAATAATCATAATCAAAGATGTATGAAGATTGATTTTCTTATGGTATTTTTTTTCAAAAAAAAAAAAAGAGTAAAAAAGAATGTTTTTATGCCTCTCATCATCACATTATCATCATCATAATCATACACATATTATGTATATGTATGGTTGTTTGTGTTTGTTTTTCGTTTCTTGTAATGTTTCATAATACACAATACAATGGGGAAAATGTCTAAAATATATATAAGTATATAGTGTATGGTATATAATATACAGATACTTATATTGTTTTGTAGCATTTGTAGGGTATATCATCAATCAATCAGATATTATATACTCAGATATATATACATACATATATGTATTTGTGTTTGTTTTCTTTTCTTCATCTTATTATTTATTATTCATTTTATTAATTTATTTTTAATACTTTATTTATTTAAATATTTAATATTTTTTATTTTTGTTTTATTTTATTTTTTTTTTGAGTTAATAAGTCTATCACATCATCACATTTTGGTTGCAAAAAAAAAAAAAAATATATATATATATATAGAAGAGAAAAAAATTAAAATGAAAAATCAAAAACAAAAAATTAAATTAAATAAAGTAAAATCTTTTGTTTCTTTTGATTGTTTGTTATTCTTTTTTAGTATACTCAATTGTTATGTTGTTTGTTGACAATCTCATGAAAGATTTCTAGTGATTTGGGTCGGATGTTATACATATGTCAACTGTGCGTGCCATAGTCACACCAACAACCAATCAATCAACTAATTATAGTGTATGTGTAAGTCATTACAAAAATTTAACCACAACCAGAACCAAAGAGTATTAAATGTATAGAGCAGATAAATCAATTAATTCAAGTAGAGCTTTTTTTCCTTTCATCTCCAATAGCAAATTGTGTGTAATCTCGAGGAAACATACACACAATTTGTTGTTGGGTTTCAAAATTAGTAGAAACAGCACCACTTAAACTAAGCTATTTGTCTGCTCTATACTACATTTTACACTCTTTGCCAGAACCACATAACCAACACAATCAATGGAACGACTCGAGTACCCCGTAGCTTTTATTCATCATCAGTGATAGAATTGAAATGAAGTGAAGTTAGTCAGTTAATTGACTTGCAGTTAAACTTTGTTTGTTTTGTTATTGAATTATTGGAAAACAGTCGGAATGGAATAGAACAGAGGGAAATTTCTTAATTAAACACTTCATTGTGATTTGTGACTAAATAGGACATCCATCTAAGGCTTCCTTCCATCTTGTCTCGTATTATCTTATGACTCAAAGAAGAATGAGTCGGTAACTACTCCAACTGATTGATGATGCTGATTGTTTGATTTGAGAATCGAATTATTGGATGTTTGTGGATTTGCGATTATTCAAAGTTCAGAGAGAGAGAGAGAGAAATGGATTTCATTTAATATGTTTACGAGTAATGAAATGTTATGTAAAAATCTCTGTCTGTTTTCTGTTGCGATTGTTAAGTTATCAAATTGAATACACAAAAACAATGAATTAAAAAATTCATGTTCCACTCTTCATTTACTTCATCATCATCACCGACTACATTATTTCATATTGACAAGTTTTAGTGATTTTTGTTTATTTCTTTTGAATTTCTTCTTTGACTTTTGGTTGTGTTGTCTTTAATGTTCTTGTTCTCTACTATGTTGGTTGGTTGGTTGGTTGATTGATTGATTGTTTGTTTGTTTATTTGTTTGTTAGAATAAAAAATGATAAAAATAATAATAATAATAACAATAACAATATGCATAATAATATAATAATCAAAATTGAAGAAAACACATTTTCTTTATGTTTTGTTTTGTTTCGTTTGTTTTTTAAGAGATCCATCCACAACATTACATATGTTTTTTTTTCTTGTTTCAGTTTCAGTTTCTGTCTTTTTTTTTGTTTGTTTCATTCTTCTTTGATTTGTTTGTTTTGTATTTTTGTTTTGTTTTGTATTTTTGTTTTATTATGTTTGTATTTGTTTTCCTTTTTTTTTTTGTAAATTTTTCTTGCTTTTTTTCAATTTTTTTGTTAGCTTTTTCTTATTTTATTTTCTTTTTTTTTGTTTTTTTTTTTTTGATTTAATAATATTTTTAAATAAATTTTTAGTTGTTTCATGTTTTTTTTTTTATTTTTTTCTCTTTTAAATAATTTTTTCCATTTTTTTTTTAATTCACTTTTATTTTATATTTTTTTTCGAATGTTTATTTTTTTAGAAAAAAAAAAAAAAAAATATATGTAATAAAAATATAATAAAAAACAAAAACAATCTTTTGTTTGTTGTTGTTTTTAGGCATTTTTAAAAAAATGTTTAAATTAATTAATTTTAATTTAATTGATTCTTTTTGTGGTTTGTTTGTTTGTTTGTTTTTCTTTTCTTCTTAAAGCTTTCAAATTTTTATTTTTATTTTTTTTACAAAAATACACAACAATACAAAAAAATTTATTGTATTACTTCTGCATTTACCACCACCACCTTCTTTTCCTGCTGCTCTCATCCTTCTTCTTGTCCGGTTTGTCACATTGTCATTGTTTCGTTCGTTTCTGCTTTTGCTTTTTTGCTGCTAAACTTTTACTTTTCTAATTCTATTCTAGTATTCTACTATTTTTAGTCTATTCTTTCTATGTAAGTATGTATTTCTTTAGAAGTTGAAGTTTGTTTTTCAATTACACATAATTATTATTATAATCATCATCATTGTCATTATATCTTCTTTTATGACTCATAATAATTAAAATTATTAAAATAAGGAAAAATCTATTAGTATATACAACATACAATATTAAGAAGTGATCGATCTCGCGGTCAATGGTCAGTCAGTGGTCTGTAGTGGTGCAGTACCATAGTGATTGTCAATCAATATGGTGGACTACTCCCCCATTTAATATTATTGTATAATTGAACACATCATCATTAGTCGCGGCGTAATTTGCTATTCATTAGCATATCATCAAACCATTTGTTTGTCGTCTACTAATACTATGTAACTACATAAATAACTATGGATTTTAGCATAAGATAGATTGAATTAATTTGAATATTTTGTAAAATGCAAAGCAGAACACGCATATATCATCATCATTCATAATCATTGCTTCACTATCAGTCTTAATCAAATTAACATTACCATCAAGAAATTGTTTCATATTGAACATGAAGTGCGAATGGGAGGGGATAATGCTTGTATGAATGGATGGATGGATTATGCGGACAGGACAAGGTAAATTTTAATTTAAATCTATCTGATTATTATTATTATTTGCCTGCCGTTAGCCTCTTTGTCATATACTCAGTTTGTTTTTAATTATTATTAGATTGGGTTTGGATTCGGGTTCTTTATGACTTCAGTCTTCTTTAGTTCTTTAGATGTCTTGTTATTGTTGTTGCTATGGTCTACTAATCAAACAGTCCATCAATCACATCAGAATCATGCAATCAGTTAAGCTGGCCATGCGAGCAGATCGATTGTGCATGTTCGTCATGTCTAACCCAGCTTTCGTAAGTCACTCACTCACTCACTCACTCAATTAGTCTAGTTTAGTCTAATAGTCAGTCTTCCATTCCATCTAGATCCAGTTGAATTTATCCTATTCTATTCTTTCCTTCATACATTTTTTAAACTGATCTTATACTAGACTCATTTATTAGTTAGTTTAACATTTTCATCATCATCGCAATACACAATTCTATTTTCTTCAGTTTTTTTCTGTTTCTATTCATTTGTTTTAATTTGATTTTAAGGCAAATAAGTGTAAATTGTCTTCTTTCTGTATAATGTATACTGTAATCTTTAAACTGTCTATATGTATGTTTGTGTTTTGTCATTCATTAGATTCAATTTGATATTCCTTCCTTCCAATCAATGATTAATACTAAATACATACTACTATGATGAAGTAAAGCACAAGCATGGAAGGATGTCTGGAATGTGGAATGAAATGGGATGTAAGGAAATAGGAGGAATGAAGGGTAAAGAGAAGCACGTTGACAAATGAATTTAGTGTGATCAAGTGAGTGAGGAATAGATGGATGAATGGAAGGATCAGTGGTTTGTTTTCTATTCTTTTCATTTCTTGTCTCTGGTCTGTTGAGTTCAGTTCGGTTTGGTTTGTTTGTCATGTCTTAATAGTTTTCATTTCATTTTCAATCAATTTAATATTATAATAATGACGTCTGTCTGTCTGTTTGTATGATGTCTTCTAGTAGCAGTAATAGTTGTAATAGTGTTCATTGGATGTGTTTTTTTTTCTCTCTTTTTTTTCTTTGTTATTTTTTTTTTTTTGTATAGAAGAAATGCAAAAATTTATATGAATAATATAATATAATGTAATATATTAGAGTTCGATAATATATAGAGAATAAAGTGTAGTAAAAAAGTAAGTAGAATATTGTGTAGAATAAGTTGTTGTGTTGATGTCTGAGAGAGGGAGAACGACAGACATATTAATTTTTTAATTTATATATTGTTTCGTTTATATTCATTATCATTTTATTTGTTATCAAATTTTTATATGGATGAATGTGGCGGCGTTTTGTATTATTCTTTTCTTTTTCTCTTTTTTTTTCTTTCTTTCTTTGTTTTGATATTGATTTATCTTTTCTGTTGTTTTAACTTAATTTTTCATTAATTCATTTCTTTTTTTGTTGTGTAAATTATGAATGAATTCATCTTCATTTTCCATAATCATCTTTTACATTAAATCAAAACGATCGATTGGATCGATAGAAGGAAGTATGTGTGTAAAAGCAAAATCTAAAAATTAATATAATAATGTAAATAAAAATAAAAATTTTCTTCATTCATTTACACAATTCATGTTCTTCAACAATGATTTGTTTTTGTCATCATCAGCATAATATGTGTATGTGTGTGTGTGTGATAAATTATTATTAATAAAATAAACTTAAAATTTTATCAATTCTTGGTATTTTCTTTTCATAATATTTTTTCTTTAAACATTTTTCATGATTTTCTATAAACAAATAATATAATAATAATAATAAAAAAAAAAATAGGTTTTCACATTATCGTAATCATAAACATATTTTTTCATTTAACCCATTTTACAACTGTCTTTTGGCTTATTTTATATATTGTAGTAAGATTTTTTGTTTTTGTTCAAAAATTAATGAAAAAAAAAAAAAAATAGAATTATATAACATTGATTTTTACTCGATCCAGAGAAAGGGAGGAGAGCTAGTTAGCTAGTTAGTTAGTTAGAAGAGAGACTTATGTGAGAGAGAAGTATATTCATACAATATTAATGAAAATATATTAATTAATTAATGTTTTACTTTTTTCGTAATTTTTATATATTATTAATTAATAGATTAAAATATAAGTAGTGTTATATAATATGTAATAATAAAAATAATGAGAAAATTACAGCATGCATGCATTATCATCATCATCATCATCAAAAACTATTCATTTTCTTTTTGCTTCTATGCTTTTCTTTTCACTTTATACTTAATAATAAATGTATTAATTTCACTTTTTTAAGGATCATCATCATCTGAATATTTCTTGAATATTTTATATATAAAAAAAAATTAAATATATACATATAAGTATGTATATAAAGAAAAATTCTAATTAATAAACAAACATATATACATATAGTACATATATGTGTATATTATAATTATAAACTAAAAAAAAATTATATTGTAATATACGGGGAAAAATATGGAATTAATTAATTAATTTGATTCCTTTTGTTTTCTGTTTCTGTTCTGTTTCTGTTGTTGTTCAGCTTTCTGGTTTTTGATTAAAAAATATATTCAATTATTATTTTCGTTTTGTTTTCTTTTTATCTCATCAAAATATGTTCTGTTCTGTTTTGTTTTCGTTCTTAAGGTTTCTCTGATTCTGATTATTTTGTTGTTACTGTTACTGCTGTCTTATGAGTCTGTGTAGTGTTGTTGTAGGCGACTGTAGTAGGGTGTGAGAGAGTGTTTCTCTTTCTTTTTTGTTTTTATATATATTGTATATATATATATTTATAATTATCATTCATTATAATTATTATCATTTGTTGTTGTTATTGTAAATGTGATATACACTACTTTCTCTTTGTTGTGTGTTGTGTTAGTTGTTTTTTGTATGTGTGTATGTGTGTGTGTGTGTTAGTTTTGTTTGTATGTAGTAGTAGTAGTAATAGTATGTCCACACAAAAATGTCATCATCATCATCATAATAATATTTTCTTTACGCTTTTATTATTTATTATATTATATATTTTTTTTTTTTTTTTGTTAACTTGAAAATTTTTTGATACTCAACTCATGTTTTGTGTGAGTTTGTGTGTGTTTGTTTTTCTCAATTTTTTCGTTATATGTTTTGTGTATATTTCCGGGATTTTTTATATTTTGTATTGTGTTCGATTTGAATTAAAAGAATTTTTTTAAATTTTATAGTAAATTAATAAATTGAATTTCTTCGGTTTTCGTTTTGCGTCTCTTTTTCTATTATTAAATTGCTTTGGTTTTGGTTTTAGTATTTTTTTTGTGTGTTGCTTTCCGGTTTTGTTATTCGTCATCGTCTTTGTCTTCATCTACTTCTACATCCACAATATACATCTATCTAATCTACATCATTTCATCATTTGCTGTTCTTGTTCTAATCACAATCTTCTTGTTTCTTTCATCTACCATCATCATCATCATTTGCACACTTCTTTTTTTTCCCCAATTTTTTGGTATAACAAAATTTAACAAAAATTTTCCTTTTGTTCTTCATTCTTTTATAATGAAAAAAATTTTTAAAACAACGATTTTGATTTCGATTCAAAATTTCTTATCCTTCTCAGCTGTTGTGTTGCTGTGTTCCTGTTGCTATTGATGATAATGTGAGATGATGCTGCTGATGACAAATGATGTTTGTTCATTTGTTCTTATGATCTCTGTTGATTTTGATTGTTGTCTCAATGATGAGAATGTTGATTGTTTGTTGTTGTTGATGATGATGGTGGTCGGTTGGTTGATGATGGTAATGTCTCGTTGTTATTTATATTGTTGTTGTCTTTTCCTGTTACTACTACATACTACTACAATTGCCCATCGAGAATCATATTCATTTAATTTCATTTCACATTGTTTGTTGCCTGTTTCCACAGTTGCTATTTTGTTGCTGCTGATGCTGTTTTTGTTGCTGTTATTATTTTTTTATCATGAAGCGATTTCGATTACGCAAGCTGTTTTTCTTAAAATTTTCTTTATTTTTTATTCATTTTTGATGATTGAAGTTTTTCGGTTGAGAAATTGCAATTGATATAAAAATGGAAGAAAGAAATTTAGATTAGTAAAAAAATTTTAATAGTTCTAAAATTCTAAATGATCGATCAAAACGCCCAATTGTATTATCAAAATTCATCTGGATAAATTCACATTTCCATAAACGGATGCGGCACCGTCACCATTCGTCGACTTCAATAAATAAATAAAATTCGGTCAAGTGGGAGTGGGACTCACCGCATAAAAGTATAATAGAAAAAGTATTAACCAAAATGACAAATAATAATATGAATATTATTTTGTATGGGAGGCACCCTTCCTAGGAATTCTAGAATCTTGAAATTTATATGTTTGGTAACTATGGGTCAGACACTTATAGTGTCCAAATTTCAGTACCATAAGACAAAAAACAAAAAAGTTTTTCTAATAAGAACATTGATTTGAATTTAGGTTTGCATAGGAGGTACCCTTCCTAGGAATTCTAGGATCTTGAAATTTATATGTTTGGTAACTATGGGTCAGACACTTATAGTGCCAAAATTTCAGTTCCATAAGACAAAAAACAAAAAAGTTTTTCTATTAAAAACATTGATTTGAATTTGTGTTTGTATGGGAGGTACCCTCCCTAGGAATTCTAGGATCTTGAAATTTATAGGTTTGGTAACTATGGGTCAGACACTTATAGTGTCCAAATTTCAGTTCCATAAGACAAAAAACAAAAACGTTTTTCTAATAAGAACATTGATTTGAATTTAGGTTTGTATAGGAGGTACCCTTCCTAGGAATTCTAGGATCTTGAAATTTATATGTTTGGTAACTATGGGTCAGACACTTATAGTGTCCAAATTTCAGTTCCATAAGACAAAAAACAAAAACGTTTTTCTAATAAGAACATTGATTTGAATTTAGGTTTGTATAGGAGGTACCCTTCCCAGGAATTCTAGTATCTTGAAAATTACATAGTTAGTGAATATGATAATGACCAAATTTCAGTTCCATAAGACAAAAAACAAAAAAGTTTTTCTATTAAAAACCTTGATTTGAATTTGGGTTTGTATGGGGATCCCTTTAACTATTTAACTTTATTTTATTTTTATTATTTCTCGTTATAAACGCAATTCAATTACACAATTCTTTACCGATTACGGTTCATGAGAAATAGCTCTCTGACGGACGGACAGTATAGGCTTAGTAATAGGGTCCCGTTGAAACCCTTTGGGTGCGGAACACTAAAAATGAAGTATGACAAAAGGTGACTGACGAGTTTATGTCCTAATCCCCTACTTAATTTTTCATAAGTTGACAGTAGGAGCGATTAAAAAAAAAAACCACAAGGTCGAGCACCATATAATATTAGAGATTCCTTTACTTTCTTCATTCGTTGCTACCATATACATGCCAACTTTCATGCTGATCGGTCAGGTCAAATGGTGTTGGCTAGATAGAAGATAGATGTTGGTTGTTGAGCCAATCCAATTTGTAATACTCTACTGAATTTGTGATTTGGTTTGACTGTTCGTGTCGATCAGCGCTTATGTGCCTTCCTCTCTGAGCAAGGCCAGGCCACCACAGTTTAATAAATTCGTATACAATAGTTGATCATGTAACAATTACAACAAGTTAGGTTGTATCCACCATGCATAATAATGTATGGAAAATGAGGTAAGGGTAAGAAGGTAAGGTGTTTGAGGTAGAGGGCAAATGGATTCCCACAAGTGGTTTGCCCGGAAATCACCCAACAACAATCTAACAGCCAAGCCAAGGACCATAACTCAAGTTATTTCATTCCATTGACATTCGCAGTAAGGCTACTACTGTTGTATGTAATTGTTGTTGTTGGTAGATTCTTGGCCATGGCTGGTGATTGTTGTCGGGTGTTGGTTGATGGTACTTACTTATTATTCATTTAATGTTGAACCGCATCAACGGTTCCAACAACAGTGGGACCAGCTGCAGCAGTTGCAGCTCCGGCTGGATACTGATGTTGTGCATAATAAGCAGCTGCTGGTGCAGCCATTCCAAATTGATTGCCATATGGATTTCCACTTGGATTGGCGGCGGTCAAAATACCGCCAGCATCATACATGTATGCACCCGAAGCAGCAATTGGTGCATGACCAGCACCACCGGTAGTTGTAACAATTGGTGGTGAATTTGCTGGCGTATAATGGGTACCAGCAAGTTGCTGCGAATATTCACCAGCAGCGGTAGCTGCAGCCACAGCGGCTGCAATTGCAGCAACGTGTGTTGCCTGATCGGCTTCAACAGCCTGCTGTTGTTGTTCTCCTACGAGTTTTGGCTTGTTCTGTTGTTGTTGTTGCTGCGATTGCTGTTGTTGTTGTTGCTGTTGTTGTTGTTGTTGATAGTGATGTGGTTGGAATTCACGTTTCTGATATTGAAGGAATCGTGGTACACTGGCACCGGCAGCGTTTGCTTGCAAAAATTGACCGCGTGGACGATAGGTTGCTTGTTGTTGTTGTTGCTGTTGTTGTTGAAGATAATTTCCACCATTGGTTTGCTGAACAATGTGCGGTGGTGGAGCTCCATGATTGTGATAGCCCATGACGGCACGTGGTCCACTAGTATTGAATGGTTGACGAGGACGGTAGGTACCGTTGCGTCCATTGACATCGGTGCCATTAATGGCAGAACCAGGGCTGCCAATGCTAGCACGATTCCAATTGGCACCATTAGCACCATTCTGTTGTCCACCACCGGGTTGATAGACGTTGCCGCCAGCAGTGAAGTGTTGGTAACGGTTGGCATTGTAACCACCAATGCCGCCGCCGTTGTTCGCTTGATAATTCAATGGATTACTGCCGCGTAGATATTGTGAGCCATTGACGCTGCGCTCACTTGTGGTTCCTTGTTGTTGCCAACGCTTATTGATGACGCGTGTACTGCTCACACTACCCAGGGAGCGACCCAAATCTAAAAGTTGCTGCGATGGAGTCTGACCGGCTTCCTCCAAGACTGCAATCAATTCACGTGCTTGCTTGGCATTGTCCGGAGTGAAGAGAGTATAAGCTGTGCCCAACTGCTGACAGCGACCAGTGCGTCCAATGCGATGCACATAGTTCTCCGATGAATTCGGATAGTCATAATTGATGACATATGTCAAGTCTTCGACGTCTAATCCACGTGAAGCCACATCTGTGGCAATCAAAATATTTGATTTACCATTACGAAAATCTTTTAAGACAGAATCACGTTCCGGTTGTGACTTATCGCCATGTATAGAAGTGGCTGTGTACCCTTCACTGCGTATGATTTGAAGAATTTCTTCCACCTTATCATCAGTCAACAGCAAATCAAATAAATAAAAAGGAATAGAAATTGTAAGAAAGAAACAAAATTAATTAGAATTTCAAATGAAAGGACAAACAGAAGGAGATAGAAGAGTGTATGAATTTACAATTGATTTGTGTATTTTCTTACCTTGATTTTGGTTTCAACAAATATTATGATTTTGCTGTTATTGTTGGCAGCATTATTAGTTGTAGGCGAAATGTCTCGTAGTAAACGAACTAAACGCTGAGGTTTCTCTTGTTCACTGCAAATTTCGACAATCTGACGGATATTGTGATTGGCCGATAGATTCATTGAGCCAATATTGATTTGAATGTAATCATTTAAGAAGTCGCCGGCGAGTGCCTGCACTTCCTTGGGCCATGTGGCAGACCACATGACGACTTGCCGATCTGGGCGAATTTGTTCAATGATCTTGCGGATCTGTGGCTCGAAGCCCATGTCAAGCATACGGTCGGCTTCATCAAGAACTAAGTACGTGCAACGCATAAGGTTTGTAATGCGATTCTCCAGGAAATCAATTAAACGACCAGGTGTAGCAATTATGACCTCAACTCCGCGTTCCAGGTCACGGGCCTGTGGCACCTTGGAGGAGCCACCAAAGATGCAAGTGTGACGAATCTCAGGCTTGCACAAATGACCATAATCACGGACAACAGACTGAATCTGTTGGGCCAATTCACGTGTTGGTGCCAACACCAAGGCAATTGGTCCCTCGCCGCGCATAATTGGCGGCTGTTTGCCAATGTGAACAATGGCTGGCAGCATATAAGCCAGGGTTTTACCGGAACCGGTTTGAGCAATGCCAACAAGATCTCGACCAGCAAGTGCAATTGGCCAACCCTGCGATTGAATAGCCGTGGGCTTGGAGAAGCCCTGGCGCTTCATTTCATCAATAACATGACTTGGCAGTGACGACTCTTCGAAAGTAGCAACTGGATGTGGTATATTATTACCCGTTACTGTGATTTCTAAGTCACGTCTCATTTCGCTGACGGCTTGTTCATTCATATTCACTGTATTAGGATGCATAATGTAGAAATCCTTCTGAAACGGCTGCAGATTCTCCCAGTTGGGTTTAACCAGATTGCGGCCAGGATTCTTGGCCTTTTCACGCTGAATTTCGGCACGTTCCTCTTTGCTAAGTAGGCCCATGTTTAAATTGGTCAGCTGATAGCTTACATTCGGTGCATACATGGCGACACCATTGGTGCCGCCGCCTCCACCGGCTTTTGGGAATCGTGGTGCATATTTAGGATTCTTCACACGTGGTTGGAACCCAGCCCCATTGCCACTATAGGCACCACCATTATTGCCATTCTGAAGAATGCCATTACTACGAAAAGATCCTTGGAGGCCATACATGGCACCGTAGCCCGGATTATAATGCACACCCGATGAAGCGCCACCGTTTACTGCAAATACGCCGCCACCATTGTTTCTCTGAAAGCTTGCACGCTCATGACGTGGTCCACCATTTCCGTTACCGGCACTATAGAATCCAGTGTTCTGTTGGACTCCAGCGCTTGGGGCAAATGTGCTTGTATACATTTTCTGTTGACAGGCAAACTATTTTACCAATATATGTAAAAAGTATCTCTTCAAAATATTTTTTATTTTTATTATAAAGTTATATTATATTTTACGCCTGAAGAAAATGGAATGGAATGAAAATAAATGAAAGAAGAAACGAAGAATAAAAGATTAGTTGAATTTTTTCAATTATTTTTTTCTATTTTTTGGAAAACAAAACAAAAAAAAAACCCCACAAACCCACTACAAACACATTCACACACATCAGTCAGCAGAAATATGTAAATGCAAAAATGCAATAAAGAAAATACAAATGCAACATATTTAACTACTTATTTCATTTATCATCATATCATTTTAAAACAGCAGAAACACAAACAGCCACAGCAAAAGAGAATCTCTGAACAGATAAAAGCATCAGCAGCAACAGCAGCATGACACATGATAATGATGATGACAGACTCTCTTGATTGCAATGGCGATGATGAGATTATGCTGGTGGTGACACTTACTTTAAAAGATTCGCTTGATACGACGACGATGATGATAATGATATATGCAGAAGTAGTAGTTTGAAATGCTTATTCTTCAATTCAATTTCAAGTAAACAATTTAGCAAATAATGAGACAAAACAAAACACAAAAACACAACTTATTGCAAATTACTTTAACAAATAATAAAACCAAAGAACAAATCGTAACGTCTGCTCTCTGAGGCAGATGAAATAAAACTAAATCTATATCTATCAATCAATATTAATTCATCATTTATTCAAAATTTGTTTTTACAGGCAAAGCCTGCTTACTTTACTCCCCCGCCCCCACCATTACTCTATAACATCATTATCATCATTCATTCAGTCTCGTAACTCTACACTATGCCACTGATCATAATCACTCACTCAACTTCTTACTATTCTTTCTCTTCTCTTCACTACTACTCTAACAGTACTTTACTCTCTTGCAACTCTTATCGGGATCGGGTATAGGATCGGATCGAATTGAATCAAATAGGTTCGATTTTTCATTAAAGAAAACAATACACAAGAAAAATATAAAAATCGATATATTCAACTAAATGTTATACGATAATACAATGAGATGATAATGATATATTGTATGTAGAATTGCTCGTAAAGTTGGCAAACTGGCGTTGTCCCTCTTTCTAACAACTTTATCTAACATGGTGGCGACAACGGCCACGACGACGACAACAACGGTGAGTAGTAGTACACCATGCTCTACAGTGTAGACGCTTACTTACTGATTGTTTTACGTTGCGGCGCGGTGTGGTGTTGTGTGAGTGCAGTGCAACTGCTCGCTTTTGCTTATTTTGTAGAAAATGCAAAACTCGGCCAGCACACACGCGCACATATGCTCACACACACACACACACACAAACCACAGTTCACTACACCCCACCAAACTTCGACTAAATCATTCTCTTATTCACTCTCCCACTAAACAACTATATAGCCAGACTCCTTCAACTACAACAATACATTGGCTAAACTGATTCGACTGTCTGCCTTACGGTTGAAACTGACTGAAACGACACATGCACACACTCTCTCTTTCTCTCTCTCTCACACACACACACATGCATGCATACATACACACACGCACGCACACATCGGTTCGATGCTGGTGCTCTGCTTATGCACTCACCTCAACGATTTGGAGAAGAAAAAAGACCGAATCTAATTCTTTTCTTCACCAGTTTATTACTACAATTTTTCAATAAAATATTCGTATTGAATTGAATTTATTGTTGAATGATGAAAATTTACTTTTATTGAAAGACACAAAGAATTTTATTACTTCAAATTTGTACTTTTGAATAATTTCCGTTCTTCTTTACTGTGTGTATGTCTGGGCTTCTTTTCATTTATACGAAATACGCTGCTTTTCTTTTTTATTTCTTATATTTTTTCCTTTACTACACGGAGATTTGTAGTTTCAGTTTCACACAATTAGAATCGAGAGTCGTTTCTTGGTTTGGTGTTTTCCTGGTTTTGCAAACTTAAATCGTAGTTAACTAAAATAATTACGTTTTGCACTAGAATTTACTTGTATTATTCTTTTATTTTTTTTATTATTATTTTTTTATTATATTACTTTAAAATTAGTAAAAACTAAATGCACTAATTTTATTTTATAATAAAAAAAATTTTGCAGCAAAAGCGGAAACGACGAAGGTGGTAATTCGGCAATTACCAAACTGCAGAGTTGGAAAAGAGTTGCCAGCACGTTGTTTTCGATTCGATTCGGTCCAGACCACTTCGGCTTAAGAGAGTATATATGTATCTCGCTCACTCTCATACATATCAAGCTGGGTAGCTAGTATGTAGACACCAGCAAAATAATCTTAAATCGTGGCATGTGACTGACCAACTCATAATTATTGTGAGAATATACAAATTCAAATTCCATTAAAAAGATGAAAAATAGTAAATTATAATGTATAATAATTAATCAATTTCTTATTTTAAGATCACGACGCTAAAAGAATATTGGCTTATTAACAAACAACACACATAATTCAGGGCTGCATTAAACTGAACATTGGCAGCACTGGTGTAAAAAACTACTTATAGTTATCTCACTTGCACACCTTAAATTGTACTCTGTAAACGTAGTCGGCAGCGGCATTCACAGCGCAGAGCAAATTTCTGTTTGTCATTGCACGGGCACAACTGAATTAGATTCTAGTTTGTCAAAAACCAACAAACTGAATAATTAATTTTATTTGCTAAAGTGATAATTTTTAATACAATTTGTAACTTAAAGTAGTTGATTGGTTATAAGCGGAGATAAAATGACTACAGCTAGTGTACCGGCCGAGGGAGCTCGTGAAAAAGCTTTGTATGACTACAGAAAGAAATTGCTAGAGCACAAAGAGGTCGAGGGCCGTCTAAAAGAAAGTCAGTACAATTTGCATACTTTATGCTTTATCCTTGATGTTAATCATATGTTATTGTAGAACGTGAAGAAATTAAGGAGCTTACCAAGCTATATGAAAAATCTGAGAATGACTTGAAGGCACTACAGAGCGTTGGTCAGATTGTTGGCGAGGTACTCAAACAGTTGACTGACGATAAATGTAAGTCACAAAAATACATAAGTACTTATATATAAACAAACAATATTCTCATCTTCTCTGTTCTGATTTGATCTTATGCTAGTCATTGTGAAGGCAACAAATGGACCACGCTATGTTGTTGGCTGCCGTCGTCAATTGGATAAGACAAAATTGAAATCAGGTACTCGTGTTGCCCTCGATATGACCACATTGACCATTATGCGTTATCTGCCACGCGAAGTTGATCCACTTGTATATAATATGTCGCATGAGGATCCTGGTGAGGTCAAATATTCAGCTATTGGTGGTCTTACCGAACAAATACGTGAATTGCGTGAGGTCATTGAATTGCCACTACTTAATCCTGAGCTTTTCCTACGCGTCGGCATCACACCACCTAAAGGCTGCTTGTTGTATGGACCTCCTGGTACCGGTAAAACACTGTTGGCGCGTGCTGTCGCCTCTCAATTGGATGCCAACTTCCTCAAGGTTGTCTCCTCTGCCATTGTGGACAAATATATAGGCGAGAGTGCCCGTTTGATTCGCGAAATGTTCAACTATGCTCGCGATCATCAACCATGCATTATATTTATGGATGAAATTGATGCCATTGGTGGTCGTCGTTTCTCTGAAGGCACCTCAGCTGATCGTGAGATCCAACGTACACTCATGGAGCTGCTTAACCAAATGGACGGTTTCGATTCTTTGGGTCAAGTTAAAATGATTATGGCAACAAATCGTCCTGACACACTCGATCCGGCCCTTCTTCGTCCAGGCCGTTTGGATCGTAAAATTGAAATTCCCCTGCCAAATGAGCAAGCACGGTAAGTTAAAGCCAATGCAAATGACATCTTACGAGTATTTTTTAAAAATACAATATACATATGTAATTTATGTTATTTGGAATTTGATTTTTACTATTGAGTTTTATATATTTTGTTTTTATGTTTTTTTTTTACATAGTTTGGAAATTCTTAAGATTCACGCTTTGAAAATTGCCAAACATGGAGAAATTGATTATGAAGCCATAGTCAAATTGTCGGACAACTTCAATGGTGCCGATTTACGCAACGTTTGCACAGAGGCTGGTCTCTTTGCAATCAGAGCTGAACGCGAATATGTGATCCAAGAGGACTTCATGAAGGCCGTGCGCAAGGTTTCCGATAATAAGAAACTGGAAAGCAAACTCGACTATAAACCAGTTTAAACAACTATAAATACACACCACACTAATATGATCGATGCAGCACCACAACCACCATCATCATCATCATCATCTTCATCATGTTGCTGTATCTATCATATGTGTGTGTCTTATATCTACTATATGTGTCTACATTTAAAAATGTGTAGTTCTACTTTTATTTTTTTTTTTTATAATTTTAATTTACGTTTGTTCTTTCTTTTAACCTCATAACTATGGTTAAATTAATTTTGCTACTACAATTTTAATTAAAAAAAAATATACATATTAATTTAATGATAATTAAAAAAAAAAAAAAAATGTATACAATTTTGGATGGGATTGAGGAGGAGGGATGATGATTCTTGGATGTGATGACACTAAGTATTGAGACCAATAATTGATTCAATGGAGAAACTTAATTTTGGTTTCTTGACAATCATCGTTTGTGTGGTTAAGTCTTCCAATTTACTTGCCGCTGTTGCCGTTGCCTTCGCAAGATGGTGGTGTTGATGTTGCTGATGGTGTTGTACTAAAGAAGGCACTTGTAGTGCTACTTCATTGCCCTTAGCATGTTGTGATTTCGTGTAACTATTACTAGTTTGTACCTTTACTTGAGCACTTTGCATTGCTAACAAGTCATCATAGGCAGCAACAGCAGCAGCAGCATAGGCGGCATTTTGTGATATGTTTAAACTTCCATTTCCACTGGTTGGATATGCATATGGATATGATGGGTATGGTAAAGTTGTCCTCATCTCTTGTAGCAAAGAAGTCATGGGTGTGGTGACTGTGGGTGTGGCTGTGGCTGTTACGAAAGGTAATGGTGGCAATGATGATGGAGTAGTCGTAGCTGTTGCAGTAGCACTTAGTATTGTTGCAGTTGCATCCATGGCATAATTGAGTTCTGGGTCAGCAAAGGCTCGACGTTTACGCATGCGTTGAAGCAGTGGCGAGTTGAACGTGGGAAAACGTTGTTTGTATACTAGAAAATAGAAAAGTATAAATTGAAATGAGGTCAGAGATTGGGGCGTTACCAAGTTATATGTACATATACATATATGCTGTATATCCTTTGATGTTAAATCTGTCTGTCTGTCTGTCTGTCTCCCTCTCTTCATTCATCTATCTAATCTAGTTCTAATTGCGTGAAATTTCTCACTTTGAACACAAATTGTTCAATAGTTTTTGTTGTTGTTTCTGTTCCTTTTTCAAATCCAATCAAGCGTTGATGAGTTCCAAAATTGTTGAATTTCTCGACTATGTAATCTAAGCTATGCATGTCCTGAATGAATACTACATAGTTACAGTGACTTTCAAGTAGGCAAAGAGGGATGCAGGCAGGCATGCATGCAGACAAACCCAGACAACTCGGCACCAAAATGTCTGGCCAGTTATATGAGAGTGTGTAGTATTGATTTCTATTGAAACCAGATGGAACGTGCAATCTTAAGTGGTTTTTTCGTTCATCATCATCATCATCACCAGTTCAGTTGGTCGCTCAGCTTCTATTTATTATTTTATTGTACTATATTTTTTGTTTTGTTTTGTTATGTCCTTTTTCTTTTGCTTTAGCGTTTTTGTGTTTTTGTTACATTTCATTTTCATTTTCAATTTGGTGAGTGAGTGAAGTGCGTTCAAGTGCTTTTTCCGTTTTTAAATATCAATTTACAAAAATTAATTATTTCAATTACAATTTTCAAGATCTTCAAACCTCAAACCCTCTAATTCAGCTAAGAGAAAGGAAAAATCAATATGGAATTGTATGTACTTATGTTAGATGCCTGACTTCTTACTTGCTTCTCTGCGTGTCTGTCTGTGTGTCTGGCTGCTTATCTGCCTGCCTGCATCCATATGAAATGCATCCAATTACAATTTGGCAAGTTTGTAACAAATTTGTTCGGATTGTTTTTAAGGATTCCATTTGATTTCCTGTTGAGTTTGTATGCATCCACACACACACACAACAGATCAAATTACATCAAATGTCTTGCTGCTACTTTTACTGTTGATCTTCTTCACATTGCATGGATCTTTGCTTCTAAACTGATCTGACATACTGTGTGCCTTTACCTACATAAGTAACAAACCCCAGACTCTGCCAGACTCTCTGGCATCACTTGTGTACACAAGTATTTATTTTTAATGTGATTGAAACAATTATTCATTTCTCCCTTCTCTCTGGAATTTCTAATGATGATTACAGGTGGCATATCGTAGAAGATATGTCATTTAAATTATCATGCTCATGTCAGCATAACTGGTGAGTCTTTAACCTCTATTGCCTTACTTTTGGATTCCGGATACTTTTTATTTTTTTGGATTGGATTTGCATCATAGGATTTGTAATTTTAGGAGTCCCATAGGAAAACATGGCTTAATCATCAATCATGTTTATGAACTTTCGCTAATTCGGACAACACGATAATCCGGACAAATACTTGTAAAATATTTAGTAGTTCAATTTCATTAATGGTGCATGCATATTAAATAATTATATCACCCAGTAGTATGCTCTATGGCAATTGTCCCTGTTTCGCTAGTACTTAACTAGTCCCTTTTGTTATTACCTAGTAACTAGTGAGTTCCAGGTAATGCAGAGGGAACCAGTAAGAGAGAACGATTGAGAGGTGAGTATTTGTTTACTCTGTTTCAACTGGTGTTGAGAGCAGTGAAATAACAGTTGAACGGTAAGGCAGAAGTTGGCAATTGACCCTTTCCAATGCCATAGCCGTGTTAAATTCAATGGAAGTAGAAATGAAAGTAGTGCTGCTTCCAAATTAACTAGTTTCGAACTTGTTTCGGACCAGTGATTCATACTACTCGGTACATAATGGCATGTTGCCGTACAACCCTTTATTGAAAAAGTGTGCATAAAAATTTCAGAAATGGCTTTCACATTATCTGAACACTATAAGGATGCTCTTCGGTATGGACATATGCAATGAAGCTCTGGAGAACGACCTTGAGATACTGCATAGGTATCAATCTATGGACGCTACTTACAATAGCAAGTGCTCCTTTGGTATGTGACCAATTTTCATAAAGACCTCAAACTACCATTTAATAAGGATGAAATATGAAAAAGTTCAGGACAGAACAATTTAGCTATAAGTCTGCTAGAAAACGACATGGATGTAAGGCGCCTGAAAAGGTTTATAGTTGTGCTAGATCTTTCACATAGATTACACTGGTCTACAGTGGAAAAGTATTTGGAATAATTTTAACTAATTTCTACTGTGTACCCATCCTGAATACGAGTTGATAAGTAAAAGTCATTTATAGCCTCGTTTAATTCGATAATGGTGATATTTACTTAGTTAGTTGGCAGTTCTTCCAAGTTTTTGTGTGTTACTAACTTCATGACAAACTTATAATACTATTCACTCCCGTGAAGAGTATAAAAAGTGTGGCCCCATCGTTAGTCAATCTAGGGTAGATGAAAAATTTTCATTAAAGCAATGCATAAAAATGGAGCTGCTTTTCAATACCTTCGTCAGAAATTTTAAAGATTAAGTAAAGCTAAGATCAAGGAAGGTATATACCATCGGTCCTCAAATTAGAAATTTATTAAAAGATGATAACTTTGACTCTGTTGTGGAAGGTGAAGAAACAAATACCTAAGATGATTTTTGCCTTATTGCAAATAACATCATGGGAATCATCGTACCAAAAACTGGAAAATCCACGTTTTACACTCTCATTTGGACTTATTTCCAGACAATTATGTTGGGTTTTTAGCGATGAACAGCGAACGGAATATAATGTTAAAATACATATAACGATTGTTTTTGAATTTAACTTGTGAAAATTAATTAAAAAAACTACTTTATTTGAAGAATACCTTTTTAAAGTCACAGATTTGTAGATCTGTGTTATAGGAGCTCACGAATCATGTGATTGTTACGAAAATTTGTCGAATGATCGTAAATAAAATTACACTTTTTTCGAAGAAGAAACTAATAAATATTTCATACTGAGATATCTAAAGAGAGCATCTCTTCTGGTTTGCTCGAATGCAACTGGAGAATACATACTACAATAAAAACTAAAATTGCTTAAGATCTACTGTTTAAAAATTGATTTAAGGAATCTTATTTATAAAGCAAGAATTTAAAAGAATCACAATCAGACGACTTCGATAAGCTACCAAACATCACAGCTTTTATCTAACCAATGGAATGAAGAGTGAGTATCCCTTGAGTTATTTCAGTAGTTTTTATTACGTTTTCTTTCTTATCATATCTCGATTTTCATATGTTCAGTTTATTGAGAATTTTCATATTGATATTTGTTTTGATATCATATCATACATAGTATGAGGTGATATGATCTGATCTGATCTAATGGTATTACTTATGTTGAACTGTTTGCATTAGGCACAAGAAATTTGAGTATTATAAATGTAAATAAACATAGGGGAATCACAACAACAGTCTATCGTCATACAAAATGATTGAATAAATATGGAAGAATGTGGAGCTCGTATATACATATGTAAATATAATCGTATTGTTCTTAAATGGAAATTGAATTGAATCTCGTCAATTAAAGCTTTATTATCATCATGACTAAATGACAGATAGACAGTTGGACAGACTGATTGAGAGTGAGAGATCTGCAACATCTGGATACAAATGCATATGTCTATCAAATTCAGAATTGAAATTGAAATCAATATATATGTATATATACATAAATATGTATGTGTACTCTATAGTATCTGGTTGCTTATGATAAATGTGCTTACCTTCCATGGCGGCGGTAAAATGCAAAGTTGACTGTTGCAATGAACGGAGATGTTGCTTATAGATTTTCTTTTGATCAATGAGAGCTTGACGTGTTCTTAAGGCAGACAATGAAGAATAATTTAAATTTGTAGAGGTGGAGGAGGAGCAGGATAATGGTGTGGATGATGATGACATTTGAATGGCAGCAACAGCATTTGAGGCATTTGATTCAAGCCCATTAAGTCCAATTGTATTAACTCTTGTGTGTTGTGTTCCTGTTGTTTTAACATTTTCGTCGCTAACATCATCACCACAATCACCACCATCATCATGATAATGATGGTTTTTAGTGCTGGTAGCAATCTCCAAGGCATCCATAGTTTGTTGGCGTCGTAAGGCTACTTGAGCGGCCATGACACGTTGACGATCGACAACCAATTGACAATTGGGACAGTCACATTCACGCCAACGACACAGTTTCTTGTGTCCTTTAACACAGGATATTACACCATGATTGCGACAGCGTGCACATTTCGGTGTTCGGAGTGAGCGACGTTCTTTTGTAGTTGCTAGTTGGTGCTTATTACTATTAGTACTACTACTATTAGGTGTATTGTGTTGGTCCATATTATTTGTTGTTGTCTTTATTATAGTTGTTGTAGTCGTTGTAGTTGTTGTGGTTGTATCCCATCCCAAGTCATCCGATGCATCCGATGAAATATTTGAAGCAGAAGATGATAATGAATTTATTGAGTTATTCAATAATTGATCACCATGATGATTAGGATGAGGATGATGATGAAGATCCTCATCAATGTTTGATAGTGTAGTTGTATTTATGGTTGTGGACAACATAATTCTTTTGCCGTCGGTTAAACGATTTATTATATAAAAAAAAAAAAAAAAAATTAAACAAATAAAAAAAATATAAACGCGTTTTTTTATGTATGTGAATTTCGGATTTTGAAATCATATAGAGGATAGATGATAAGCCCGTTCGACACGCGTCCACTTTTCTTCACTTGCAGCATGCAACTGATCAGATCCGATCCCACCGATGCCAGACAGTCTGTCTACGTTCATCTCAAGTGGTTTTACACACACACACATGCACATACTATATGGAAAAACTAACCAAAGCAAAACAATTTCATGAATGATCTGTATCGTACTTACTTATGTAGTAGATACTCTTTACAAATGAATCACTAAACATATGACGATGATGATGACAATGATAATGCTGATGCTGATGATAATGTGAATATGTTCATGCAGCATATTGTGATCTTTTGTTCGCACTGTCGTCAAATGGTCTAGTCTAGTCTAGCACAGAGTATTAAGTTTTACGCCTTCCTGTTGTCTGGTGATTTACTCATCCAACGATCGATCCAATCGATGATGATGATGATGATCTCTGATTTGCTGCTATTGGTCGCTGTCGTCTTCAATTTGTAAATTATCTAAAAATAGTTGATCCAATCGTATCATGAATAGTATTGATGGTTGTATTATTTTGTTATTCGAATAAAGAACAGCTGTTATATATCAACCAACACAGCACAGCACAGCTAGAGCCACAGCCCAGTGAAACAGGCAAATAACAACTGAACTAAATGGCATTGAATGTCATCTTTAGTACTTACTTTAGTCGCTGTATAAACTGCATAAAGAGCTCGGGTACTTTTGTTGGATACTTTCGTTTAACTGATATCCTACTTTATATGTATACAAGTGCACAGTATATTCGGTCTTATAGTCAGCCAGTTAGTATCTACTACACATAATACGGATATGAGTATAGAGCGGTGATCTATAATTTCTACACAACCTTATACGATAATATGTAAGTAATAATAATATTGAAGTTTTTACCATAAAATAAAGAAGGCTCTTTAACTACTCTAAGCATGGGTGGTGTAATGACTTGATATGAGTTAAGCTTTATTAATTCTAAGTAAATTCTTTAATTCCTGACAAAAAAATCATTCTGATCTATGTACCAGAAATAGTGAATTGAATTTATAGAAGTTTAGATGAAGGTCTGTGCATGTTATTTGTTATCATTATCAATAATCACTAACTAACTATTATTACTATTAACATTAGTAAGTATTATTACTTTATTTATGAAGATGTAGGGTATAATCTAGACTAGAGTCTCAGTCTTAGAATAGTTTCAGTTTTCATTAGTTTTCCATAACACAAACAATGAGAATGATAGCTAAGGTAAAATGGATTGATTGTTTGTTTGAATTGTAAAAATAAAATTGCTGGTTCAATGTGAAACTACTAAGTAAGTATTTGTTTATCAACTCGACACTCTCTCTCTCTCTGTCCTTCTCTGTTTATTTAGACATAAGTAAATACAATATGTATTGTCCATACTATTTCATATTGTAATTTGAAATCGGCTCAATATGAGCTTCTCTCTCTCTATGTTTACAATAGTAGTACAATATGATGGAATGGAATCGAATTCGAATTACAATCGAATAACACAGGCCTGCATTAGAAAAACTTTTTTTTCATATTTTCATATCGAAACTATTGTTTTATATAAATCATTGTTTCTCAAAGTGTGGGTTGTGACCTCCTGGAGGGTTGCGAAGCCTCCACACGTGGGTCGCAGAGGGTTGAGAAGCCTTATTAAAAGTCAAATAGACATTTTTTATAAGGAAATACTTAAGAATACATATTTATAATTAACAAATTAAAAAAAAAAAAAATACCTACGAGTCATATTAATGTGAAGTGTGCGCCTGTTTTGCATTAACCAATTTCCCCCATCTGCTTTTTATTTGCGTCATTGATGAAAACGTCAGCATGCACAAGTAGGATGTTGTAAATGGAACCAAACACCTCAAAGGTTCAGTTGTTTATTCTGGGTATTCTGACTTTCTTTTTAACGAAAAGGTATCCAAATTGACAGACTTTGAATACCAAATGCAACATTCCATCGGCAGATAAATCCAGCAGTTTTTCTTTTATCTTGGTTGTCAAACTTGCCTCATCTAAAGCTGCATTTAAAAACAGATTTATTATCCATCTTTGCTCTCTGGGCCAAATGCCCATATTTTTGGCATAAAGTCCAATTTTTATTGAAAACATATTTCGATTTAAGTTGTTTTTTTCATAAAGTGAATGCTTGAAATAATACAATTCAAGAAACAATAGCTATCGGAGTGCAACCTTGAGCTTTCACCAAGGCTACAAAGTTCGAACTTTGATCAGTTGTTTGTTTTCAGAAAAAAGCGAGAATCTTTATTAAAACTTTGAAAAAAGAGAGAGTGGCTCGTAGTAAACCAAATATTATTAGTCCGTATGTTAAATATGGAAAATGCAGATGAAGGTATGTGTAGTGTAAATAATATGTGTCAATTGTGTTCTATTTATTAAATGTGTTTCTTTGAATTGTTTTGTGTGACTTCCTAAGGCAGAGAAAATCTAACAATAACACCTGTGCACTGTGAAGTAAAAACTAAATTTCGCCCAATTTTGGCCAAAATTTAATTTTTATAAAGTATTCTTGGATGTGTTCCTTTCAATGTGATAATAACACCTTTTGCCAGATTTTTCCTGTTTTCCGGTAATTTCTAATAAAATATAAAAACTATTTGTGATTTTTAAATTTGAGTATATGTAAATAAAAAAGACCAAAAATAATAATTAAAAATATTTTTTTCAAATAAAACTTATAACAGTAACGATCCCTGATGGGAACACAAATGATGGCAACACAGCCAGAAAGGCTTTTTCAAATCCAATGTTATTGGCATCAATTTTAGAATTCGACTTGGATATATTAAAAAGCCTACATATACTAAATACGAGTATAAATCGTCATTTCCAGTATATTTCCAGTTAATGCACTAAAATTCCAACAATTCTATGAGAATACTTTTGCTGCATACAGGAGCAAATACTCGTGGTATGCAATGACACCTACATTACATAAAATCTTAGTTCATGGATCCCAGATAATAGTACCCCTAGATTGCCTTGGTAAAAACGCATCAGAAGTGCGTAACAAATTTTATAAGCGCGACAGACAGTCGCATGCTCGTCATAACTTACGGACTAATAATATGACAGATGTATTCCAAAGATCAATGGATTCTCCAGATCCTCTTCTTTCCAGTATTATGATAAAGAAAAGGTCTGCTCAATATAAAAGTAAGATGACTCCCAAAGATGTCATTGCTCTGTAAGAAGTATCTCATTTTCATATAGAGAACAAAAACGACCTCCCATTTAATAACTGCGATTACAATTCCGATTCCAAGTGCGAAGGTGTTAATCTGTATTCATTTGAATTAGATGTAGAATAAAATAATTGTAATAGTATTTTTTAAACTAAACATACAAAAAATCACTATTTATTGAACATGAAAACATTTTTGCTTTCAAAATTGCACTGTCTAATCAAATTCCTACAAAAAACTACGCATCCGCAATGTGGGCTCATATGGGCGGTGAGGGTAGACGTGGTCGGATCGGTTTGAAATTTTGCTAAAATATTATGTTTGCTACAATTATCAAATCCACCAAGTTTCAACTCCGTAACTACATTAACTAACTTTATGCCAAAGAGTTTGGTATTTGGCCCAGTGTGCTTTGGCCAGTGTTTTCTGATAGTTCTTGCATCGAGAAATACTAACATAATTCATCTTTCAAATTCTGCAATACCATTTCCATACCAGGTACATATGCTTTGATGTTTATCTCAGACCCCACTTCTTCAATAAAAGGCTGAATTGATGAAAATGAATCGAAGTTGCTTTGTTTTATAGATGCTAACCATAAGTTTATTTTTCTTGTAAAACAATAGATGTTGTCTTTAGCGGTAATGACATTGAAGGCTTTTATTCAAGGCATTTAAATGGTTAAATAAGTCAGTAGAAAAGCCAGTTTTAAAAGAAATTCCGAGTCACTGTTCCTGTCTATGGAAATAATTTTGCCTCAAGAGAAGCATGTGACTGTCCCATTTTTTTCCCAATAGGAATGAGGGTTTTTATGAGAGAGGCATAATGCAATCACCTTCAAATTGGAAACAAGTTATCGAATAAAACGGTACATATTTGACAGACATACTATAAATCGGACAACCCAAACCATATTAAGTAAATAATTCAAATTATGGTACAAATAATGGATTTCTTTTTGTATATGTATTTCAATAAAACAAAAATGCAGATAAGTATTTATATGCTAAGATTAAAAAGTTATATCGCACTTCAGGGGTATCGGGGCCTAGGGCAATAAAGAAAGTGAAGACCCTCTTATCAAGTTTCAAACTAAAATATTACTATAATATTTTGCCGAGTAATGAGTAATGAGGTACAGTTGATAGGCTTAATAGCTTTGAGTGAAAAACACTACATACGTTTTTAGAAGCAAAAACACTAATGATTTCTCCGAAGTCCATTTCACGAAACAAACCACTCTCTAAACTGGGGATGGCCTCAATGTGCCTTTGTCTCCCGCTCCGGTTGCCCCGTCGTAAATCCGCTCTTAAACTTATAGGAAAAGCGCATAAGTATAAAATGAATAAAGAAAAAAAGTCTTCCTAAGTATTGGCATCATTCAAAAAGTTCTGTAATCAATAGTCATCCACGGATACCTTTATTAGACTCTTCTCCCATACAAACCTCCTTTTAAATTAATGTTCTTATTAGAAAATTTTTTTTGTTACTTAACGTATCGAACTGAAATTTGGAAATTAAAAGTTTCTGGTTCAAAAACACCAACCATGTAGATTTCATGATCCTAGGATTACCAGGAGGGGTACCTCCCATATAAACCCAAATTAAATGACAAACTTATTGAGAATAAAAGTACAATAAAAGTGCCACTGAAACTTTGTTATTTGTTGATACTCAAACTGTAACAGAGAGAATATAGTGATGCTCAGAAAGGAAGGTTGGATGCAACCTGGAGGAGCGTGAAGAGTATTACATCTTTGGCATAACCAATGATAGCGTTCTTTCTGGTTTTTAAAGTGAATCATTACGGGCGATAAAAAATGGATTAAATACGAGAATAAGCAATGCAAACGATCATGGTCAACGGCCAGTAACCTTCCACAAACGACTTCAAAGCTTGGATTGATGGTAAACAAGGTTATATTGAGTGTTTGGTGGGATTGGGTAGGGAATTCTCTGTTACGATCCGCTCCAGCCTGGTGAAACGATGAATTCGCTCCTCTACTGCTCACAACTCAGCCGCTTAAACAAAGCAATCAAGGAAAAGCGACCAGAATTGGTCAACAGAAAAAAAGAGTTGTGGTCCATCATGACAAAGACCAGGCCACAATCATTTATGATGACTCGTAACAAATTCACGGAACTGGTTTGGGAATTTTTGATGCATCCACCGTATAGCTCGGAACTTGCAGCCGTTGAATATCACTTGGCCAAGGTTTTTACCGATAAACCACATCAGTTCTACTCCACTTGATTAAAATTTATGTGAAAATATGTACCAAAAAACCGCAGAGTATCTATATTTTTTTTTAATGTACCCAAGTTTTCAAAATTCAAATGTCAATGAAAAAAAAGCTTTTTCATGGCAGGCCTGTGTTATTAGTTTAAGTTTATTGCATGCATGTATGGCACTTTTTTCATATATGAGTCACATATCGTCAATTTCAATGCAAATTACTCCTCCCTCAATTATTGGCTCATCTCAATTACTGGTAGGAATTATCCTGCTCACCCTCCAAAACTATAATAGAAAATTGTAATTTCAAAACAAACAAAAACAGAAATGATTAAATGAAAGCCACAATTATATTAACAAGTACTCGTATGTTATGTGTGTACATAACCGACAATTACTTTGAATGGACTCGACAATTGCATCGATTGAGCAATTACTGGATACACATACATAGCTTAGCATTGTATTGTATAATGGGGAACTATCATACGGACATATGTACATACATATGCATGTGCAATATACAATACCATATAATATGCAATAGGAGTATACTGTATGAATGCATTCAAAACAGCATATGAATCCAGACCTCAAAGCATACACATGCTAGGAATGCCAAAACCGGGATCCCGTCCTTTTTTAAGTCCCGAAAATCACTTTAAAATTTTGCCACCTTTACCGACCTCTACAATTCGATTTGATTTGTACGCCCCCGTCCTTATTACCATACACCGACTTTTTCCCGTAATTAGTATGATTTTGAACTTGGGCATCGATGTGTCAGTTCTTAGAATATTTTTAAAACTCCATGATTTAGATAAGATTGCAGACGAAATAAACTCATCGCTAACGGTATTTGATAAGTAATTGGTTCTTCGAATTCAGCTATCAGTTAGTTCCACAATCATACAATAATTTCCTTTATGTGTATCACTGAATTTTCCATTTTTTTTCCTTTCAAAGCGAGGCCTCTTCAGAACGTTTCTCCAATAAGTAACATCTTCATTAATCTGAATATGCAGTAAATTGTCGAGTTGGACATCAATCAAACTAAGGATACTAGATTTATAATGCGCAGAGTTTTCATGCTTAGCAACTCGTTTGTCTGCTTTTTTCCAATCATTAAATCCTTGGTTCTCAAACTGAATCTTATTCTCCAATGGACCGAATGCCAAAAAAGGGCCTGAAATATACAGAAATTTTATTTTTAAAATAAACCAGCCAATTTCGGTAATTCACTTCATTATTCAACATTTTTCTTTGAAACATACTCACCGGCATAAACGACGTCGTCAGAATATCTCTTAAGGTATTGTTGACATCCCATAAAGCTGGATCAACAAGCAAGAAAAGCAAGCAATGTAGTAGTAGTAGTAGTATACTTCTTTTTATTCATTTTTTCGTATATACATAGGTACAGATAAAATTAACATAATTTATACATTTTTAGAAAAAAGAAAAAAAAGAACGGGGGGTGATTTTACAGCATGGCTGTTATTCGTGTGCTGAATTCTGATATTAGAAATTTTCTATAATTCAATATCGTGCATATATAGCTTGCTAGAGTCTTCCAACCGATTTCATGGTCTCCGTTTAATATGTTTATCAGCTCATTTTACTCAATTGAATTTTTCTTAAAATGTGACACTCTAAATTCATTTAACACAGAGCATCTTGATATGAAAGGCGTCAGTGTTTCCTGCTCATTCCTGTTGCATAGCGTTCAAATGGTTGACATATCTGGCGTGAAACGATTTGCATTCAGTTGTAATATGTCGCAGCGTGCTTTTACTATCATCGTTATTTCACGTTGAGTTAGGTTGGCTTCAAAATATTTTTCTCCAGCTGCTGGTTGCATGTATTTATAAAAGCGGTTAGTGCTACCAGCTACTTTTTTCAGCATTTTACTCCACGAAGCTGCTTTTAATGACTTAATGAGCTGATTGCAACGATTCCACCAGTCTTCTTCTATCCCAGCATTCCATTGAAATCGTATATTGTGTTCTGCTCTCAGCTGATTAAATTTATTTGCCCACACAACGTTTCCTCTTAGAATAGCTTTGGACAACTTATGAGGCAATCTATCTGCGTTATATGACAGTAAAGTCTTTGTGATGTATTGCATATGCAGATCTAATGTATAGAAGTGATTGTCTTCAGTACCAGTTTCCAATGATAATGCATAGTTTGGAATTACGTCCGGTAGCCTCAGCACTCTTTTCAAGAAATACCGCTGGAACTTGTTTACCTCTTCCGGCATTGTGTATCCCCGCATACGCTTTGATTGACCTGCAAACTGCCAAAAATAGCTTCCATTTTGATGCTAATGTGATTTCGCTTTCAGTTGTTGATGTGTTTAGTGAAAGACATCTGTAGTGTGAGAATTACACCAAGGTAACAGTACTCAGATGTTATCTTCACTCGTTCTTGCTTGTGTGCCACATTTCTTTGGCTGAAAGTCGACCTCCCTTTCTGAACACCCTTATTTCTGATTTCGTTCGGTTTACTTCATACTTCAATATACACAATAATCCTCTAACTTATATATCATTGATTGGAGTACATTCACATCATCAGTTAGTAGTACTATATCATCCGCTCTTATGTTTGTCCCATCAATATTTAGACCACCTTCCAAATTGTTGTGGATATCATTTAGCAATGTAAATGTGTATTGTTTCACTTTTTTGACAGACGGTTCTGCACTAAACGTACCTAAAGAAGTTTTTACTTTCATAAATTTTGGGTACAAATTTGCGGCCTCTAAAAACTGCCTACCTAGTCTCTTGCCTACTCAGCCTTTTGGTAAATCCACCACTGATAAGTATAAATATTTTTTTAACTCCATGTGAACACTTATGATTATTCGATCTCATAGGTATTTGTGATATATAAACAAAGTTTCTTTAAATATGTAGGTGTATTTATTAATTCATACTCAATCGGAAAAAGGACTCTCTCAAGTTAAGTAAAATTTAAAAAACTTACTTCTATCCATTTATTGACCAAATCAAAATCAGACCTATAGATGGACCACCACCCACCCTTTATGATGCTATTGAATTCTTGAAAAGAGAAATAAAATATGTTTTTGAAAATATATTGTGTGTGTAAATTAGGAAAAATTAAGAGCCTTGAAAAATGGCATCCCTATGGAAGTATAATCTAATATGTATAATAATGGAACCGAAGATTAGTTGTGGTTTTCTTATATTCTTTGATAAATCTTAAATCACTTTAATAAAATAGACTTGTGGCCTCGGATTAAGCAAAGTTCTCTGAGTTTATAATTGTTACTTTATTAAATTAATAAATTTCATTATAAGTATATAATATTATATGTATATCATCAACACGTCAATAGATTAGTTTTAATTTTTTTATTTTTTGTTATAATCTTTATTTGTATATACCATATTGTATTTTATTATGTAGTATGAAAAACTCGTAATATCTCATAATATATGTATCTGTGTTTGTAATACAATATTATGTACGAAAAATACGATATAATTTAATATAATGCATTCACAAACAATTCACTTTTTTATTTAAGTATATTTATTTATATATTTTTTTAATAATATTATTATAATATTATTATTAATTAAGTTTTTCTTTTATATTTTAGAAATACTTAGAATGATTATTTATGGGTTTTCTTTTTTTTTTTTTTTGGAAATTGTATTGTTTTTATTAAGTTTTTTAACATTAAATTGTTATAAATAAAATTAAAATAATTTAAAATATTTTATGAAAATTCTTCAATTGCAAATTCAATATTTTGTAAAGCTTTTAGGCATCTGAGTGAGTGGTTCTTAAGTATGTAGTATGGTAAGTAATGGTACGGTCACACGATATGACACTCTGCCAAATGTAGTATGTTGTGAGTTATGAGCTGTGAGTTTTGAGTAGTACGAGTATTTGAGGGTGTTGATTAAGAGTACTTAAATAAGTAAGAGTACTCGTTTGTAGTCTGATACCTTCAATATTGGTTCAATCTATTAAATATTATATGTAGTATGTATTATCTTGCAATTAGCAATTATTATTATAATTTTGATAAAGCGATGATTATGTCATACAAATACATAATATTTTCTTATTTATGGTATAATGGTAATTGTGAATGGAAGTTCTGTAAATTTCATAATATACCAAAGATAGGATATACCTTTTACACAATTATTGGCGCAGATGTCATACATACATATGTACGTATATTTACTATATGTAGTATATGTATATTTCACCAAAACAAGTGGCTGATTTATTAATTACCATGATCTGAGATATTCTGATTTGATTGTATTACTTTGAGGCCATAAATTGATTGATTCTTTAAAGTCTGCCAGGCTGTTGTTTCTCGCAAGCTATAGTACAAGAGATAGGCAATTGAAGCCTCTAATTTCCCAACATTCTCTTTATTCCAGGCATCACTTTGGTCCGTGAAGATTTTAAGAGAACTCGCCCTTGTAACGTCGCATTGGCTTTATTTAGGCTTGTGGTAGAGAAAATGATTTTTGTCTCAACACTTAATTCCCAAGAAGACTCAACGTAACTTGTCAGATAATTTAGACTCGTGTATCATAAGGGTTTCCATATGTTAAAATTATAAAAATTATATACATACTTAGTATAGTAGTAATAGCAATAATTGCGTAAATATGCTGATTAGTGTGCCCCCCTTATTGGTGTGATTGAGTGGCACACTATGTGAATCGGATGATTTTGTGTGAATCTAGGAATTTGAGAATCTAATAGTACGAGATCATGTATCATATGTCATATGTATGTGAATAGAGTATAATGATGATGTAAAGGGTATTTCACTTAAATGTTTGGTGGAACTAAATTTGAACAATGTATATTATGATTGAGGATCAATATTATTTAGTACATATAATTCGAACTACAATATACGTATGAATCGAAGAACAATTATGAATCTTTGAAAATGCTTTTAGTAGTTATTGTCAATATTAATTTTGTTTAAATTTTCTATTTGTTGTCAACTTATTGATGTACACATATTGTATCTGGAAATATGGTACTCATCATGTAGCATCAAAAATCATACTACTTATAACTACATACAACTCAAGTTTCGAATTTTAATCTATTAACATATAAAATTGTTATCATTCATTCATTCTTTCTTTATTCATTTAATGTATTTTATTTAATTTTTGTTTTGATTTCATAAAAATTTTGTTACACTTTATTTGAGTTCATCATACACAATACACGTATGTGTGTACAAATGTAGTAGGTAATATTTATTTAAGATCAATTATATAATATGGTAAAAATTGTCTATTGTTGTTGTTGTTGTTTCAGTTAATGCTATCAAAATTGATTTATTATTATTGTATTGTATAGTATATGGTACAATCTATGGTACTTCTTGTTAAAACAAAAACATTAACTTTTCTAATCTATTCAAATTAACTACAATAAATATAATTCAAATATTCATTTGTGTATAAGACTTAAACAATTTGGAATTATGGTAAATATTGTACATAATCTATACTCGTGTATTATTGTAATATATATATATTGTATATAGTTTTTTAAACCTTTTACACACAATAGTAGGAATTGGTATTATCAGTTTATGTTCATAAAGAAACATTGCCCATTGGGGGAGAGAGAGACTGACTTTAAATAGAGAGAGAAAAGAGATAGAGAGAGAGACAGATAAGAACTTTAATATTTCCTAAAACAATTTGAAATGTTAACTGGAAAAAATAGGGTTGGGACTGTGTCGTGAACACGGCTGTCTGTTTTTGTATGTGAATACATGAATACGTAATGTATACAGATAATATTTCCTTTGATCGATGTCTATAGAGATTACGATTACATCATCAACTGGCATTGGCCGCCAAACCTGCAAATGTACTGGGGGTTTCGTCAATCTGCTCGGACACCTTCATTCACCGCTTTACTCTATCAGATGATATTTTATAGGTATCACTGGATTGCTCTTGAGAACACCATATTCACTATAACTATTTCACACTAATCATTCATTCACTATTGATAGTTCTTGACGAGAGTTGACGACCATAGTTCGCAAATAACTGTTACATTAATTTCAAATTTAGTTTTTCGGTTTCTCATTGACCATTCCGCTGATTTTTAATTTTTTTCGATATGTGGTCGCCCGTTTCTATTGCGATAAAATAGTAAGCAGTCTCAAAATAACAGTTAAAAACCAACCTTTTTTTTTTAATCTCACACAAAATAAATGGCAATGTGACCTCGAAAAATATTAAGGTGCAAACGGAAAGGGCTGTTTTTGTTGTTGTATGACGTGAATATACTAAGTCGAAGAGAAAGAGAGAGTGGTAGAGAGAGAGAGAGGGGAATAGAAAACAAAGCATATACTACCCAGCGAGCATTTTGTGAAACTTATTATAATAATAAGTTTTTTATTATTATTTATTATAATTATTAATATTTGCTGCTATTTATTTTATAAATAGAAATATTTATGGAGTGACAAATTGAGTGGCTCAATTTTTAATCACCTAAAGGAGTCAAAAACTAGTTAGTAAGACGACTATTGAAAATTCAATCATCAATATGTTTGCTGTGTAACAAATAATAGTCGACTGCAATGCACTAGCAGACACACATATGTAAAAATTCATACATACACACGAAAGACCTTTTGAATAACTTTTCTCATTGAATCCTTTAGTGGTAGCCCCTGCCATAAAAAAAATCAAAAATAAATGGCATCACAAGATTTATTTCATCCCTTTTACATTAGGTTTCTTAATGAAAAGATTGCCATTTATTTGCGAACTCTGTTGACGACTGAAACTGATACGTCGTAGCTTCTTTGAGTCAAAATTTTGACTTTTCAACAGGACAATGATCCGAAACACTCAAGTAAACAAGCTAAGGTGGAAAGAAAAGATCGACAATATACCCGAAAATATATAAAAACTATTATTTTCATGACTTTATATTATTATACTTATAAGAACATTGTACTTATCATTTGATAAAAATAGTTAAAAGAATTTTATAATTAAAGGCAACCACTTAACTGATGGGTGAGCTCAACCTGAGCATTCAAAACTATATTGTAAGCGACTTTTATCTGACTAAATTAAACTTTCAACAAAATTCTGTTGTTAGTTTTTCAGACAGACAGACAGAGTTGGGAACAGACAAGACCCAAGCCCATCCGTGACTCTTATGTGTGGTATACAGATGGCTCTAAAATAGAGCAAAACTCAGTTTTCTAGGCAGAAATCCATGCAATTTAAACATGACTCAGGGAAGGATTAAAGTGTGCCACTGCAAACAAGGACATAGTATACATTCACTCTGATAGAAAGGCTGCATTACAAGCACTCAATGCTTTCGGGCTCAACTCGAAATTGGCTTGGAATTGCTTGATGCTACTAAAAAGACTAGCATCAAGCAATCATGTTAACCTAATCTGGGTGCATGGACATGGCAGATGAACTTGCCAGAAAAAGATCTACTAACATCATCATTGGACCAGAGCCATTCTGAGAACTGCTTTGGATTTCGACGACATCTAAACTCTAGCAAATCGCTTATCCATTGAGAAGATACGAGGAATGCTAGAGTGGTTAAAATCTTCATGCCAACTAGATTTCGCAAAAGAACCCAGGAATTACTGGGACTGACACGGACAGGTATTCGGATAGTCTCAGGTTTCTTGACACTGCAGAGTAATGAAACATCTACATAACATGCGGATCATCGTAGGCTATGTAATGAAGAAGAGAAGTCAGCAGAGCATTTACTATGTCAACACGAGGGCCTAATCTGAACTGCCACCTTGGAAATCAGTATTTGGGACCAGTTGAAATTGGAGGTTTTCCTCCGGAATTCCTAATGAATACCAGAATCGCGGAGGAAATTTGATGAGGAGGAGTACTGTTTACCGCCCATTCCCTAATCTTAACTAATCTAATCTAAGTATTTAGTATAATTTCCTTAGATTTCCTGACCTAAGGTGTAAAAGGTATGTAATCTTCAGTAAAACCGAAGTTTATGTTCTACTACTACTATATAATATCTGTTGATCTGTCATTATGTACTACGAGTATTTTATATGGTATGTGTATAATTTAAATATAATATTTTATTTAAGCTACATATTTAATTATGTATTTATGTATAACAACAATTCAATAAATGGAATACCAACATTCTTCTAATATTATCACATGTTTTTCCTTTAAAACGATTCAAAATGATTATACTACTATGTAATTATACAAAAATGCGTTAAGAAATTATAGAAGTAACAGTTATAAGTATGATTAATCTTTTTGGGAATTTGAATAAAAACGGTAATGAATCAATTTGAACAATGAATGAGCAGTAAAGTACAATAATTAAGGTATTATATAATATTGATTAGGATATTGGATAGATATCTTACATAGCATAGCATATTGTAGTACTTAGTATAGTATATATTGTAGTAAGATATTGTTTAATTTGTGCATCTGAATTGATAGGGATTTTTAATGTGATTTGTGCATGATACTTATGTAAATGGTAGTTAGAGTACAATATCTTATTAGGCATTTGGTATCTTTATATTTATGATTTAACAATAATAAACATTATATAATGTAATATGTAAAATAATACTTTTGTGTCCATCACCATCACCATCACCAACATTATCATCATCAGCATCATACAATATTTGAACTAATAAAACTGTGCATAGTACTATTGTATGTTATTGTATCGCTGCAGTATGCTTGGTGGCAATAGTCCCTTTTTCACTAATTTGTAAATCACTAGCTCCTTTTTGTTTATTACCTGGTGGCTAGTAAATTCACTAGTCGCAGGTGTTATGCAGAGGCCAACCAGTAAGTGCGCATTCCCATAGTAAGTCAGCAGCCTCTTTTCGCATTACTGGTGCCTAGTGAATTCACTAGTCGTAGGAAATGCAGGCCGTGGCAATTTACCCCTTGCAATGGCATTGCCATGTTAAATTAACCAGGTGAATACATGAAAAGGAGTTGTTGGTACTAGTTATGAACAAGTTTTGTACCAGTGGTTCATACTGCAGGGATATGGTAAATGAAGTATCAATAGCGGTAACTCATTGGTTCTCTTAGCCTAAAATGCTACTAACAATTTTTGTATGCATTCTATTATGTATGTATGTATGTATATATATGTATGTATATAATGTTGTGCTTTAAGGATATAAAAATCCTTTTCATTCATTGCTGATTATTTATGTATATAATAAGTATTATATATATTATTTTATATACTCGTATCTAAGTAAATTAATAACATTTCAATTAACAATTTTTTAAACATTCAATATTTTTTCCTTTTCTTTTTTTTTTCTTATTCTGTTTTTGTTTTCTTTTTTGGTTTTCTGGTTTCTTGTATTCTGTTTGTTTTAGGTAACAAAAGTAAAAAAGTAAAAACTATTTTTGTTTTCACAATTGAATTCAAATTTTTGTTGTTTTGGTAAATGCAAGTAGAGGGAGAAGATTAATTTTGTTTGAAAGAAAAAAAAAAAAATTAGAAAACCTTAATCAAAATAGTCATAAGTATTTCAGATTTAAAAGATTTTTAGGGTCTTGGTTCTGGAAGAGGGTCAAATGATAAAAGAGTCACCATCAGTTCAACTACTCGTATAATGACAACAAAAGCCGCCACTCCTCCTTCTCTGAGAATTATAGACTTAGAAGAAGAAGTTCTAGCGTTCCAAGCGAGAATCTTTTAAACAATGCTATTTCGCTTGGCACGCTGTAAGGCTGCTGTACTTTGCATGGCAGCTACGACCGCCTCTGCGCCGCCCGTGAATATCGGTTGATTGGAGGCACGCCTCAAGACATGCCACATGGCGACAGGTTTGCGTAAAGATGAAAGCATTTGATGCCAATGCCGCAGTCCTTTGCCGACCGCACAACTGCCCGCAATGACATGGCCGAGTGGTAGAATTGCACCCTCAACAACTCCGAAGACAGTGAGACGTAATTGCACCGTGGTAAGACTGTGAGGCGGCACACTAAAAATCATTGATTCATTGAATATTGGACAGCGATCTTTGCGTTTCAATGATGTACGCTTCTTCAGCACTTTTTTCTCATTGTTCATTAGGTAGACCTAAGAATAGTAATTGATAATGCAATGGTAGGTATATAAATAGTATGAGTATATGGGTAAAATTTGAATAGATTGGTTACCTTAACGAAAACACTTTGTACAGTTTGTGCTGGTTGATCTGGATCTGTTGTATTAGCAACAGCAGTAGTAGTAGTAGCAGCACTTTGCTGTTTGAGAGCATTGCCTTCGCCAGAGCCAGCTAAATCCAATTTGAGATTGCGTGCCTTAACGACGACAATGGTAAGACGTTCGGCTGTTGGCAAATAACTGAGTGAGAACATCAGTTCACCCCAACGTGCGTTGCATTTGCGTGAATCCGATAATGGTATCCAAGTGGTAATTGGACGTGGCATTTCCCCAATTTCCATTTCAGCTTCACCAATCAACGTATGAGCGGGTCCATTATGATACAAATGAAACCAAAGCGAGTGACGGCCTTGCTGTTTTTTCAGCCAAAAATTAAATGATTCATTGTAACTGGGCGTTGGCGAATTCTTAAAGATCTATAAATCCAAAGATGAAGATACACTTGTAGGTTAATGTTGTTGTTCAGCTGTGATGTGTATTTGTTGAGTATGTTGTACTTACTTTCGTTTGCATAGCGCCAGCATGGTCGGGCACAAGATAAATTCGTACAAATGTATCTAAGGACTCAACATTGAAGGGGCAAATCAAACCCTTTGCCTCCAGTACGCTGACAGTAAGTTCCATGCTTTCATTGGTTATGCTATTCCTATGTACGAGTGAGTATTAAAGCAGAATGAGAAGAATGAATGATTGAATGAGCGAATAGGTTGGGGATGTATTGTAGTAAAAATGAATTGCATTCTACAGTGTGGTGCGCAAGGACGTTCTAAGATATTAAAGGCCCGTGGGGTACTGGTGATGCTAATGGTGCTTCTGATAAGATTAAAAAATAAAATAATATCTGCTAATTGGGAGTCGGACTCGCACACGAAGGGCTCCGCACCACCGCACAAGGTTTAACACTATGAATGCAAATTCATTGGACATAAAGATTGTACCTCTGTCTGAAGTTATGTAAAATTAATTTGGTTTTGTTTGCACATGTTTCTTGTATTGGGACCCCTTTTATTTATTAACTTTATTTTATTTTTATTATTTATTGTTATAGCGGCAATTGAATAGGACACTCTGTGACGACGGACGGGTGGATGGCTTAGTAATAGGGTCCCGTTGGCTACCTTTGGGTACGGAACCCAAAAACCAGCTCATTTTGCTCAGAGCTTAAGGTGTGCCTATACCTAGGTTTATTATTAATTAACACTAACAAAAACTATAGACATATTTCCTGAGAAATTTTTTCAAGTAAGAGGATAGTAGACAAACTTAATTAACATAATATAGAGTATGGCGATGGCCTAATGTGGGCCTGATTAGGTACCAAGGCACGGCCATCCTATGACATTTATTGGCCTTCTTCATACATGGAAGTACACATTATAAAAAACAAACTAATAATGCCAACCCAAAAAGGCTTGACGCCTGCGATTACGTCGTCCCTGTGTATGGAAAATTATTTTAGTAGTTGGCAACGGCAAGATATATAAGATGTGATGTTGGTGGTGGTGGTGGTGGTGGTGGTGGCGGCGATGGTGCATTGTTTGCCATCGCATTGAAGTGCACTCAAAGGGTTGTCGACACATTAGCACACAAAATGTAGGGAAAAGTACGAGTATGAAAAAGAAAATGGCAAAAGTGAAAGACGCGCACTCATGCGGTCATGCGGAAACTGCATATGAGTGACACACATCGTCGCTTTTATGCCAACCGAACGCAATGCAACATCTTTACTCCTCACTGAGCACTTGAACTAGCTACATCCACCTACATCCACCTACATATACATCCACAGCCCCATCACCATCTTTACCCATCATTCAACTATGCTACCATTAGAATTAACACTTGTGCTACATTTAGATTTTTCAGTTCAGTGCAGTTTTCATTTAATTTTTATATACCAGATGTTGTACTTACTTATCATAGTGTAGACCGATACATAGATAACCAGTGATTTGTGTATATGGCTGATCGAGATCGCATTGAAAGACTGAACAATCTGAATTAACCGAGTCACAAGATATTGCACGTTCCAAATTGATACCATCCATTGAGCCCATATTGGAGTCCAGAGACAACTGTGAACTATTGCGTCGTCCCAAACTAGCAGATGAATCCTGACGCAGCAATGAACGTCCAAAGCTCCAGGTGCCATTGCCATTACCATTACCAATTGTATTGTTATTGCCAATGCCATGATTCATATGACTAGTGACACCAAGTTTGCGAAAGAGAAAATCTTCGGAAATTGTTTTCTGAAGCATGTGTGGTCCCTTGACGCGTTGCGTTAGACCAGTAAAAGGATTCGTCGTCGTCGTATGCATCTTCAATAAACTAGCCTGCAGCCTGCTTGAAAACTGTTTAAGATCAGGAGGAGTTGAGCACTGCGCACTACCATTTCCACCACCTTTGTTGCTCTGAGTTATCAATGCTGCTGCTGCTGCTGCTGATACTGAAGATGCATCAGTAGCTGATGTTTCGGTTTCGGAGAAAGAACGATTTCTTGTATAACCAAAACTATTACCAGGATTTATTTGTGCTGTTGTAATGCTGCTGCTGTTGCTTGTGCTATAAAATGGATTACTGTTATTGCCATTTGGTATGATGACACTGGATGTTGGATGTATTCCATTGATTCCATTCCCCATTCCATTGATACCATTTGGGTTGTTTGTCATTAAGGCAGTGTTGGTTGCATTATCGCTGATGTTTAGACTCTCCACAGATTCACAAAGAAATGGATTTGTGCTTGAATTCCGTCTTGTCAATGTTGGAGGATGTCGTCTTTCTGCTAATTGCTCTGTACCACCCACACTGCCACTTCCATTATTTTCACCACTTCCACTTGCATTTCCATCATCACTATTAAACTGCTGTTGGTATTCACGATTGATGCCATTTTGTAGTGATACTTGTCGCTTGGCGATCGGTCTTGGAATTGCTGTCGAAGACAGTGTAACTGAACTAGAGTTGGTTAGTCGTGGCGGTGGTGGTGCATCAATTGCTTGTGGTAGTGTAGTACTTGTTGATGTCTTATGCGGCGAACGCAGGCAGGAGCGTGGTGGACTGTCAAGTGATTGATGATGTTCATGCAACATTGCTGATGCTGATGTTCCTGTTCCTGCTGCTGTTATTGCTGATGATGGTGATGTAAATGTGGGCGAGTCAAGCTCGTTAATTTGATTAAAAGAGAATGTTACCGTTTTACTGGGCCCAGCACTATTTGGTGCTGGTGCTGGACGCAGTGGTTGCGGCGGTATATTCACATCAGCCTGTGGTAAATTCCATAATGGGGTCGTCGTTGTTGTCGTTGTTGTGCTTCCAGATGTTTGCTGCTGATTTGGTTGACTTTGATTTGATTGCTGATGTTGATGATGATGATGATTTACTGAGCTGCTGGCATTCGAATTGCTGTGATCATCCTTATCAATTGTATCGAATCGCTTAAAACTGCCACTCGTGCTCAATAGAAACTCCGATCCGGAATGTATCTGTTTGAACTTATGATTACAGATTACAGATTATGAAATCAATTGGACAACTTTAGAACTATCTACAATCTATGGCAATTCATGTGATGATGATGATGTTGATGGATGATGGATTATGGAATTATGAAACCAAACTCACCATGTAACCATTTGCATGAAAAAGTTTATTCTTGGATAAACCGATTTTTTCCTCTTTATTCGAACGCATCCAAGTCGCTGCACGTGGTCCAAGGCAATGACAGGCAAATATAAAGCACATCAAAAGGAGTAATACAATTAATGCCAAACTGGTGAATGTCATGGGGGCGTTATCCATTATGATTATCAATCTTCCAATGCTCTGAATGATCTGATTGTAGGCCCAAGTTAAAGACTTTTTTCCCTATGCGTCTTGTCAATGTCTCTTTCTATGCCGTTTTGCTTCTTGAAAAATTGTTATTCAATCTTAATTTGGCATTTCTTGGCTTCTTCTCCTTCTCCTTATGCTTCTCTCCCACTTTTTTTTTTATTTTTTTTTTTTAGTTGTTTATCTGTAAAGAATTGCAAAAGAGAAACATATTTAATTTTTCAATTTGTCATTTGAGCGTAAATTTGGTTGGTTTGATTGTCATGTGTCATCGGAAAAACAATATTGTATTCTCTATTCTGTTCTTGATGATCTTTTACATTCCTCCCCATGAGTGAGTACTACAATTAATTAAGATATTTGCATTTCACTTTTCTTAATCATTCAAATAAACGAAAATAAAACCAAAATGTATTCATAATTCTTATTTTCTTATTCTATTCTATTCTATTCTATTCTATTCATTATTTATTTTTTATGCATATCTAAGTATCGGGACCCCTAACAATACTCCTTTTCAGAGTTTCTATTTCATTAGCAGCCAGACCATGAAGGTTCCTAGATGCATTAAGTGTCTACTTAGCACACACGGCACATGTGGCATTACTCTTCATCTCAAGCAATTCCTCACAAAACATAGAGAGAGAGAGAGAGAGAGAGAGACACCTGCATAAATTTAAACATGCAAATAATCCATTGCATTTCCTGTTCTGCATAAACCATAGATTGTACACATTATAGAGTGTAAAGCCTACACCAAATGACGTGATTGACTTCATGCTAAAGGATATAAGTATACTGTAACTGGTTTCTGCAGAGATGCAGAAATGAATAGAAATGTAGTCTAACCTAAACGCCCTGTAGCAGGCTGGTTTACTAGGATATTTGTAGAATATGGAGGTATTACATCGGCTGATAAGTTCCCGGTCTGACACACAGATAGCGCCACAAATACAGAATAAAAATTTTTTTTTAGTAAGCGCAAAAATTACTTGACAGCCTTGAAAGCTACAGATGTTTTAGTGACGCAACTTTTCTTACATTGCCGCTCAACTGAATAAGAACACGACTAGTTTCATGTTGTTCATGTTCTTCCTTTACTGTTATCGACCTTATCTCTTTTTATCTTTAGAGTCCCTTTCATTAAGCTATTTTTAGAAAAAACAGAAAAATAAAAGCGATCACCGTTATTTTTTATTTGTGGTTTCTGTTCGATTTCCACGAAATATGTGTAATTTTTTTGGCTCATGTGAATACGAACTTTAAAGTAATATACAGAAAAGTTAAGAAACTAATAACATTTTAGTTTAATAATGAAAAAGTATTTAATAATTATAATATTTTAGTAATGCGTGCATCCTCCTTTGTTTAAAATGACCTCAAAGAGATGGTTGGGTAAGGGAAACTTCGGAACAGGCAGCTTTAATGGCTTTTATCAATGTTGTTTTATCTTATAATTGTCTGCCAGATTCGTACACTCTCCTGGTTAGCCATCCCCAAGCATTCTCAATAATATTTAGGTCAGGAGAATACGGAGGCCATTGGAGTAAATCGACATTCTGCGCTTGAATACAAGCTTTAACCACTCGGGCGGTATGGATTGGTGTATTATCGTGTTGGAAACACCACTCCACTGGTCCAAACATATTCCTAAACTCCGGAAATGCGCTTTCCAGCACCTGTTTATAAGCGGCAGCGTTCATTTTAGTGGTCAGAAATTGGAGCTCGCAGGTTCCATAATAGGAAAGCGCCCCCAGACCATTACTTCACCTTTTTGACTGTGGTGATGATTTAGGAAATGTTGTTCCTTACGCAAATCATGAAAATAAAAGTTATATCCGTCCAGGCCATCAAGGTTAAATTTTTTTTCATCTGAAAATACAACGGTTTTTCATTTCGAGTTCCGGGTCATACAATTATGTGCAAAGAGCAATCGAGTTTCTTTGCGAGCGGATTTCAGTGTTGATTTTTTTTTTGGAGTTTCAGTCTGTTTAGGTATTTAGCACCTTGACTTATTTTTAATATAATGACACACTACAGTACAGGTGGAAAAAACACTATTGAAACGAAAGTGGTATACGGACCCTGCACCAAGAAAATCGACCTTTTTTAACTGGTATGCTAAATTTAAACATGGTCGTACGAACACCGATGATGCGCCACACTGTGGTCGCCCAAAAGTGGTGGCTATCCGGAACATATCAAAAAAGTACAGTAAATCGTTTTGCAAAACTGTAAAGTAAAGTTGTAGGAGATATAGTAGCTGACTCTCTAAAGATATCTAAAGAACGCATAGGCTGAACATTTGCCTATGAGAAAGCTGTTTTCGAAGTGGGTGTCGCGTGTATTAATAGTGGATCAAAAACAACAACGAGTTGATGATTCCGAGCGCTGTTTAGAGCTGTTTCGGCGAAATGAAAAACACTTTTTGCATCGATACGTAACGATGGATGAAATTTGGATCCACCATAACATGCCAGAGTCAAATCTGCAGTCAGTTGAATGGACAACAGCCAGTTAACCTCGCCCAAAGCGGCCAAAAATGGCAACAGAGTGCTGGCAAGGTTGTGGTGTCCTTATTTTGAGATGCGAACGGAATTTTGTTTATCGACTACCTTAAAAAAGGCAGGATAGTCAATAGCGATTCCTATATGGCCCAACTGGATCGTTTGCACGTTTGAAGAAACGACGCACAAGCCTTTGGCTATGATGGCAAAATTGCATGAGTAACATTCCGCATTGCTTCCGTACGCCCCCGGCGACTTTTACCTGTTTGCAGACCTAAACAAATTGTTTTCGGAATTGTTTTGACTCGAATGAGGAGATGAACGCCGAAACAAACGCCTATTTTGAGGACCTTGAGAAAACCTATTCTTTGGAAGAGATAAAAAACTTGTAAATACGCTGAACTAAATGTATCGAGCTACAATAAGACTATGTTGATGAATAAAATTAAATTTCACCGAAAAAATTGTGTTTTTTTTTTCTTTATTAGACCGGGAACTTATCAGCCGATGAGTTACCCATTTTTGGCGCATCCAAAAAAAAAAAAAAATTAAATACAATAAAAATAAACTCTTTAAGAATTGGAACATTGTGAACATGGTTTTAGAATCAGTGAATTGTGGCCACTTCAGGCAACTTTCTTCTTTCTTTCCTGCTTCTACTATATTTGATGTTGTTGTTGTTGTTTTTAAACTTATAATTTCCCTATTATTGTACTTGGCTCGCTTTCATCTTGTATCACTTTTCAAATATGTACTCACACACACACAAACACATCCACACATGTATAGAAGTATGTGTTAAAGAAAGAAAGAAAGAAAGAAAGAAAAAATGTAAGCTAAATGAAAAGACTCAAGTTGATTTGAATTGGATTTTGGAGGCGCGAGCACAGTTGAGTGTAGACGAATGCTTTATACAACAATAGAATAGAATACTACTAAGTATATTTTCATTTCTTCTTGGGTTTCGTTTTCTCAGGTGTTGATACTTTTGTTGCTTGTTGTTATACACAAAGTAAATGAAGTCAGTGAAACTGACTGAAGAAAGAAAGATGACGGATGGACGGAATAAGAGCGAGCAGGAAGGAAGGAAAAGGCAACTTTTGAATTGTCAACTAAATAAAAGTTGACAATGTCTTTTCTTTCTTTTTGTATATTTTTTGATTGAATTTGTAATTGAAGATGGTGACAATGAAAATGATGACGATGACGATGATGAAGACGAAGACAACGTCAATGAACAATATTGAATAGAATAGAATAGATGGGCACGGAAAGTGTAGAGGTAGATAATATCTTCTCCTGCATCTCCTCCTTCCATTAATCTAAAGTGGTTGTTGTTTTGTGACACTTCAAAGACAAGTGTTGTTATTGTTTTGGTGATCAGCGGTTCCTAAATTGTTGCCCACGGACTTCTGATTCCTTACACTTTAATAGTACTTAGGGTTAGAATGCAGTGTGCATATATAAGTTTAAGAATCGCTGCCATAGATGATTGATGAGTGATGAATCAGTGATAAACGACACAGCGACACAAATAGATGGACATCAACATAACCAACTTGTACTAGATACTCACTCAAACACCCCAAGCAAATACAATATTATATTAGCAAATATGTTTTAAATATACTTAGAACTTGTATAACAAACATATGTTACATGTAAGACGACAATTTCTATTTATATTGATACAATATTGTATTCTATTGTATTGTATTGTATTGTATATTGATATGTACTACTATGTGGAAGAATAGTAGAAATACATATCAATAAATATTGAAACTAGGGGGCTCTCTTGCTCGGCTGAATAGATTCTATTCTTTTCTGATTGGATACAAAGAGACTTTGAGTATACTAGGGAGGGATTGTATTGTACGAACAAATGCTGTTCAATATTTTATATTAAATGTATAGTTCTTTGATTACTAAGCTAATAATCAATTTACACTTTTTTTCATTTCTACATTCATTACAAAACATTCCATTTTCCATTGTTCGACACAATGCTGGAATTCTTCCCCTTTGTTGAGGTGCATCAATGCTATTCTATTGTGTAGGTACTATCTTAATATTTCAATCTTATTTATACAAATGAAGGGGACCAGACCATTTTTTTTTTTTTTTTTATATACATATAAAGATAATACTATAAATGTGGCTCGTACTTTGGCAATTGCTTAGTTCTGCTCGTCTGAAGAATCATTAATTTCGGTATGTTATAGCTTAACTTCAACGCAAGACGAGGCACTCGTGCTGGCATATTCTCAAAAGATCTAACAGTTCAGCTACCGTACCGTCTACCAGACTGGTGCATTGTGCTCCAGGCAGAGATCTATGTGGTTTGACAGGCAGCAAAGTAAATGAACACATATCGATTTACATATGTTGACAGACAGACTGCTAACAAGGCTTTGTCCGTACACAGAGAGAAAAATCGAGTACATTGATTTTAAATCGTGCACATTCGATCACGATAGTCCGTCAAGCACGAATGTTGTCATTACAAATGAAATGTTCTCACTTCAAGCACGTATTTTTAAGTACAAAAAAATCTTGAATCAAGTATGCTTTGTTGCGTTTTCAGTAAACTTAGGAACTTAATTGAAGAACAATGAGACACCAGTGAGGTCTTGTCGTCTTAAGACCAAAGCAATTTAAAGTCAGACCATTTTGATCTCGAAACAAGAACAAATTGTACCGAAACGAGTACGAAATGTTCTTGATTTTAAGACCAAAACAACTTAAAATGGTCCTGAAATAAGTACATTTGAAAAGTGTAGGACCTGAAACGAATGGGAATTGAACTCGTGATTCAAGGATGTCAGCTCGGCACACTAACCTCCGAGTCATCGAGGCAGATATATGTATATAATAATATATAAATTTATAATACGAAAACTGCTGATTTCAAGACCAAAATGGTCTCAGTTAAAGTTGATTCGGTCTTAAGACAAAACAACATTCGTGTTTGTGGACTTTCAACACCGAATGGTGTCGATGTCAGTACAATGTTCTCGGTTTTCTCTCTCTGCGTATGCATTATTAGAACAAAACAAAAATGATGAGAACAAATTTCATAGAACTCGTGTCAATTCACCCTACTTTTTCTAACAGCAACAGGATAAGCAGATTTTGGTTTCAATTCATGTATGTTGTTCTTAATTCAAGTTTACTTGGTCTTGAATTTCAGTTTAATTGCAAATCTTATTTATCTCAAAACTCAGTTTGGGGTGTTCTATATTTAAGAACAATCGGTGCTGTTCTTAGACCGGCGTTTTTCTCTCTGTGTATCCGTAGTACGGTGGCGGCTCTTAGTCAAGCTTTTGAGTTCTCAATCACGCTAATCTGGGTGCCTGACGATTTGAGGTAACGAAATGCCGTATTAGTGTGCTAGAAAAAGTTTCTGCACTGTTTGTTTCTCTAGCAGTGGCCGATATTTATAGTCCTTTCAGGACTGGAAACAAGAACCAAGAAGCTAGCAAGCATGACGAATGGGCAATTGAGTCTGGCTGCACCATCGCTAAGACACTCTGGCCTTACTACCAATCTAAACGGACCACTGAGCTCGTACACTTTAACAAGAATAGTATTTGGATGATGACGGAAATATTAACGGGGGACTGAACAATCGGGCTGATGGACCAAAGGATTGATCATAGCTTCTGTCGTAGCTGTGACGAAGAGGAGGAATCGGAGAGCATCCAACACATCCTATGTGACTGCCATGCTCTTCTTGATAGACGAAACCCATCTTCTCAGGAAACCGTTCTTCGATGATTTGGGTAGCTTGGTAAAATATCCATTGGAAGACTTCTCAGACCAATTTTGGATAGTTATTTCCATTCTCAAAATTATCAGGTATCCCTATGGACCTTAAAGCTTCGTGAGTGGCTAGCTTAACCTAACCTTACATAACATGACTCAATTCAAAAATACTCGTTTACAATATAAGTAGATCATTTTCATTAAATAGAAACAAGAATTCTGAGTCAGCAAACTCATGTAGAACATCTGTCTATCTAACCATCTATCTATCTATCTATCTGTTTATTCAATAAGGATTATTAAGACTCATTAAAAATTTGTTCAACTAATTAAATAAAACACACACACATGCAGACAAGCAGACATATAAGATGGCATATTATAATATAAACATACACTAGAAAACTTATGTAAATACCACATACATATGTATGTACATGCTATTTATGTATATACAATATATAAATATATACATAGTCATATGTATGTAGATGCAATCATATATGTAATGTAGGTGACAAATTGGCTTGGTTTGAACGGGCAAAAACTGGCAAACCTTGGTAAAACTTTGTTTTACAATACTTTTTTTTTGTTGGTTGTGTTTACCAATTTTTCTATTAAAACTATAGGAGAAAGGTATAATAGGAGAAAGCAGTGGAGAAGAACACAAGGTAATACAAAAAAAAAAAGAAGCAAAGCAAAGCAAAAATTGAGTTTATTCTGATTTTCATTAACCTACTCTGAGGTCATTCCACTTGTAGCACTATAAAATACTATAATATATTCATATACAATACATGAAATGTGTGTGTGTGTGTGTGCATGTGTTTGTATGTGTAAGTATGTATCTATGATGTTTGCAACTATTGATGCTAGATGGTATATACATATGTATGTATAACCACCAGTATCAGCATCAGCATCATTGGCTTTTACAAAACCAAGTTGCCACCAACGATAGCGCCAACAAAATGCCATACATTGCGACAAAACTTTTTTTTTTCTCCTTTATTTTTTTTCTCTTTCACTGGCTCTCTCTTTCTATCCTTTATCCTTTACTTATTTTCATAGTGTAGAAGCAGAAGGGGGGTGGGTGGTAGATCCATGGGCGTATCCAGTTTTTGGCCTAGGCAGGGGCACAATTCGGAATTTTCCTGATTAACATGACAACCTCAACAATTAACATTTTGAAATGCGTTCATTTCTGCCCTGAGTTACATAGATCCAGAAGAAGAGCAACTGACCTCTCCTGCACAGCCGCCCCCATCCCTCGGTACATTTATGTTGGGGGACATACCTTTGTAAGTATGATAACACATAACATAGTTATGAGTATGGCATACTCGTAATACATACATTGTTAGTACTGAAGTATTGTAAGTAATAGTGAGTTTGTATCTGTCTGTTTGCATGTTCCTTGTCTGAACGTGTGTTTGTGCATTTGTGTGATTATGTGTCATAATGCAAATGTAAGCCAATAAAGAAACGAGGCTACTGACATCTTTCCAAGTGAGAGGAATACATGCCTATTTCGGTTATCCATCTTAGAGGAGTGGAAACACACACACACACACTCCCACAGTAAAAAGTCAGCAATCAGTTATGTCAGCAGCACCACCAAATTTTTCGTATTAAATTCCATCTTTCCATGTGTTCTTTCTAGATAGAAATCACCATCAACAATGACATGGTCTGAATTTGGGTAAGGTTGTTTGATTTGTCTGGTTGTCTGAAATTATTCTTAAAGACAATGAATGAAAGGATGGTGTTATCCAGTGAGCATATGAGCTATGTGCATCTCTCCCAAAAAGACAAAAGACTAATTTCCCGGTAGAATAATTGGCGGATGGACATATGGATAGATAACGTAGCTCCAATAATTCTATATAGCAAAGTAATGGGCGTTTTCGATGGCCATGACTGAGTACAGAATCTTCCTTCTATGGATTCAAAACAGTCACTCATCTAAGGACTACGATAAAGGATTTCGCATAGTGCGGGAAACTGAAATATTTACGTGTATACAAAATGAATGTGCACTTACATCAAAGAAGAAAATCCAAAAATAAAAGGGAAAAAAGGAAATTATGAAAATTTAAGAATCGCCGCTGGCAGTTTTACGATTAACGATTTAACTAACTCACTTATTTATCCACTTATGCATGGTACGCATACCTACTCACTCACTCAATCAGTCAATGGCCCATCCACTCATTCACTCACTCACCCACCCACTAAGTTACTATGTTGCCACTTGATCTTTTATTTCTTTTCTTTTATTCACTTGCACTCAGAGAGATAGTAATCTCGGAATTTCGCAAAATCTTTTGGTATTTGAGTGAGTTGAGGTTTGAGACCGTTAATGCCCTTAAGTATGCTACATTTTTTTTTTGTTTTGTGATTTTCATTTCATAAAACATTGCGCGAGCAGCGAGGTAAAGAATATAAGAACTGAGTTAATACTAAGTACTACAATGCCATGCAAACGTCGCGTAATTATAATTAAAATTAAAATAATGATTATAATAATGATGATGATGATGATGATAGTGATAATAATAATAATGATAAAAAAGCAGAACTTAAAGAGAACAGAAAAAAAAAGACTTAAAAGCGTTAAAAAGGGAAATATATTAAGCGAATGTTGTTGGCTGATACTTGGTTGGTTAAAACGGAAGTGGTTAGATAAATTATCCTATAATAGTAAGCACACATACATACACATATATATATGGCATTGATACAATTTACAGCTTAGTGTAG